>ML787874.1:290523-308604 GCA_009831015.1 Picea engelmannii | reverse complement strand
TATTCCTATATTTGAAGGACAGATAGATGCAGAAGCCCTAGAAAAATGGTTAACTCTGCTAGAAGGTTATTTCTCTATTCACAATTTTTCCGACAAAGAAAAGATCACCTTCGCACTCCTTAAATCTCTCCCTCATGTCAAACGTTTGTGGGAAACTTACTAAGTGCAAAGTTCCCTAGAGGAGTCTGGAATATATGGGGCTGATCCCACTTGGGATTTTTTTGTGGATGCGGTAAAGGAACAATATTATCCTGTTGGCAACTATGAGGACTAGTACATGAGATGGACCACACTGCGGCAAGAGAGGGGCCAAGCAGTTCTGGAGTTCACCAATACCTTCCATACCTTGCGCACCAAGCTGGGTATCAAAGACTCTGAGCGACATTTGGTTCTGAAATACTGTGGGGCTCTACACAGATACATCCAGACTGAAATGGACTTTCTGGACATCTCATCACTCGGTGCTGCTTATTTATATGCTGTTAAAATTGAGCAAAAATTTAAGCACCAGAACAAATGGGAGTTCGGGTCTACAAATCCGCAACAACCAAAGTATGACAAAGATGACCCTAACAAACAGTTTCCCGAAAACCAATCCAAGACACAGGAAAAGAAGGGTCACGGGAAGACAAAGAAGGACACTGGAAAATGGTGCGAGTGCCACAAAAGCCCCTGGCACAACACCGATGAATGTCGCTCAAAACAATCATTAGTGGCCGAGATAAAAAACAAAGAGCCGAACCCTGATTCATAATATGATTATGAAAATAATGGTAAAGGACAGATCATTGACGCAGACCCCACTGCTATTGTTGCTACTGCAACAATTCAACCAGAAGAACCAATAGATTTTGAAGAGGGGGAGCGCCTTTTTCATTCACAGATGTGGGTGAAGGGGACCCCGCTGCATTTTATTGTTTATAGCGGAAGCCAGAAGAACCTGATCTCAGCAGAGGTCGTCAAACAGTTGGGATTGTCGATAACACCACACTCGCAACCATACAACATTGGGTGGCTTCGCCAAGGACGAGATCTCTGCGTCAGCCAACCGTGTCAATTATCATACATCATCCAACCCTTCAAGGATGAGGTATTATGTGATGTTGCCCCACTGGATGTCTGTGATGTGCTCTTGGGCCAACCATATATGTGGAGACGCCATGTTGTTTATGAGTCTCGATCCTGTAGTATCATTGTTACTTTGGGGGGTCATATCTACATAATACCAGAGGTAGTTTCGACTATTGTTCCACCTAAAAAGTGCCGCAAGGTAGTATCTCATACTGTAAAATTTATCTTCTTCACAATCTGCTCAAAAGGAGAACAGAAGGACACTGCAACCACTACAGCCTCGCCCCAAGAACCTTCTATCCAACAGAAGCAGGTCGACAAGGCTGCAGCAAAGCACAAAGATTCCTTTTGCACACCGTCCTCTCATGTATCTCAACTTGTTGAATAGTCTCAGCCTCGACATGTTCTTGACATACTTCCACAAACTGAGTAGTGCGATGTCTCCAACAATACAAGCAGCTCACCAAGATGCAGATTCAGCAAACGTTTTTCCCTCTCCCCTGGGAACTCAACGCAATGAAGACCATTGCTTCCTAAGGAGGGAGGATTGATCTAGGTGGATATCGGTGGCCACCCACCTTTTCCAACTGGATCAAAACAGTTTTCTGGCAATTTTGGCAATTTACTATTTTTAGCAGGTTTTAACTTCCGGGGCCATTTTGAGGGCCCAAATGAAGGTTTTTCGAGATCAAGGTTCTCAATGATAGCCAAAGGCATGATTAAACCCCTAAAATGAATCTCCTGGATGATACCTTTCCAACGAGCTATCACATGCCTAAAACGAAGATTGTATGCAAAAGTTACGACCCCGGGAAGTTGATGTACTCACTTACCCAGACAGGGCCCACATGACTTTTGGCGCTTCATCTCCTAGGGTTAGGTTTTTGGATGTCTAGGGTTTTTGGCATTCCTATTTATTGTAAAAAAGGCCTTCAGAGCCTCATTGTAATCATCTTCTTGCGAATGCGAGTAACCGTCACATCTCTTCTCAGAGATAAGCTGCCACCATTCTAGCGAGTCTTTCACTCTATATTTTTACAGTCTCTGTACATTTCTTTCATTAATAGAAATCRTGTATTACTGTATATCTGTGTTTATGGTTGCATCTCTGATACATTTCTGTTATATTATTGAATATCTGCGATATCTCTGTGCATTTCTTTGTTATATCTCCGCTCTCATTTCGTGCCGAAAATAATCCGGATCAAGAGATGTGACAGATGCGCTCATTCAGAAGAAGATGATTACAATGAGGTTCTGAAAGCCTTTTTTACAATAAGCATGAATGCTAAAACCCTAGGCATCCAAAAACCTAACGCTAGGAGATGAAGCGCCAAAAGTCATGTGGGCTCCGTTGGGGTAAGCTAGTACATCAACTTCTCGGGGTTGTAACTTTTGCATGATCTTCGTTTTAGGCGCACATAACCCGTTGGAAAGGTCTAGTCGAGGACTACACCTGTTGTCATCAAGCTCTGACTATTTACATAGTCTAACCATGGCGAGCCCTGAAAACGCTGTTTAGGGCCTCAAAACGGCCCCGGAAGGCGGGAACCCAAAAACTAGGAAAAAACTTCCAAACTTCCAAACTGCTAAAATGAGCAAGTTGGAATAGGTGAGAGGCCACCGACATCCATATGGATTAGAATATGACACCTCAAGCAAACACTGACAACTTTGGAAACTTTGAAGAAGTTTCATCTCCTATCGTGGTTCTTATTCATTTGGATTTGAACACTCTTGCACTAGATTTTGGGTAATGACTTCTAGTTGTGGAATTTCTCCCTACCTATATAAGTTGTGACTTATTTTTTTATATGTATATTGGGGATATATTATAGACTGCACATTGTCGGGATTTATGAAAGTAACTCTCATTTTAAATTCACAGCATTGTTGTTGGTCGGCTTCATAGCTTTCAAATGGAATAATTTTGAATGTTCATCAACGCAATTTTGGAAATGATGTAATTCTCTGGCATTCGCATACGTTATTTTGTATTAATACAATTTCCCCCTTTTATATTAAAATAAATAAATTATCATATAATTTCTGTACGAAAAAAAATCATAATATTTTTAAGTTTTTGTGTTTTATAGGATGTTATCACTTCATATCACATATTTAAATTTTATTATAAAAACTTAATTAATGAAATTTGAACAAAAATATATTTAAACTTTATCATAAAAACTTGATTACTGGGATTTGAACAAAGATCTTCACAAGACTTGCACCAATTCACTTGTAAATTAGTACTCATGAATTAGGATAAACTCACAGTTTCTCTATTTTGAGGTGATATAATGTCTTATATTTTGTTTGTATAGCTTGAATAACTAATTGGATCTAGTGATGCTTATATTTTCCATGGAGTCTCAGTTTTGGTTTGTTTGAATGTTTTTGCAGATTTCAAAGTTTTGATGTAAGATGTTGAGTTCTTCCATATTGCAATATGAAATTATTCTAAAGTAATAAACCCTATGTTAGTTTTAGATGGTTATTTATTAAGAATGGGTAGTTAATAAGTGGTGGATACCTCTTCAAAGCTTATGGTTTAATTATAAAATCAAAGGTTTAATTGAGACTTCATAAATGCAACCAAGGGTTTGCTCAGGATTATTAGGGGTAACCAAGGGTTTGAGTTTTTAAATCTCACTTTTGGCATTATTTTTCTTCATTTAACTAAAATCAACTATGTTATGCATTTTATGGAAATAATAACAATTTTGTAAGATGGGAGCCAGTTGCAATCCCATTTTAGCATGGGATGCCACTAAGTTATACGGTAAAGGGACCAAAACCATAATCTATGTAACATGTGAATCATGGATGGTATTACTATGTATGTATCTTGGTGAAATAAATTTCAATGTTATTTTATTTTTTGAATCTGATTTTGCTGTATATTTATATATATCATCTAGTCATTTCCTATGAATTTGGGCAAAGCGTCTAGTAATTTTAGACAAGTGTCCACATTTCCAACATTCATGCATTTTGAAAATTTGTGCATCATAGTAATAAATTCATTGAATACCCAAAACATCTACTCCTCCAATGTTTATGACATTAAAAATCATTGTTGATGGTATTGTCTTCCACTATAGGTTCCATCTTTTGCTCCACTCCTTTGCATTGACTGCATCTATAGCATGAGAGGTTGATGGGAAAGCATTTAGAAGTATCAAAATGGAAGTACAATTCTTAACTTATTTCTTATCAAGAATGTTTAGTGCACTACTAGGATCAACGAAAAGGAGGAGCCTTTCCTTTTTATTGTAGGCATAAAACTCGAAGGTATCAATATACCCAAATCAGTCATTATTGTAAGGGAGATTAAGGGTTTCTTTGTTTCTAATGTTGGAGTGTATTGGTCTTGCATCTCGATTTCATTATTTAGTTAGTCTAAGAGTGTATTATCCATAAGTTTAGATTTAATGTCGGAGTGGATGTGGATGCCCCCCCCCCCCCCCCCCCCACTTAAACCAAAGAATAGAACATCTATGACAAAGATTTGAGATTGAGGGATTAGGATTTTGGACAAATTAACAACTAGGGTTTTTGAATTGTGATTTTTTAGACTTTTCCTCTTCCTTGGCCCTCTAATCATATGCATAATTATTTTTACTAGAACTAAGTACCCATCTTTTTATAGCTTCAATGTGATTTGTTTCTCTTCTAGATACAATGATGGCTTTGTCCAAAGAATCAAGTACAAACATTCTTACCTCAATTTGGTTTCTTTCCATGAGATTTGAGATGTTAAAATTTTGCACCAAATCTATTGAGCGTTTGGCCTTTGAGTCTAAGCCTTGAAACCCCTATGTGTTATATTATTTGAATGCCATGTCTTTTGGAACACAGTCATGAGTTGAACAACATAGGGCTCATATCAACTAAGATCTACTCTATGAGTTAATGCAACTATGAACTCACCAAGGGCCCATGTTGTAGGGCTAGTCAACTCTATCGACTAGACCTGATAGTTGACCAAGTCGAATATACAATTAGGTCAATTGTCTTATCGAATATGTAAGTCGATCAATTGCCCAATTGGGTCGACCGACCAAGGCAGTTAGGAAGTTACAACTGCCTTCTAACTAAATGAGCAAGTATAAATATATGAATATGTAATAGAGAAAGGAAGGATGTTGTGATACATAATAAAGTGCATATTGTTTATCTCTCCATTATTTTGTGTACTCTTCTACTCATATCTACGTGTGTGCTTGTATATTAGTTCATTGTACCATATTCCTTTGTGTGAATGACTATAGGTAACTTCTGCATACAATTCCCTAGATTACAACATTATAAGTTCAATTGTTCGTAGTTCCTGAACGCGAGCTTGTAAAATAATGCACACATAGATGTTGAGTTTGGAAGAAATACTTGAGTGGTAGGAGAGAAAGATCAACAATTATTTGAATAATTACACACAGAGAAATCGATTGACACTAGCAGAATCAAGAACACACTTCTTCACAAAAACCCATGAAAGATTCATTGAAGCGATTCCTATAGAAATTAAAAAATAAATTGACTGACCTACTAATGAATAAAGTAACAGACATTGAATGGTTAGTGTCCAAGTTGATCAATGGGGATCGAATGAACTTGAATGGGTGGGTTGAAAAAATCAGCGACAACTACTATGAGGAACAAGCAATTGAGGAGGAAATATCAGTCACTAAAATAAAAGAAATAGTCTACGATGATTTCCACGAAGGGTTCTTTTGCACCATACTAATCCCGCTACACAAATTCTTGTTAGACAGAGGCATAAAAAATATCATGGAATACATACCACTCCTTAGACCACCTCCACCAAACATCGACTGGGAAAGAAAACAAAAAGATTGGGAGAAATTTCTACAATCCAACTGCAAGGACACACAAGAAGCTTGGGATTACTTCTTAAACAAATGAATGTGACAATGACTTGCACCTGCATCGACCAAGAGTAGTCGGGCTCGACTTTGTGGGGTTTTTTTCCCATGTGATGCCTAAATAAATATAGTTGATTGTGTCAAGGAAGTAATTATGCCAGAAACCACAAGGAAATCGACCAAAAAGAAACGAGAGTATACAATAGACAAAGAGACAGAAAGAAGAATGTAGTATTATAAGCCTTCGATCGACCTTCAAAAAATAGAACGGGACAAACGACATAAAGCAAGGGAGGAGATGTGTAATGCATGGGATCTAAGGAAGTTGAGTTGAGAGCAACCCCGAGAGTCGTAGATCATTGGAGTGCGTGAGTAATTTGAGTTTGGCAACAACCAACTAGATTTGGAAATAGAAGCAACCCCGACAACTCTTGTAAGGAATGAGAACCTGCAATTGGTTGAGGCAGCAATGGGCGCCCTTCAACTAGTAAATGAGGGTGAAAGCATGGATGTAGACAAATCAGGACTTGCATTACATTGATCTCCAATTCTCAAAGAAGCAAGTCTCGAATTTGTGAATTCCTTCATCAAAGATTGCATATTGATCCAAAACCTTCCTCGGTATGGTATCGAACAGACGACCAAGGAAATTTGAGAGATTGAATTTTGATTAAGATTCCCCCACTTGACGAAATTTGGGTAGTCAATCAGGGATAAAAAAGTATTCTCATGCATATCAAGCATCTCATGGATGCCCCCCTTGCTGAATTTGTTATTTGAAAAAGAATATACTAATTCAATGAACAATTGTGACGAACTGACACAACCTTAGGAGAGGTGGTTCATCAAATATATAGATCAAGGGTGCCACTTGGATGATATTTTTTACCCAAGCATGGAAGTTCAAGTAATGAAATAAAGTAAGGAGTCTCAGACATGAGTCGATCCTTCGACTAAATCATTCGAGACACATTCATCGATAAAACTGACTGTCCCAATCGAAGTACAAGTGTTGGTACAACCGATCGTTCCAATCAAATCATAGTTAACCACTCCGTCGATTGTAAAAAGAAGCCATCAAAATCAAACAAATCGAAGCATTTCCCCTCTTAAAGATAAAACAGGGTTGAATCACATTCCCATATATGAGGGTCATCAGAACCCCAAAAGGAATTGGTTTATATGCAAAAAAAATTGGGATGCAGAGGATATAGTGAATGAATATAAACAAATGGCACAATTTGGAGTAGCCCTAAGGGAAGGAGCACTGACATGGTTCATGAATTACACTGAAAATCAATAGAGAACCAAACAAGAGATAAAAGTGAGCTTCCTCTCTTTATTCAAAGCACGAGATGTCAAACATCTTGCTACAAAAAAACTCAAAGAAATAAAAGAAAATCCATGAGAAACAATTAGAGAATATGATAAATGATTCAAGGATCTGCTCAACCAGATCCCCTTATGTGATTGATGAACAACTCATGATGTAGTGGTATGTGACCGGACTATTAGACAACCATTGTAGATGCATGAAATCTAGTCATGCGAAGAGGCGCTTCAAAAATCCCAACATATTGAAACTGATGAGGACTAATCGTTGATGTCGACGGAGAAAATATTAGAGGAAAAACTCAAAATGCTACAACAATCCTTAAAAAAAAATGACTATTATACAAAGTAACCTCTAGTGCATGAACTATTTAAACGAAGGTCACTGAAAGGATTATTGCAAATACAATGATGCTTTTTAAAGGGAACCCGATGTCCGAAGGATCCAAGCATAAATTTGTTGCGAGATTTGTAAATCTTTGACAAGTACTCGAGACTGTCCTCACAATCTTAGAAATGCTAATCCCAAATGGTGTATTATTTGTGAGGAAGCCACCCATTCGACTCATGAGTATCAACTTAATGGCTGAGATACACACACACACACACACTCAATCTACCACACACAAGCATATGACCAAAATGTCTATTAAGGAAATCAAGGTCGAAGAAATGGCTATCAAGGTAGAGGTGGCTACCAAGTTTGCGGAGGATATAGAGGAGGATGCAATGGATGATATGGAAGAAGTATATGAGGTCAAGTTTGGGGAAGGACCTATTGCTTCACATGTTTGAAATATTATCACATTAGCCCCGACTGTACGCTCAAAGAAAGAACTGACCTTAAATTTTGTAACATATGTGGAGTGGGTGACCACTCCTTAGAAGACCATCCAATAATGCTTTAAAAAATCATGAATAAAAGGACTATAAATCTACCACACATGGTACCAAAGCATGAAGTCTTGAACTAAATTTTTTTACACGTGATTATGAGATATGGAATGTGACAAGAAAACTTTATGCCCCAAGAGTCACCAGTCTGACCTGAGAAAAACAAGAACATCTACCATAATCCTGACAAGGAAGAAAGGTTAATGAACGAGGCACTAAACTTATTCAAGAATCATGAATTCGACAAACCTGCTAGTCGTGGGGACAAAAAACAAAATACAACAGTGATCCGGATTATTTTCGGCACGAAATGAGATCGGAGATATAATAAAGAAATGCATAGAGATATCGCAAATATTCAATAATATAACATAAATGTATCAGATATGCAACCATAAACATAGATATACAGTAATACACGATTTCTATTAATGAAATAAATGTACAGAGACTGTAAAATAATAGTGAAAGATTCGCTAGAATGGTGGCAACTTATCTCTGAGAAGAGATGGGACGGCTACTCACATTCACAAGAAGATGATTACAATGAGGTTCTGAAGGCCTTTTTACAATAAACAGGAATGCCAAAAACCCTAGACATCCAAAAACCTAACCCTAGGAGATGAAGCGCCAAAAGTCATGTGGGCCCCGTTTGGGTAAGTTAGTACATCAACTTCTCGGGGTCGTAACTTTTGCATACGATCTCTGTTTTCGACGTATGATAGCTCATTGGAAAGGTATCATCGAGGAGATTCATTTTTGGGGCTCAATCATGGCTTCAGATATCATTGGGAACCTTGATCTTGAAAAACCTTCATTTAGGCCCTCAAAATGGCCCTAGAAGTTAAAACCTGCTAAAAATAGTAAATTGCCAAAATTGCCAAAAAACTGTTTTGAGCTAGTCGAAAAAGGTGGGTGGCCATCGATATCCACCTAGATCAATCCTCCATCCTTAGGAATCAATGGTCTCCATTGCATTGAGTTCCCGGGGGAGAGGGAAAAGCATTTGCTGGATCTTCATCTTCGTGAGCTGCTTGTATTGTTGTAGACGTCGCGCTGCTTAGTTTGTGAAAGTCTGTCATGAACCTGTTGAAGCTGAGGCTATTCAACAAGTCGAGCTACATGAGAGGAAGGTGTGTTGAAGAAATATTTGCGCTTTGCTGCAACCTTTTCGACCTGCTTCTATTGGATAGAAGGTGCAGGGGGCGAGGCTGTAGTGGTTGCAGTGTCCTTCTGTTCCCCTTTTGAACAGATTGTGAAGAAGCTGAATTTTGCAGTATGAGATACTACCTTACGACACTTTTTAGGTGGAACAAAAGTTGGAACTACCTCTGGTATTCTGTAGAGATGACCCCCGAAAGTAACAATGACACTACGGGGTCGAGACTCATAAACAACATGGCATCTCCACATATATGGTTGGTCCAAGAGAAAATCACAGACATCCAATGGGGAAACATCACATAATACCTCGTCCTTGAAGGGCTGGATGTCATATGACAATCGACATTGCTGGCTGACACAGAGATCCCGTCCTTGGCGAAGCCATCCGATGTTGTATGACTGCGAGTGTGGTGTTCTCGACAATCCCAACTGTTTGACGACCTATGCTGAGATGAGGTTCTTCTGGCTTCCACTATCAACAATAAAATGCAGCAGGGTCCCCTTCATCCACATCTGTAAATGAAAAAGGCGATCCCCCTCTTCGGGATCTGTTGGTTCTTCTGGTTGAATTGTTGCAGTTGCGACAATAGCAGTGGGGTCTGCGTCAATGATCTGTCCTTTACCAGTATTTTCAGAATCGGATTCTGAATCAGGGTTCGGCTCCTTGTCTTTGATATCGGCCACCAATGACTGTTTTGAGTGATATTCATCACTGTTGTGCCAGGGGGTTTTGTGGAAATCACACTATTTCCGGTGTCCTTCTTTGTCTTCCCGTGACCCATCTTTTCCCGTGTCTTGGACTGGTTTTCAGGACACTGTTTGTTAGGGCTGTCTTTGTCATACTTTGGTTGTTGCGGATTTACAGATCCAAAACCCCGTTTGTTCTGGTGCTTAAATTTCTGCTCGATTTTAACAACATATCGATAAGCAACACTGAGTGATGAGATGTCCAGAAAATCCAATTCAGTCTGGATGTATCTGTGTAGAGCCCCATGGTATTTCAGAACCAAATGTCGCTCGGAGTATTTGATACCCAGCTTGGTGCACAAGGTATGGAAGGTATTGGTGAACTCCGGAACTGCTTGGCCCCTCTCTTGCCGCAGTGTGGTCCATCTCATGTACCGGTCCTCATAGTTTCCAATAGGGTAATACTGTTCCTTTACCGCATCCACAAAAAAATCCCAAGTGGGATCGACCCCATATATTTCAGACTCCTCCATGGAACTTTGGTCCCAGTAAGTTTCCCACCAATGTTTGACATGAGGGAGAGCTTTAAGGAGTGCGAAGGTGATCTTTTTTTTGTTGAAAAAATTGTGAACAGAGAAATAACCTTCTAGCAGAGTTAACCATTTTTCTAGGGCTTCTGCATCTATCTGTCCTTCAAATACAGGAATATCAAAATTAACTTGTACCTTAAAAGGCGAGGTGCCTCCAAAGTGGTCGCTTGATGAAGATGTGCCTGTTATCGGCAAGCGTTGAAGGATGTGGGCAAAATTTTCCATCATTTCGTCCCTCTGTCGCGTGAGAGATTGCTCAAGCAACAAATTGATAGGATCGTTTGCTCCATCGTTTTTCTTTTCTTCCACCATTGAGGGTTTCTTGGGTGTGCGAGAGCGATTGTCTCAAGAGAGACAATCTCGAGACCCAACTTTCTATACTCGGACCTCGTTGGGGACATGTACTGAAAAAACAATCAAGAGCAACCTACTTTGATACCACTGATCCAGATTATTTTTGGCACGAAATGAGATCGGAGATATAATAAAGAAATGCACAGAGATATCTCAGATATTCAATAATATAACAGAAATGTATCAGAAATGCAACCATAAACATAGATATACAATAATACATGATTTCTATTAATGAAAGAAATGTTTAGAGACTGTAAAAATACAGAGTGAAAGACTCGCTAGAATGATGGCAGCTTATCTCTAAGAAGAGATGTGACGGCTACTCGCATTCGCAAGAAAATGATTACAATGAGGCTCTGAAGGCCTTTTTACAATAAACAAGAATGCCAAAAACCCTAGAAATCCAAAATCCTAACCCTAGGAGATGAAGCGCCAAAAGTCATGTGGGCCCCGTTTGGGTAAGTTAGTACATCAACTTCCCGGGGTCGTAACTTTTGCATACGATCTTCGTTTTAGGCGTATGATAGCTCGTTGGAAAGGTATCATCGAGGATATTCATTTTTGGGGCTCAATCATACCTTCAGCTATCATTGAGAACCTAGAGCTTGTAAAACCTTTATTTAGGCCCTCAAAATGGCCCCAGAAATTAAAACTTGCTAAAAGTAGTAAATTGTTAAAATTGTCAGAAAACTGTTTTGAGCCAGTCGGAAAAGGTGGGTGGCCACCGATATCCACCTGGATCAATCCTTCCTCCTTAGGAAGCAATGGTCTCCATTGCGTTGAGTTCCCGGGGGAGAGGGAAAAGCATTTGCTGGATCTGCATCTTGGTGAGCTGCTTGTATTGCTGGAGGCGTCGCGCTGCTTAGTTTGTGGAAGTCTGTCATGAACCTGTTGAAGCTGAGGCTGTTCAACAAGTCGAGCTACATGAGAGGAAGGTGTGAAAAAGGAATATTTCAGTTTGCTGCAACCTTTTCGACATGCTTCTGTTGGATAGAAGGTGTAGGGGGCGAGGCTGTAGTGGTTGCAGTGTCCTTCTATTCCCCGTTTGAACAGATTGTGAAGATGAATTTTGCAGTATGAGATACTACCTTGCGACACTTTTTAGGTGGAACAATAGTTGGAACTACCTCTGGTATTTTGCAGAGATGACCCCCCAAAGTAACAATGACACTATGGGGTCAAGACTCATAAACAACATGGCATCTCCACATATATGGTTGGACTAAGAGAACATCACAGACATCCAGTGGGGCAACATCACACAATACCTCGTCCATGAAGGGCTGGATGTCGTATCACAATTGACATTGCTGGCTTACACGAAGATCTCGTCCTTGGTGAAGCCACACGATGTTGTATGGCTGCGGGTGTGGTGTTGTCGACAATCCCAATTGTTTGACGACCTCTGCGTAGATGAGGTTCTTCTATCTTCCACTATCAACAATACATGCAGCGGGGTTCCCTTCACCTACATATGTAAATGAAAAAGGTGCTCCCCCTCTTCCGGATCTGTTGGTTCTTCTGGTTGAATTGCTGCAGTTGCGACAATAGCAGTGGGGTTTGCGTCAATGATATGTCCTTTACCAATATTTTCAGAATCGGATTATGAATCAGGGTTCGGCTCCTTGTCTTTCATCTCGGCCACCAATGACTATTTTGAGCGACATTCATCGGTGTTGTGAAAGGGGCTTTTGTGGAAATCGTACCATTTTCCGGTGTCCTTCTTTGTCTTCCCGTGACCCATCTTTTCCTATGTCTTGGACTGGTTTTCTGGAGACTGTTTGTTTGGGCTGTCTTTGTCATACTTTGTTTTTTACGGATTTACAGATCCGAAATCCTGTTTGTTCTGGTGCTTAAATTTCTGCTCGAATTTAATAGCATATCGATAAGCAACATCGAGTGATGAGATGTCCAGAAAATCCATTTCAGTCTGGATGTATCTGTGTAGAGCCCCACGATATTTCAAAACCAAATGTCGCTCAGAGTCATTGATACCCATCTTGGTGCACAAGGTATGGAAGGTATTGGTGAACTCTGGAACTTCTTGGCCCCTCTCTTTCCGCAGTGTGGTCCATTTCATGTACTGGTCCTCATAGTTTCCAACAGGGTAATAATGTTCCTTTACAACATCCACAAAAAAATCCCAAGTGCGATCGACCCTGTATATTCCAAACTCCTCCGTGGAACTTTTCTCCCAGTAAGTTTCCCACCAATGTTTGACATGAGGGAGAGCTTTAAGGATTGCGAAGGTGATCTTTTTTTTGTTGGAAAAATTGTGAACAGAGAAATAACCTTCTAGCAGAGTTAACCATTTTTCTAGGGCTTCTGCATCTATCTGTCCTTCAAATACAGGAATATCAAAATTAACTTGTACCTTGAAAGGCGAGGTGCCTCCAAAGTGGTCGCTTGATGAAGATGCGCCAGCTGTTATCGGCAAGCGTTGAAGGATGTGGGAAAAATTCTCCATCATTTCGTCCCTCTGTCGTGTGAGATCCTTCTCAAGTAACAGATTGATAGGATCGTCTACTTCGTTGTTTTTCTTTTCTTCCGCCATTGAGGATTTCGTTGGTGTGCGAGAGCGATTTTCTTTAAGAGAGACAATATCTAGACCCAACTTTCTATACTCGGACCTTGTCAGGGACATGCACTGAAAAAATTATCAAGAGCAGCCTGCTCTGATACCATTGATCCGGAATATTTTCAGCACGAAATGAGATCGGAGATATAATAAAGAAATGCACAGAGATATCGCAGATATTCAATAATATAACATAAATGTATGAGAGATGCAACCATAAACACAGATATACAGTAATACACGATTTCTATTCATGAAAGAAATGTACAGAGACTGTAAAAATACAGAGTGAAAGACTCGCTAGAATGTTGGCAGCTTATCTCTAAGAAGAGATGTGACGGCTACTCGCATTCACAAGAAGATGATTACAATGAGGTTCTGAAGGCCTTTTTACAATACAAGAATGCCAAAACCCCTAGACATCCAAAAACCTAACCCTAGCAGATGAAGCGCCAAAAGTCATGTGGGCCCCGTTTGGGTAAGTTAGTACATCAACTTCTTGGGGTCGTAACTTTTGCATACGATCTCCGTTGTAGGCGTATGATAGCACGTTGGAAAGGTATCATTGAGGATATTCATTTTTGGGGTTCAATAATGCCTTTGTGTATCATTGGGAACCTGGATCTTGAAAAACCATCATTTAGGCCCTCAAAATGGCCCCGGAAGTTAAAACCTGCTAAAAATAGTAAATTGCCAAAATTGTCAGAAAACTGTTTTGAGCCAGTCGGAAAAGGTGGGTGGCCACCGATATCCACCTGGATCAATCCTCCCTCCTTAGGAAGCAATGGTCTCCATTGCGTTGAGTTCCTGGGGGAGAGGGAAAAGCATTTTCTGGATCTGCATCTTGGTGAGTTGCTTGTATTGCTGGAGACGTCGCGCTGCTTAGTTTGTGGAAGTCTGTCATGAAACTGTTGAAGCTGAGGCTGTTCAACAAGTCAAGCTACATGAGAGGAAGGTGTGCAGAAGGAATATTTGCGCTTTGTTGCAACCTTTTCGACCTGCTTCTGTTGGATAGAAGGTGCAGGGGGCAAGGCTGTAGTGGTTTTAGTGTCCTTCTGTTCCCCTTTTGAACAGATTGTGAAGAAGCTGAATTTTGCAATATGAGATACTACCTTGCGACACTTTTTAGGTGGAACAATAGTTGGAACTACCTCTGGTATTCTATAGAGATGACCCTCTAAAGTAACAATGACACTACGGGGTCGAGACTCATAAACAACATGGCATCTGCTCATATACGGTTGGCCCAAGAAAACATAACAGACATTCAGTGGGGCAACATCACATAATACCTCATCCTTGAAGGGCTGGATGCCCTATGACAATCGACATTGTTGGCTGACACAAAGATCTCGTCCTTGGCGAAGCCACCCGATGTTGTATGGTTGCGGGGTTGGTGTTGTCGACAATCCGAACTGTTTGACGACCTCTGTTGAGATGAGGTTCTTCTGGCTTCCACTATCAACAATAAAATGTAGCGGGCTCCCTTGAACCCACATCTATGAATGAAAAAGGCGTTCCCCCTCTTCGGGATCTGTTGGTTCTTCTGGTTGAATTGTTGCAGTTGCGACAATAGCAGTGGGGTCTGCGTCAATGATTTGTGCTTTACCAGTATTTTCAGAATCGGATTTTGAATCAGGGTTCGGCTTCTTGTCTTTGATCTAAGCCACCAATGACTGTTTTAAGCGACATTCATCGGTGTTGTGCCAGAGGCTTTTGTGGAAATCACACCATTTTTCGATGTCCTTCTTTGTTTTCCCGTGACCCATCTTTTCCTGTGTCTTGGACTGGTTTTCGGGAGACTGTTTGTTAGGGTTGTCTTTGTCATAGTTTGGTTGTTGCGGATTTACAGTTTCGAAATCTCGTTTGTTCTGGTGCTTAAATTTCTGCTCAATTTTTACAACATATCGATAAGCAACACCGAGTGATGAGATGTCTAGAAAATCCATTTCAGTCTAGATGTATCTGTGTAGAGCCCCACGTTATTTCAGAACCAAATGTCGCTTAGAGTCTTTGATACCTAGCTTGGTGCACAAGGTATCGAAGGTATTGGTGAAATACAGAACTGCTTGGCCCCTCTCTTGCCGCAGTGTGGTCAATCTCATTTACTAGTCCTGATAGTTTCCAATAGGGTAATACTATTCCTTTACTACATGCACAAAAAAATCCCAAGTGGGATCGCCCCGTATATTCCAGACTCCTCCGTGGAACTTTGCTCTCAGTAAGTTTCCCACCAATGTTTGACATGAGGGAGAGCTTTAAGGAGTGCGAAGGTGATCTTTTCTTTGTCGGAAAAATTGTGAACAGAGAAATAACCTTCTAGCAGAGTTAACCATTTTTCTAGGGCTTCTGCATCCATCTGTCCTTGAAATACAAGAATATCAAAATTAACTTGTACCTTGAAAGACGAGGTGCCTCCAAAGTGGTCACTTGATGAAGATGCGCTTGATGTTATCGACAAACATTGAAGGATGTGGCCAAAATTCTCCATCATTTCGTCGCTCTGTCCCGTGAGAGCTTGCTCAAGCAACAAATTGATAGGATCGTCTGCTCCGTCGTTTTTCTTTTTTTCCGCCATTGAGGGTTTCTTGGGTGTGCGAGAGCAATTGTTTTCAAGAGAGACAATCTCGAGACCCAACTTTCTATACTTGGACCTTATCGGGGACATGCACTGAAAAAACGATCAAGAGTAGCCTGCTCTGATACCATTGATCCAGATTATTTTTGGCACGAAATGAGATCGGAGATATAATAAAGAAATGCACAAAGATATCGCAGATATTCAATAATATAACAGAAATGTATCAGATATGCAACCATAAATACAGGTATACAGTAATACACGATTTCTATTAATGAAATAAATGTACAGAGACTTTAAAAATACAGAGTGAAAGACTCGCTAGAATGGTGGCAACTTATCTCTGAGAAGAGATGTGACGACTACTCGCATTCACAAGAAGATGATTACAATGAGGTTCTGAAGGCCTTTTTACAATAAACAGGAATTCCCAAAACCATAGACATCCAAAAACCTAACCCTAGGAGATGAATCACCAAAAGTCATATGGGCACCGTTTGGGTAAGTTAGTACATCAACTTCCCGGTATCGTAACTTTTGCACACGATCTCCGTTTTAGGCGTATGATAGCTCGATGGAAAGGTATCATCGAGGAGATTCATTTTTGGTTCTCAAAATTATCATTGAGATTCATTGATAACTTGGATCTTGAAAAAGATTCATTTAGGCCCCCAAAATGGCCCTGGAAGTTAAAACCTGCTAAAAATAGTAAATTACCAAAACTGCCAGAAAACTGTTTTGAGCTAGTCGGAAAAGGCGACTGGCCACCAATATCCACCTGGATCAATCCTCCCTCCTTAGGAAGCAATGGTCTCCATTGCGTTGAGTTCCCATGGGAGAGGGAAAATCATTTGCTGGATCTACATCTTTGTGAGCTCCTTGTATTGCTGGAGATGTCGCGCTACTTAGTTTGTGGAAGTCTGTCATGAACCTGTTGAAGATGAGGCTGTTCAACAAGTCGAGCTACATGAGAGGAAGGTGTGAAGAAGGAATATTTGCGCTTTGCTGCAACCTTTTCGACTTGCTTCAATTGGATGGAAGGTGCAGGGGGCGAGGTTGTAGTGGTTGTAGTGGTTGTAGTGTCCTTCCATTCCCCTTTTGAACAGATTGTGAAGAAGCTGAATTTTGCAGTATGAGATACTACCTTGCAACACTTTTTAGTTGGAACAATAGTTGGAACTACCTCTGGTATTCTGTAGAGATGACCCCCCAAAGTAACAATGTCACTATGAGGTCGAGACTCATAAATAGCATGGCGTCTCCACATATATGGTTGGCCCAAGAGAACATCATAGACATCCAGTGGGGCAACATCACATAATACCTCATCCTTGAAGAGCTGGATGCGGTATGACAATCGGCGTTGCTAGCTGACACAAAGATCTTGTCCTTGGCGAAGCCACCCTATGTTGTATGGCTGCGAGTTTTGTGTTGTCGACAATCCCAACTGTTTGATGACCTCTGCTTAGATGAGGTTCTTCTGGCTTCCACTATCAACAATAAGATGCAGCAGGTCCCCTTCGCCCACATTTGTGAATGAAAAAGGCGCTCCCCCTCTTCCGGATCTGTTGGTTCTTCTGATTGAATTGCTGCCATTGTGACAATAGCAGTGGGATCTGCGTCAATGATTTGTCCTTTACCAGTATTTTCAAAATCGGATTTTGAATTAGGGTTCGACTCCTTATCTTTGATTTCGGCCACCAATGACTTTTTTGAGCAACATTCATCGGTGTTGTGCCAGGGGCTTTTGTGGAAATCACACCATTTTCCAGTGTCCTTCTTTGGCTTCCCGTGACCCTTATTTTCATGTGTCTTGGACTGGTTTTCGGGAGACTTTTTGTTAGGGATGTCTTTGTCATACTTTGGTTGTTGCGGATTTACAGATCCGAAATCCCATTTGTTCTGGTGCTTAAATTTTTGCTAGATTTTAACAACATA
>ML787874.1:272955-290237 GCA_009831015.1 Picea engelmannii | reverse complement strand
GAACAACTTTGCCCCTCTCTTACCACAGTGTGGTCCATCTCATGTACTGGTCCTCATAGTTTCCAAGAGGGTAATACTGTTCCTTTACCACATCCACAAAAAAATCCCAAGTGGGATCGGCCCCGTATATTCCAGACTCCTCCGTGGAACTTTGCTCTGAGTAAGTTTCCCATCAATGTTTGACATGAGGGAGAGATTTAAGGAGTGCGAAGGTGATCTTTTCTTTGTCGGAAAAATTGTGAAGAGAGAAATAACCTTCTAGCAGAGTTAACCATTTTTCTAGGGCTTCTTCATCTATCTGTCCTTCAATTACATGAATATCAAAATTAACTTGTAACTTGAAAGGCGAGGTGCCTCCAAAGTGGTCGCTTGATGAAGATGCGCTTGTTGTTATCGACAAGCGTTGAAGGATGTGGGCAAAATTCTCCATAATTGCATCCCTTTGTCGCGTGAGAGCTTGCTCAAGCAACAGATTGATATGATCATATGCTCCGTTGTTTTTCTTTTCTTCTGGAATTGAGTGTTTGTTAAGTGTGCAAGAGCAATTGTCTTCAAGAGATAAAATCTCGAGACCCAACTTTCTATACTCGGACCTCGTCGGGGACATACACTAAAAAAACGATCAAGAGCAACCTGCTCTGATACCACCGATCCGGATTATTTTCGCCACAAAATGAGATCGGAGATATAATAAAGAAATGCACAGAGATATCGCAAATATTCAATAATAAAACAGAAATGTATCAGAGATGCAACCATAAACACAGATATACAGTAATACATGATTTCTATTAATAAAAGAAATGTAAAGAGACTGTAAAAATACAGAGTAAAAGTCTCGCTAGAATGGTGTAGCTTATCTCTGAGAAGAGATTTGACGGCTACTCGCATTCGCAAGAAGATGACTACAATGAGGCTCTGAAGGCCTTTTTACAATAAACAGGAATGCCAAAAACCCTAGACATAAAAAAATGTAACCCTAGGAAATGAAGCGTCAAAAGTCATGTGGGCCCCGTTTGGGTAAGTTAGTACATCAACTTCCCGGGGTTGTAAATTTTGCATACGATCTCCGTTTTAGGCGTATGATATCTTGTTGGAAAGGTATCATCGAGGAGATTCATTTTTTTGGCTCAATTATACCATTGAAAATCATTAAGAACCTCGGTCTTGAAAAACCTTCATTTAGGCCCTCAAAATGGCCCTGGAAGTTAAAACCTGCAAAAAATAGTAAATTGCCAAAATTGCAAGAAAATTGTTTTGAGCCAGTTGGAAAAGGTGGGTGGCCACCGATATCCACCTGAATCAATCCTCCCTCCTTAGGAAGCAATGGTATCCATTGCGTTGAGTTCCCGGGGGAGAGGGAAAAACATTTGCTGGATCTGCATCTTGGTGAGCTGCTTGTATTGCTGGAGACGTAAAGCTTCTTAGTTTGTTGAAGTCTGTCATGAACCTGTTGAAGCTGAGGTTGTTCAACAAGTCAAGATACATGAGAGGAAGGTGTGCAGAAGGAATCTTTGCACTTTTCTACAACCTTTTTGACCTGCTTCTGTTGGATAGAAGGTGCAGGGGGCGAGGTTGTAGTGGTTGCAGTGTCCTTCTGTTCCCATTTTGAATAGATTGTGAAGAAGCTGAATTTTGCAGTATGAGATACTACCTTGCGACACTTTTTAGGTGCAACAATAGTTGGAACTACCTCTGGTATTCTGTAGAGATGACCCTCTAAAGTAACAATGACACTACGGGGTCGAGACTCATAAACAACATGGCTTCTCCACATATATGGTGTGCCCAAGAGAACATCACAGACATCCAGTGGGGCAACATCAGATAATACCTCGTCCTTGAAGGGATGGATGCCGTATGACAATCGAAATTGCTGGCTGACACAAAGATCTCGTCCTTGGCGAAGCCACCCTATGTTGTATGGCTGCGGGTGTGTTGTTGTCGACAATCCCAACTGTTTGAATACCTTTGCTTAGATGAGGTTCTTTTGGCTTCCACTATCAACAATAAAATGCAACGGGGTCCCCTTCACCCACATCTGTGAATGAAAAAGGGGCTCCCCCTGTTCGGGATCTGTTGGTTCTTCTGGTTGAATTGCTGCAGTTGCGATAATAACAGTGGGGTTTGCATCAATGGTCTATCCTTTACCAGTATTTTCAGAATCGGATTCTGGATCAGGGTTCGGCTCCTTGTCTTTGATCTCGGCCACCAATGATTGTTTTGAGAAACATTCATCGGTGTTGTGCCAGGGGATTTTGTGGAAATCACACCATTTTCCGGTGTCCTTCTTTGTCTTCTCGTGACCCTTCCTTTCCTGTGTCTTGGATTAGTTTTTGGGAGACTGTTTGTTAGGGTTGTCTTTGTCATACTTTGGTTGTTGCAGATTTACAGATCCAAAATCCCGTTTGTTCTAGTGCTTAAATTTTTGCTTGATTTTAATAGCATATCGATAAGCAACACTGAGTGATGAGATGTCCAGAAGATCCAATTCAGTCTGGATGTATCTATGTAGAGCCCCACGGTATTTCAGAACCAAATGTCGCTCGGATTCTTTGATACCCAGCTTGGTGCGCAAGGTATGGAAGGTATTGGTGAACTCCAGAACTGCTTGGCCCCTCTCTTGACGTAGTGTGGTCCATCTCATGTACTGGTCCTCATAGTTTCCAACAGGGTAATATTGTTCCTTTACCGCATCCACAAAAAAATCCCAAGTGGGATCGGCCCCGTATATTCCAGACTCCTCCGTGGAACTTTGGTCCCAGTAAGTTTCCCACCAATGTTTGACATGAGGGAGAGCTTTAAGAATTGTGAAGGTGATCTTTTCTTTGTCGAAAAAATTGTGAACAGAGAAATAACCTTCTAGCAGAGTTAACCATTTTTCTAGGGCTTTTGCATCTATCTGTCCTTCAAATACAGGAATATCAAAATTAACTTGTACCTTGAAAGGCGAGGTTCTTCCAAAGTTGTCTCTTGATGAAGATGCGCTTGTTGTTATCGACAAGTGTTGAAGGATGTGGGAAAAATTCTCCATGATTTCGTCCCTCTGTCGCGTGAGAGCTTGCTCAAGCAACAGATTGATAGGATCTTCTGCTGCGTCGTTTTTCTTTTCTTCCATTATTGAGGGTTTCTTTGGTGTGTGAGAGTGATTGCCTTCAGGAGAGACAATCTTGAGACCTAACTTTCTATACTCGGACCTCGTCGGCGACATGCACTGAAAAAACGATCAAGAGCAACCTGCTCTGATACCACCGATCCGAATTATTTTCAGCACGAAATGAGATCGGAGATATAATAAAGAAATGAACAGAGATATCGCAGATATTCAATAATATAACAGAAATGTATCAGAGATACAACCATAAACACAGATATACAGTAATACACGAATTCTATTAATGAAAGAAATGTACAAAGACTGTAAAAATACATAGTTAAAGACTCTCTAGAATGGTGGCAGCTTATCTCTGAGAAGATATGTGACGGTTACTTGCATTCGCAAGAAGATGATTACAATGAGGCTCTGAAGGCCTTTTTACAATAAACAGGAATGCCAAAATCCGTAGACATCCAAAAACCTAACCCTAGGAGATGAAGCACCAAAAGTCATGTGGGCCCTATTTGGGTAAGTTAGTACATCAACTTCCCGGGGTCGTAACTTTTGCATACGATCTCCGTTTTAGGCGTATGATAGCTCGTTGGAAAGGTATGATCGAGCAGATTCATTTTTGGGGATCAATTATACTTTTGGCGATCATTAAGAACCTTGATCTTGAAAAACCTTCATTTAGGCCCTCAAAATGGCCCCGTAAGTTCAAACCTGCTAAAAATAGTAAATTGCCAAAATTGCCAGAAAACTGTTTTGAGCCAGTCGGAAAAGGTGGGTGGCCATCGATATCCACCTAGATCAATCCTCCCTCCTTAGGAAGCAATGGTCTCCATTGCGTTGAGTTCCCAGGGGAGAGGGAAAAGCATTTGCTGGATCTGCATCTTGGTGAGTTGCTTGTATTGCTGGAGACATCGCGCTGCTTAGTTTGTGGAAGTCTGTCATGAACCTGTTGAAGCTGATTCTCTTCAACAAGTCGAGCTACATGAGAGGAAGGTGTGCAGAAGGAATCTTTGCGCTTTGCTACAACCTTTTCGACCTGCTTTTGTTGGATAGAAGGTGCAGGGGGCGAGGTTGTAGTTCCTCCCATCTAAGATGACTGGGCATGTTGACTTTGAGCAGCCTTCGATACAGTTCATCCATTTCTGTGTACTTGGCAAATGTAGGCTCGGGGAGGAAGATGTATCGAATCTCATGTTGGATACTGATTTCCCACTGGAGGGCATCTAGGAATGCCTTGCCAATGATGCTCCCTTGAATGCCTGCAAACTTTGAACTGTCCTTGGCCACATCGGCCAATCTCTTCTTGTAGTCTGGGAGTGTCATCAATTTATCATTGATCACCTTCAGACTAGGAAGGCCTTTCGTCTAGGTCCTCAATCTTGCTGAAGAATCTTTGTACCCCTAGGTGCATTGCCTGAACCTTTTCTTCCAACTGAAGCATTAATCCTCTCTTGGTCAAAACTCTTTTGACCTCAAGGATGGTCTCTGTTCTGTCTTCGATTTTCAGCTCTTCCAGTTCTTCCCTGGTCTTAGAATTGAGGAACTTGATGATCTTGTTCGCCTGTGTTGGCATGTCTCCCAATTCTACTCTGATCTTCTCGATGGCCTATTTGCTTC
This sequence comes from Picea engelmannii, assembly GCA_009831015.1. Lineage (NCBI taxonomy): Eukaryota > Viridiplantae > Streptophyta > Pinopsida > Pinales > Pinaceae > Picea > Picea engelmannii. The sequence continues at coordinate 285,511 of ML787874.1, read as the reverse complement.
TCAGTACCAATTCATTATGTTCAAACATGATCTGGATCATGGGCCATATCTCGTTCATGGACTTAGTGATGTCTGTCCATACACTCTCTTTAACCTCAACCAAAGTCTTCCCTGCCACTGTTTGCTTCCGTAGCTGCTGTAGCTCCTGCTTGAGCTGCTCTGTCACCTAATTTTCCTTTGAGAGGCTGGTCTCGAAGGAAGATTTGAGTTGCTGAAGGTTCTCAATCTCCTTTTAAGCCTGCTGATCTCTGTTTCCTGCAGGTTCATCTTTTCCATGGACTTAGCCAGGTCGGCTGTCTTCTCCTGTGATGTCAATGGAGTCACGGATGGAACTGCTGTCACTGATGCTATGCTCACTCCTGAAATTGGAATAGCACTCAATGGAATAACTTCCATTGGCTTCAATTGCTCTTTCTCTTTCAATAGCTTCTCCATCTCAGCTTCCATTTCTTTAAGCTGTGCATTCTGCTCCATGAGCAGCTTGAGCATTTCGTCTTTCTCTCCTTCTTTCTCTGCTATCTCCTTCGCCTGCGAATCCTCTGTGGGTGGGAGTTTCAGTTGTTTCCTCAAGGAGTCTATGTCAGCACTCTTCTTCTTGATCATTTCCTCAACTGCTTTCACGTTTGAAGGATCATAACCGATCTTGAGGACCAGCTCCTCCAAAGTCTTGATCCTATTGTTCTTTGCAAAGGACGATATCTTCTCCAGCTTGAGTTGTGTTTGAACATTGTTCAGGGACACCTGCAATTTGGACACAGAAGTGGAAGCATGCGCCAACGTATAGAAAACCATTTCCCCTGTCTGGTTATACAGATCCATTTGATCGGCTGGATGCACGTCCTTCGTCTGGAATTCAAAGGTGGCCCGCTTGTAGTCAGTGATCACCTTTGGATCCGGTACCTGTGCCTGGAGGAATTCCATATGCATTCTGCCCTTCTCGGTGTTGAATGCCGATAGCAACCTATGTTGTGTAGTCGACGTCTGCTTCCAGAATTGGGCGCAAGTACTGTTGGTCAGGGTTTGTTTCCTTTTCTTGATCAGCTCATACTTCTCGAAGATACTCAGCTTCGGTCCCACCTTGCTTGGCTGGGTGGTCAATGGAGGAACTATAGATTTTTCCGTCACTGCTGAGGTTATGGCCTTATGGAGGCTCGAACCGAAGGGTGGCCTATCAACCTTGGTCGTTGTTGTAGACGGGGCTTCTTTTTCTCCGGTCGGGCCAGGAGCTGCAACAATCTTAGGCCTCTTGGTATGCAACTGGAATTCCTCGGAAGATACCTCAGTGACAGGCAAAGATATATCTTGCCTCGACCTTTTCTCTTTTGGGACCTGTGGCGTGGTCGTTTGTGAAACACTGGTCGGGGGATCCTGCTGTTCTACTTCAACCAATGTGTTAGGCTCCCACACTGTCTGATTTGCAAATTTTTCCACTTCAGGCCTAGCTTCATGAACATATGGGATGTTCTTGTTCTTCACCCTCATCTCTGAGATGATCCCACATGGATCATTATGCCATGGGAAGCTCATGGAGAACTTCATTTCCTTCAGCAGCCTGTCTGCTTCTTCCCCAGCACCACGACTGTTGCAGATGAAGGAGCCAATCTGCCCCTTGATTCTAAGCTGCTGCTTTTTCTTCAATGACACAAAGTGGATATCATCGAAATTTATAATCTACCTTATATATTCCAAAGCAAAAATCCCGACAGACAGATATTTGGGCAGCTTATACGGTGCCAACTCGCACCCGTATACTTTGATCTCGGTGTAATCTTGATACAGGTACCAATCCCCGGTCTTTGTGTTGTCCGAGTGCTGCAGGATTCTCTGGACTTCATCGTTTATTCGAGGCTTGAGCCTGCCACCTAGCATGCTTACCACAGGGTGGTAGAATTGATCGATGAACTCCTTGAAGCTGAAATCAGTGGAGTTGTGCTTGAGCAAGGAGGTCCATGCTGTGACTGCTTGAGGTCTACCATCTCCATCCATCTTCTGCATGGAAAAGCCAAATTTATCTACCTGGAAGAAGACGAAGAAGTATGCTAGTATTGGTGAATATCTGAACATGCCTTCCGTGCCGAAATTCACGAACTGTTCGTGAATATTTTCTGCCAAGAATGTACTGAAGTCAAACTGGGTGGTGGGATTTTCGTCGGTAGAGAAGATGGATAGAAAACCCAGAATGGGTTCATCTACCCACTGATTAGAATAGTATCCTAACAAAGCACAAAGGGATGAGATGACCTGGTTTCCCTTAGTCGAGAACATGGAAGACGGATAAGGAGGATTTGTGGAGGGAAATTGAGCAGATGGGGGAAGGAAAAGCTCGAATATTTGAGCTCTTTGGGGAAGGTCATTTTCTGGTATAATTCTGTTAGAATTTCCAGGTTGAAGGGAGACGGAGAGTCGGCTCAGGGGATTTGCATCATCTGGTCAATGGATTCGGACATGATGAGGAACAGGATCTCTCCAGACGAGGAAATGACGACTCTTTGTTCGGGAATATAGTGAGCTTGACACTTGAGAGCGAACTCGGGAAAATGGTGGATCTGAGGGAAGAGGTAGAGGGGTAAATTTGACTCCCAGAGTCCAATTTCATCACTCTGGTCCAGGAAAACTTCCCTGAGCCACGACTGAAGGTCTGAGAAATCGAAATCGCATTTTGTATATGTGATTAATCGGTCTTTTTCGACCAATGGGATCCTATCCAGGTCGACAGGAGGCGGGAGAAACTGATTCTCTTCTCCTTCTGCTTGTTTGGACTTTGGCGCCATCTCTGCAACAGTACCTGCAATAAAACACAACGTTAGTGGGGGTGACTTATTGTGGATGAGGGCAACGGACTGTAACGGAGGAGTAAGCGGTGAATTTCTCTAGTGCGATGGGTGAATAGCGAAAGTAAGGGGAATAACAGTAGTTTTAAGTAAACGGGGGTCGGTTGGGCGCGAGAGACATGTCAGCTGGATAACGGATAGGTTATCCAGTAATAAATGGCCAACGGATCATTTTGAGGGTGAGATGGTGGGTGATGTGGCGACTATCGATTGGAGGTAAAAGTCATAATAAGAGGCTTGCCACGAGCGAAAGGGGGGAAGGACTGACAACAGTTATGGGACATGACCATTTCGGGAAAGGTGGAAGGTGACGTCCAGAGGTGACGGAGGTCTATCAAATAACAGGAGATGATGGGACTTAGGGCCATTAGATCGCTGCCACATATAACGAGGGACCCACCAGAGGAATAATACCATTATGGAACCCCTCCCTCAGTTAAAGGCAGATCAGTCAGGGGGGTCCAAAATACATTATGGGGTGTTGATCTACGCGCCTGCTTCTGAGCCGCAGATCTATGCACGCTGTTTATAACACATTCCGGACCCCCCCCTCCATTAAAGGCAGAATGGACGGGGGGGGGGGTCCGGAATCCAATACTGATCGTAGATCTGAGCGCTTGATCCTGGGCTGTCCAGATGCTCGCGGGTCTTATCAGCGATTTCAGACCCCCCCCCTTCCGTTAAAGGCAGAACGGTCGAGGGGGTCCGGAATGATCTATCCACCGTCGATCTGAGCGCGATCATCTGGATGCTTGAAACATGATCGGAGCATAAGTAAGGGCGCGGACAAAACATGCGCCTAGAAAACTTTGGATAAGTGCTTTTTCATGGGTTTTCTCCAAGCTTTTCATGACTACACCACCATGGGACTTGACCAAATGATCCTTTAAGCATCTGAAACATGGTGCAACATTTACATAAAGCTGGTTTTATTAAAATGAAGCAACAAAGCAACTAGCCTATAATCTAACCTAGCTTCCTATGACAATTAACCCAGATTAGACTGTTGGGTTAAGAATTTACTCTACCCTAGGGCTATCTGACCAGGATTAGACAGTCTAGCCAGATTTATTCACTAATCTATCCTAGACACTTTGGCTAAGATTAAACAGTGTAGCCAAACTCATTCACTACCCTATCAACATCAATTTAAAAAGAACTTGGCCATGCTTGAAAGGTATGGACCAAGTTAGTATTATTGCATGGGGCTTTTATTGAAATTCTTTTATGCCCTCTTTTTCCTTTCTTTCTTTTTCCTTTTTTCTTTTCTTTTCTTTCTTTTTCTAATTATTTGCAGAATGAAAAATCATCTATCAACAAAAACACTAGAGACAGATAATATCCCAGTCACCAGTTGATCCTATAACTTATAGGATGATAATAGTGGCTCCACCTGGGGATGGTAATTGCCCTGTGAAGTGCCAAGAATCCTGGTTCCTGTCATTTTGAAAATTTCTGCCTAGTGGCCTTCATTGGTTTTATTCTCAAAAATTGGAAGAACAGTGGTCAGTGGCTTAGGGCCTTCTCTTCGGGCTTCAACCAACTGACTAATGTTATTCACTCAGAAAGTGCAGGTGAAAAAATAAAAATAAGAATGGTATGTACAATGGAGAGTGAAAACTTGGGTCTCTACTGAGGTGGCACATAATGTTTCAGCATTCTGCCATTTACAGGTCCTCCTGGCAGATCTATCCCATCAACGTTGTTTAGCAAGAAAGCATTGTTCCCCTTGAATGCTTGGATCATGTATGGTCCTCTCCACAGACTGTCAAATTTTCCATGTTTTCCCTTGTCTTCATTTGTGGCGTCCCATCTCAGCACCAAATCTCCCAGTTCAAAATCATCTTCCTTGGTTCTTTTGTCAAAAATCTTTTTGATGTTTTCTTGGATTACCTGAGTCTTGTTGAAAACGTCTTCCCTAGACTGCTGCAAATGGATCATCTGGTTGATCCTTCTCTGTGAGTCATTTGGCTCGGCTTGTACCTCTTGAAGCAATTTCATAACAGGGACTCCTAAGGAAGTGGGGAAAACTACTTATGTGCCATAGACCAGCTGGTATGGTGACATACCGATTGACCTCTTGGTGGTCAGTCTGTCAGCCCACAAGGCAAACACCAACTTGTTATGCCACGATTTCTTGTTTTCTTGCAATGCTTTCTTGATGATGTTCACCAAGGTTTTGTTTGAAGTTTCCGCCAGCCCATTCCCCTGAGTGTAGTAAGCTGTGGAATGTCCCAAACCAATGTGATACTGGTTGCAGAAATCTATGAGTTTCTTCGACCGAAAAGCAGCTGCATTATCAGTTATAATCTTTCTAGGACATCCAAAGCGAGACAAGATATTATTTTCAAGGAATTTGATAATAACAGAGTCAGTGGCTTGCCTGCTTGGTACTGCCTCAATCCATTTGGTAAAATAATCGGTGGCAGTGAGAATCCACCTGTGCTGTCCTGAAGAAGGGGGGTGTATTTCTCCAATGAAGTCCAGTCCCCATTGCTGGAAAGGGGCTTCAACTGAGATCGGTTTCAGGGGGATAGGAAGGAGTTTCCTTTTGCCTTCGAACAACTGACATTGATGACATGTAGTCACTTTATGATGTACATCAACGAACAGGGTGGGCCAATAGAAACCAGCCCTGAGGATTTTGTTGGCTATGACCTTCCAGTTGAGATGGCCACCACATTCACCTGCATGAAATTCTTGTAACACTTTGTCAGCTTCATCTTTCAATAAACAATTTAACAGAATACCTTCGGGATCTTTCCAATACAAATTGCCTTCTAGAATACAGAATTTTAAGGCTTTCAACTTTAAAAATCTAGCTTTATTCTTAGTCAAACCAGGGGGAGCTTGTAAAGTTTGCAAAACGAATATAAGGTCTGCGTACCATGGAGAGTTGAGGAATACCTCTCTCACGCCTGGAGTCGTCATGTCACCCTGTTCATTTGCTGCAACTAAAAAATTAATGTCAAGAGCATGGAAGTTAGATTCAACCATTAATTTAGCAAGGCCTTGACCTTTGATTAGTTTCATGGGCTTAATCTCTATGTCGTATTCTAAAATGACAACAATCCATTTGCCCCTTCTTCCATCCGGATTATCCTGGGTCAAAATGTCCTTTACTACCGCATTCGGAACATATGCTATGGTGTGGGAATGGAGAATGTAGACTCTAAAGTCTTTTATAGCTTTCACCAAAGCAAAAGCTTTTTTCTTCATTATCTTGTAATTCAGAGCAGCATCTCTCAACGCTTTACTAAAGAAAGCTATGGGCTGTTCATACCCTTCACTGTTCTTTTGTAGTAATACCGCTGCTATAGTATGTTTGGAGGCGAAAGAAAAAAGATAAAAATCCTTAGTAAAATCGGGACTGATCAAGACAGGGGCCTCTGTGAGTGCTCGTTTGACTTGTTCGAAAGACTGTCTGGACTCAGAGTCCCATTTTATTTTCACATCCTTTTTTATCATATTTGTAATGTTTCTGAGGAGCTCTGCCAGATTGGGAATGAATCTTCGTAAAAATTTTATTCTCCAGATAAAAGACTGTAATTCTTTGAGGTTTCTTGGGTGTTCTAATTTTTGTATGGCCTCGATTCTGCTGGGGTCAATTTTGATTCCGTCCTTGGATATGATGTGTCCTCGTAGTTTGCCTTCCTCTAGTCCGAAAAGGCTTTTCTTGGGATTTAAAGAAATCCCAAACCTTCTACATTTCTCGAAGACTCGTCTGAGGTGTCGCAGATGTTCGTCATTGGATCAGGAAAACACAGTTACATCATCCAAATAGATGACAATAAACTTACCCGATTCTTCCACAAAGGCGATATCCATCGCTCTCTGGAATGTGGCTCCTGCATTCATCAGACCAAAAGGAATTTTCACATACATGAAAGTGCCCCATGGTGTGGTGAAAGTGGTTTTGTCTTGATCATCCGGGTGAACTAGGACCTGATTATAACCCGAGAACCCGTCTAGCAAAGAGATTCGACTGGATCCTACCACCCTTTGTAGGATATGGTCCATTTTGGGCAAGGGGTAGTTGTCCTTCAGGGAGACCTTATTTAGATTTCGAAAATCTATGCAAAGTCTGATTTCCCCAAATTTCTTACGTGTAGGGACCAAATTAGAGACCCATTTGGAAAAACGCAACAGGACTATGATTTTGGCATCATACATTTTTTTGATTTCCTTTTCTATCAGAGGGAGCAACTTGGGATTTATCCTCCTAAGTTTCTGTCTGAACGGTTTTTGGTCTTCTTTTATTGGAATCATGTGCTGCATGATGCTGGTATCATAAGCTTTCAAATCCTCATAACCCCAGACAAAGACATCTGAATATTCTTTGAACAACTCAATGTATTTGAGTTTTTGCTCAGGGGGCAGTGATTTGGACACTTTGACTATCCTAGGTTTCTCCTCTGTCCCTATATTACAATCTTCTACCTCTTGTCCATGTGCTTCAATTTTTGGTTTCTTGGCTACGTCGTTAAAATCAAACAAGTCCTCTAAAGGAACTAAACCTCTAGGCAAAACATTGCTTTTCAAATGTAAAACATCGGCATCCATTTCGTCATCGCCTAATTCTCCTGAATCTACGCTATTTACACTATCAATTTCAAAATCAGATCTATTTACATTTTCATCTTCGTTCTCTAAATCTATATTTGTACATTCAAAATCATTTTTACACTGCAAAAAGTCTTCGATTTGATCATCATTACCAAACACTTGCCAGTACCTGATATTGTTGGGAACGGTTGGTCTGCATTTTACCTCAACAGTGTATGGGCGAGTCGAGCGGAAAGGAATCTTACATGTGGCTGCTGACGTAGCCAATCCGTCTGCCAGAATGTTTTGTCCCCTCGGCATTACCTGCAAGTCAACTTCAGTAAAACATCTAAGGGCATCAAGAACAACATTCCTATAAGCTCTAAGACGTGGGTGTTTCATAGTGTACTTACCTTTGATTTGCTTAATTATCAACTCAGAGTCACCTCTTACCATAATTTGTTTAGCACCAACTCTTTTCAAAAGCTTCAGACCGAGCATCAAGGCTTCATACTCGGCAATATTGTTAGTGCATTGGAAATTTAATTTGTAAGAATGGTTTTCTGAATACATGTTTCTGTGATTATGCAGCCAGACTCCTGCTTCGGCTCCTTCTTTGCTTATTGCTCCATCAAAATCCATGCTCCAGAAATCTGACGGTAGCTCTTCAGTTATCACGTTTTTCATCCTTGCTACCTCAATAGTTTCTTGGCCTTCACCCTGACTAGATGTATCTTCAACCAGCTGAGTATCTTGTTCTCCCGTGTCACCATCATTGTACAAGATAAAAGAATCCAAGTCAGAATGCGCAGAGTAAAGAAGGTAATTGTGCGGCTTTTCTTGGCTACTGACCATGTATTTCATTAATGTTTCTTTGTATAGCCTTCTTTGTTGCCCGAAAACTGGGATAGTGGCATAAGACATATCTAGCTGCAGGGTACCTCTCAACTTAGCCCCCCAAGACCAGGATAGCAACATTCCGTACTTCGGAGGGATGTCTGCAACTACCACATCCATTACCATGCTCTTTGCAGGAATCTGAACCAAGGTGATACATAGGTCCTTGATCAGACCAATACATCTAACTTTACTGGAGTCAAATAGTGTAAATCCTTGTAAGGTCTGGTGACCTTCAGTCCCAGTTTCTCCATCACTGCTTTAGGCATCAGATTATGGGAAGCGCTCGAATCCAACATAGCGTTATGCAAGATCAGGTCATGTATGTTTAGACTGATGTAAAAAGGAGCGAAATTACCATTATCATCTCGGCCATCTACTTCAGGTCCGAACAGAAGTTCAGGTTGATCATCTGTAAGGTTCACGGTATCTGAATGATTTGTTGATCCAATGGTTAAGGCCTTCGTGCCTATGTCAGGTTCAATGGTCAGTGCTTTAATCACCTGTGAATGATAAACGTCTTTGTTCATCAACTCAGAAAGTGGAATGGGAATCTTTACTTTGGCTAACTCTCCCTCAAGGCTGAAAGGTGTAGGAGCTCTGCCTTGGCTCATCAATTCTGGTTTGTCCACCACACTCTTCTGGCCAAAAGTACTTGGTAGATTAATAGGTGAAACCTCGGGCTGTGACGATCTTTTCAGAATAGTAAGGTTTTTCTTCGCAGGAACTTCGGCAATGCCTTTTTCAGGAATCTTCTCGGCAGATGGCTCAGAGGCTTTCTTGGTTTCAATCACCTTCTTTGTTTCAATCGTCTTTTTTGGGGGACTCCCTTCAGTCTTTTTTCTCCGCAGATTATACTGCTGATGTACCTCCAAAATGGCATTTTTGAATGCCTGTTGTTCTGTGTCTTCAACTTCTTCACTTACTTTTGTTTGGTTGAGAAGAAAAAGTTCTTGCTCTTCTTGGGTAAGGAAAATAGCTTCGTTATCGTGAATGCCCATGAGATTTATGTGAGTATCCTCTAGTTCCTCAATCACTTCCTCCCCTTCATCAACATAATTTTCTTGCAGGGGAGGTCTGATCTGCTGATCCAGACCTCTCTGCTCTCTTTGATCCCTAGGATCTCTCTGTCTGATTTGAGGAGGGTTTCTCCCGATGTTAGGATTTTGAACCTGAGGGGCAGGTGGGTTGTCTCTTGGAGGATTTCTGTCTGACACAGTAAGTCTTTCCATCATTCTTTCCATCGCTCTGGCCAAAGAATCCAATTTGGAATCTGAGGTTGATGTGGAAGGTTCTTCTTTAATTGTGACTCTCCTCTCTGACCTCTGATGTGCCCTTTTGGCCAACAAATTGGCTTCCACACTTATCGCACTTTTCTGCATATCTTCCAGGGTGGTGGAATTTCTTTCCCTTAGTTGGTATGACATGTCAGCGTCAAAACCATTAGGGAATTTTATCAATGCCAAACCTTGTGGAGGTTTGATTTCGGCTGGGATTGCGTTGTACAGGTTATTGAAACGTATGTAGTAATCTTGTACTGTCTCACCTTGATTTCTTTTAATACTTTCGTATTCTGACAATATTTGGAGAGGGTTTTTCTTTACCTCCCATCTGTCTAGAAAAATCCTTTGGAACGCGGTAAGGTCAAGGACAAAGGCAGCACGTAAACCTTTATACCATTTTTTAACGTCACCTGTCAAACTTTGGGCAAACAGTCGCATTTGAACGTCAACCTCATCTACTTCATGCAGATCAAAATAATCATTCATTTTATCAACGTGTTGTTGTGCACTCAAAGGTCCTGTTGCATCAAACTGTGGAAGTCTAGTTTGATAGTCTTGGGGCATGGCATAAAGAGGGGCAGCCAACACCATGGGAGCATATCTAGCCGCCATGATGGGTGGAGGAGGTGGGATAACATGCCGGACGATCGACAAGGAAGTGGCTGAAGACGAGGATGAGGAAGGACTGGATAGTACTGAGGGAGTGGTTTGCGGTTTAGCAGTGGGAGACAGAACTTCAGGGGTTCGGGGTTGCAAAACAGTTCGGTCAAAAATGATTCCAGTCACAAAACTATCAGACCGTGTTCTAACCAGGCTTTGTTGGGAAAAGGTGTCAAAGTCAGGGTTTTGAAAAGTAATGGGTTCCCCTGAAAAGGAAAGGGACTTATGCAAGGGGGTATGACTCACTGAGCCTTCAGCTACGGTCTTTTTCCTGAGCAACTGTTCCGGGTTATCTATCACTATCGCAGGTTCTGGGTCTGGATGAGATCGAGTATAAACTTTCTTAGGAGCCAGATTTCTTTTTAATTATATATATATATATTTTAGTTTTATGAGTCCGAAAATAATATGTACAAATCTAATCAACCTCTAAACATTACTTTCTTCTCAAATTTGCAATATTCCAGGAACAAACTTTCTTTTTAGGGGAAAGAAAACGTGAAATTATAAATTTTTATGTTCTGTCCCCAGTACGGTCGCCACTATGTTAGCACTTGGTAAATTTCCTAGAGGTTGACAACAGAAGAAATCTACTAAGGTAACTTTATCCAACCACTTTTGAAGCTGGGATCTAGCCCTTCCAACTTCAGAGAGGGATCTCTCTATTAGATTTAGCTATGTTTCAAATTTCAAATATTAGGCTAGGTAAATAAATAAGTCGGTTTTTTGCTGTTGTGTTTGTAGAGTTGGTTGAGACAGTCTACACATCCATTGGGCTATGGGGTCTGTGTCTTGAGTAAAATATGAAATACTAACCAGAAACGCAAAGGGAAAACTTTCACAGGGCGAGATAATATAATCACTGGATTCTTTAGTAGCTTAAATGATGAATCGCAGAAAAGATGAGAAAGATAATTTCAACAAAGAAGCAGTTAAGAATTTCTTTACTGAAAACACCAGAAGATAAAACACTAAAATATTTCTAGTCAGAAACAGGGTATACGAGATAAATCCTGCAACTTTCGTTACTTCTAAAGATTAGATTCAGAAAACAATATGATAACGGAGCGAGAATAACATTCAACTTAGAGAGAAAAACATCACCAGTAAATACACGCAAGAATCCTGTAAAAGTGCCTCCTTTTTATTAATGGAAGATCTCTTCAAAAATATTATAGTCTGATAGCGTCAGGGTGTGAAGATCAACAACCCTCAATACTTTGAAAGATGAAGTATTTATAACTCAAATTACAAGCGTTCCTGTCATTAATGACCAGGACGTGCTAAATCTATTTTTAGTCTAACTAACTTAACAAATTTCCTAAATCTAGGAACTGCTTGATGATGTGGTGTAACTGCACACTGATTTCTGGGTGGGCCGTTGATGAAGCCTCTGCATGAGTTCATCTGACCAGACAACTGACTGGACTGGGACAGCTCATCTGCTAATCGATCAGATCACAAAGTTCCTCCCATCTAAGATGACTGGGCATGTTGACTTTGAGCAGCCTTCGATACACTTCGTCCATTTCTGTGTAATTGGCAAATGTAGGCTTGGTGAGGAAGATGTATCGAATCTCGTGTTGGATACTGATTTCCCACTGGAGGGCATCTAGGAATGCCTTGCCAGTGATTCTCCCTTGAATGCCTGCAAACTTTGAACTGTCCTTGGCCACATCGGCCAATCTCTTCTTGTAGTCTGGGAGTGTCATCAATTTATCATTGATCAACTTCAGACCAGGAAGGCCTTTCTTCTGGAGAGCCTCAATCTTGCTGAAGAATCTTTGTACCCCCAAGTGCATTGCCTGGACCTTTTCTTCCAACTAAAGCATTAATCCTCTCTTGGTCAAAACTCTTTTGACCTCAAGGATGGTCTCTGTTCTGTCTTCGATTTTCAGCTCTTCCAGTTCTTCCCTGGTCTTAGAATTGAGGAACTTGATGATCTCGTTCGCCTGTGTTGGCATGTCTCCCAATTCTACTCTGATATTCTCGATGGCCTGTTTGCTTCTCAGTACCAATTCATTCTGTTCAAACATGATCTGGATCATGGGCCATATCTCGTTCATGGACTTAGTGATGTCTGTCCATACACTCTCTTTAACCTCAGCCAAAGTCTTCCCTGCCACTGTTTGCTTCCGTAGTTGCTGTAGCTCTTGCTTGAGCTGCTCTGTCACCTGCTTTTCCTTTGAGAGGCTGGTCTTTGAGAGGGAAACCTCCTTTTATCCCACTTAAATGTTCAAGTACAAGATGATTCAAAATGAAAATGTCTCCTTGGTATATATAGGAGACTAGGAGGTATAATTACAACTAATGGCCTAAAGCCGACATAAATAAAATAAC
>ML787874.1:237924-259302 GCA_009831015.1 Picea engelmannii | reverse complement strand
GATCTTGAAAAACCATCATTTAGGCCCTCAAAATGGCCTCGGAAGTTAAAACCTACTAAAAATAGTAAATTGCCAAAATTGTCAGAAAACTGTTTTGAGCCAGTCGGAAAAGGTGGGTGGCCACCGATATCCACCTGGATCAATCCTCCCTCCTTAGGAAGCAATGGTCTCCATAGCGTTGAGTTCCCGGGGGAGAGGGAAAATCATTTGCTAGATCTGCATCTTGGTGAGCTGCTTGTATTGCTGGAGACGTCGCGCTGCTTAGTTTGTGGAAGTCTGTCATGAAACTGTTGAAGCTGAGGCTGTTCAACAAGTCAAGCTACATGAGAGGAAGGTGTGCAGAAGGAATATTTGCGCTTTGTTTAAACCTTTTCGACTTGCTTCTGTTGGATAGAAGGTGTAGGGGGCGAGGCTGTAGTGGTTGCAATGTCCTTATGTTCCCCTTTTGAACAGATTGTGAAGAAGCTGAATTTTGCAATATGAGATACTACCTTGCGACACTTTTTAGGTGAAACAATAGTTGGAACTACCTCTGGTATTATGTAGAGATGACCCTCTAAAGTAACAATGACACTACGGGGTCGAGACTCATAAACAACATGGCGTCTGCACATATATGGTTGGCCCAAGAAAACATCACAGACATTCAGTGGGGCAACATCACATAATACTTCGTCCTTGAAGGGCTGGATTCCCTATGACAATCGACATTGCTAGATGACACAAAGATCTCGTCCTTGGCGAAGCCACCCAATGTTGTATGGTTGCGGGGTTGGTGTTGTCTACAATCCAAACTGTTTGACGACCTCTGCTGAGATGAGGTTCTTCTGGCTTCCACTATCAACAATAAAATGCAGCGGGCTCCCCTGAACCCACATCTATGAATGAAAAAGGTGCTCCACCTCTTCGGGATCTGTTGGTTCTTCTGGTTGAATTGTTGCAGTTGCGACAATAGCAGTGGGGTCTGTGTCAATGATCTGTGCTTTACCAGTATTTTCAGAATTGGATTTTGAATCAGGGTTCAGCTCCTTGTCTTTGATCTGAGCCACCAATGAGTGTTTTAAGCGACATTCATCGGTGTTGTGCCAGGGGATTTTGTGGAAATCGCACCATTTTCTGATGTCCTTCTTTGTCTTCCTGTGACCCATCTTTTCCTGTGTCTTGGACTGGTTTTCAGGAGACTTTTTGTTAGGGCCGTCTTTGTCATACTTTGGTTGTTGCGGATTTACAGTTTCGAAATCCCCTTTGTTCTGGTGCTTAAATTTCTGCTCGATTTTTACAACATATCGATAAGCAACACCGAGTGATGAGATGTCTAGAAAATACATTTCGGTCTGGATGTATCTGTGTAGAGCCCCACGATATTTCAGAACCAAATGTCGCTCGGAGTCTTTGATACCCAGCATGGTGCGCAAGGTATGGAAGGTATTGGTGAACTCCAGAACTGCTTGGCCCCTCTCTTGCCGTAGTGTGGTCCATCTCATGTATTGGTTCTCATAGTTTCCAACAGGGTAATACTGTTCTTTTACCGCATCCACAAAAAAATCCCAAGTGGGAACGACCCCGTATATTCCAGACTCCTCGGTGGAACTTTGCTCCCAGTAAGTTTCCCACCAATGTTTGACATGAGGGAGAGCTTTAAGGAGTGCAAAGGTGATATTTTCTTTGTCGAAAAAATTGTGAACAGAGAAATAACCTTCTAGCAGAGTTAACCATTTTTCTAGGGCTTCTGCATCTATCTGTCCTTCAAATACAAGAATATACAAATTAACTTGTACCATGAAAGGAGAGGTGCCTCCAAAGTGGTCGGTTGATGAATATGCACCTGCTGTTATCGGCAAGCATTGAAGGATGTGGCCAAAATTCTCCATCATTTTGTCTCTCTGTCGTGTGAGAGCTTGCTCAAGTGACAGAATTGCGTCTCCACATATATGGTTGGCACAAGAGAACATCACAGACATCCAGTGGGTCAACATCACATAATACCTCGTCCTTGAAGGGATGTATGCCGTATGACAATCGACATTACTGGCTGACGCAGAGATCTCGTCCTTAGCGAAGCCACCAGATGTTGTATGGCTGCGGGTATGGTGTTGCGGACAATCCCAACTGTTTGACGACCTCTGCTGAGATGAGGTTCTTCTGGTTTCCACTATCAACAATAGAATGCAGCGAGGTCCCCTTCACCCACATCTGTGAATGAAAAAGGCACTCCCCCTCTTTGGGATCTGTTGGTTCTTCCGATTGAATTGCTACAGTTGCGACAATAGCAGTGGGGTCTGCGTCAATGATCTATCCTTTACTAGTATTTTCAGAATCAGATTTTGAATCAGGGTTCGGATGCTTGTCTTTGATCTCGGCCACCAATGACTATTTTGTGTGACATTCATTGGTGTTGTTCCAGGGGCTTTTGTGGAAATCGCACCATTTTCTAGTGTCCTTCTATGTCTTCCCGTGACACTTTTTTTACTGTGTCTTGGACAGGTTTTCAGGAGACTGTTTGTTAGGGCTGTCTTTGTCCTACTTTGCTTGTTGCGGATTTACAGATCTGAAATCCCATTTGTTTTGGTGCTTAAAATTCTGCTCGATTTTAACAACATATCCATAAGCACCACCGAGTGATGAGATCTAGAAAATCCATTTTAGTCAGGATGTATCTGTGTAGAGCCCCACGGTATTTCAGAACCAAATGTCGCTCGGAGTCTATGATACCCATCTTGGTGCGCAAGGTATGGAAGGTATTGGTGACCTACGAAACTGCTTGGCTCCTCTCTTGTTGGAGTGTGGTCCATCTCATGTACTGGTCCTCATAGTTTCCAATAGGGTAATACTGTTCCTTTACCACATCCACAAAAATATCCCAAGTGGGATTGACCCCGTATATTCCAGACTCCTCCGTGGAACGTTGCTCCCAGCAAGTTTCCCACCAATGTTTGACATGAGGGAGAGCTTTAAGGAGTGCGAAGGTGATCTTTTCTTTGTCGGAAAAAATTGTGAACAGAGGAATAACCTTCTAGCAGAGTTAACCATTTTTCTAGGGCTTTTGCATCTATCTGTCCTTCAAATACAGGAATATCAAAATTAACTTGTACTTTGTGTTAGTACTCAGTTTACAATATTAATTTTTAGACTTTTGGTGACGACAAACACACTACTAGAATAGTGATATTCTCGCAGCGCCATCGTAAAGCATCATCTCACTTCTCGAAATTTCCTTAAATTCTTTGGGCCATATCTAGATGGCTTATGTTTTATTGTGGTAATGATCGTGCTGGCTTAACAAATCAATGGCAATAGATTATTGATTGAGATGTAGTTTGTTTGATTAAGCCAATCTTCGTTTAAGGCTTCTTTATTAACCAATTTTGGGTATTTTTAGTTGGCTCTCGGCCTTATGCAAAGTGTTGTATTTTATAAAATTGTGGGTCTAAAGGACAAACTCTAGCTCCTTGCCCCAAGCTCCAGTAACATGCAACCTGCCACACAACACACAAGCCACAAGTTAATCCACAGGCTAAATTTTCATGCTAAGCCACAAATCAGGCCACGAGTCAACACAAAGCTAAGCACAAGCACCAGGCCAGATGGAGGTTCAAGGATCGAATGAAGGAAGGAACACATGCACAAGCGCCTAGATTAACCCACGAAAGGAGAAAAGTTTACAAATGATAATGTTTTGTCTATCATGTGTTGGTGAAAGTATCATATACATCAAACATGTGTCGACTATATTGAGCATCTTTATAAAACAGTGGTAAAGCTTGTTCCTCACAGTGGTCTTCGAGGAGTATTGAGTCTGAGGGTGGCGTGAAAGGCATCATTCCAGGTCTGGCCGCACATAGAGGAAAGGAATTCGACTAGCAAAGGCAAACGAGAATGCGACTAGAAATAGGAAATGGACCGGGAGCACAGAAAAAGGATTCATGAGCAATATCAGGTTAATATGGTAGCTTTGAGAGATCAACTTGCCAAGCACCCAGAAGGGTTTTTGTTTTCTGCCATGAGTTGATATGAAGAAATTATATCCTAGAAGTCGAATGTATGGCTTTGCGCAAAGACAGAAGGTGTCCCGGAAGGAGATATTAAACAATTGAATGCTTATGCTCGAGCTAATAATAAGGTTATAATTGGACCTGCTAATGCGGGTGGAATTCAAGTTGGAGCATTCAAAATTGGTGATACAACTGGCATGATTGACAACATTATTTAGTGCAAGATTTACAGGCTAGGATGTGTTGCTCTTCATTGACAACATTTTCTGTTTTACACAGGCAAACTCTGAAGTGTCTTCTTTGCTGGGACGTATTCCTTCAGCTGTCGGATACCAGCCAACTTTGGCTACTGATCTTGGAGGTTTGCAAGAACGTATTACAACAACCAAGAAGGGTTCCATTACTTCTGTGCAAGCCATATATGTGCCAACTGATGATTTGACAGATCCAACACCTGCAACAACATTTGCCCATCTTGATGCCACCACTGTGTTATCTAGGCAGATCTTAGAGCTTGGTAAAACAATCAAAACCAGCTTTGAGGCCTGTCTCAAAAATGATGATTTATGGGGTAATGAGGCACTTGGCAGACAGTTGGAAACAAATGGAAGATTGATTATGACAGGCTGGTTTTGTCCACAAACCTTTTTATGGAAAAGAATCTCGAGTTTTTGGATGATCTTTCTATGGAACAGAGGCTACACACTCTGAATTGTCTAGTGGTATCCAGACAGTTGGTAATCTTCATTTCCACTGAATAGTGGAAAGTTGGCCTTTGTCAGATGACAGTGAACGAGGAAAGCTTCTGAAAATTTTGCAGATCCACGAAGGATGCATCTCTAGCTAGAGTTTTCAAGGGTACAGACAGTAGCCCATCTGCTTCATCCGGTATTTTGTCCTTCCAGCAGGATGAAACCATTGTCCTAACATCCAAAGAGACATGATTTTATTCATGCTGTCCTTGCAAGTTGTCATGCTCCTGTTGCATAAATACTAAAAGAAATTTTGGTGGAAAGCTCAGGTTCACTTTCTCAGAAGTGTATAAGTTTGAAGGCAGAAGGAAGATGAAGGATGTTTGGAGAATACTGGTCTTCTCTTTCAAAGAAAGAAATAGAGCATAACAACCCGATTAAATGGTCATCAACAATATCCTAGAGATTATTTGAGCAAATGGTAAGGTGTTGAAAGCAATTCAAGGAGACCAAAATAGTTTACACAACAGTTGTCAGCTCAAGCTTGCTTGTTGCAGTATGATGCGCTGAAAACTCCTGTAGGTGGCAGATTTGGTTAATTTTGACTTTTCCTTCAAAATTTTCAGTGATGAGTCATGCTCCAGGTGGTGAAAATGGTTCGAGAAGGTCTTTATCTTTTCCCAAATGGCTCGTATGGTTTTTGACGATTACTTTCTTAGTCCATTAAAATAGGATCTCTTAGCTTATCCTTTTGCTATACATTAGTTTAGATTTGCAAGGTGGATTTTAGATCCATCCTTTTAGGATCTATAACAACATGTTTTTCCTATATATATATATATATATATATATATGTATCAATTGTAAAAAGAAGGGGGGGAGGGAGGCCCGTGAGGGGAAGTCTGAGAAGAGATTGATGAAATAGCATTTATAAGAGTTACTAGAACCTGAAGGCATTGTATTTCTGTAATCATTTCTGACATTGGAGATATATGACATTTGTTTATCAGATTGTGATTTTCTTGTCTAAACATTATTTTTCCACCTTCCTTGTTTTATATTCTGTCGTTCTTCTTACTTGAACGAATTATAGACATTGAGAATCAATGGCATCTTATGGATGATAGATTCCCAAGCGGTAAAGATTTTGCTGTGACTACCTATCATCCATGTGTTTTGTTTCAGGTATCATTGCATCTATTTGACTAAGAGAATCTTGGTTTGACTAGGTGTTCTACTTTTTGTCTATTTCCTATTCTTCTATCCATTTACATATAAAAACGTCTTATTTGATATACAATTTGATTGCCTCCGATCAACAGGGTGTTTACTTGACTCCATGCCCAATGGTGTTTACTAATCGACATTTAGTCCGTTTCTCTTTTTCTTTCTCTCCCGTCTACCCGATCCAACTTCTTTCATAATCCAAACACATTCTTATTTATAAAATTATAGCAATAACTGAAGGGGTGCTAGGCCTGTCCCTATAGTAGTCTAGGGGCGACTTCTAGCACTAACATTTTTGGCGCCGTTGACGGGGATGAAGCAACGAAGAAATCTTCCCTGGGAGAACGACAAYGATCAGATCCGCTTCTTGATGGTGAACAGGAAGAGGGCAGATACATGACTGTACATTTTTCACCATGGCGACTCCATTGTCCTGAGATTCATAGACGACTCCACTGGTTGAAGATCCATGATGGCCATGGAAACTATTTTGGCTCGGAGGTATGCATTTTGTGATTTCACCAACATAGCTGGTTTTCCACATCCAATACCTTCAATATCTGAATGGGATGACTATCTTCCCAGATTTAGAGGATGCAAGGATGATCATCCCGGTGAGCATTTATCAAATTTCCATAAATGCATGCTTGAACATAATTTTGTTCACGAGGATGTCTTAATCAAGATGTTCAGATTTTCGTTAGAAGAACATGCTCGTGAATGGTGTCAGTCCCTTCTTGCTGGTAGCATTCATTCTTTGAAGGAGTTTCACACTGTCTTTCATCATTATTACAAAAACATTTATCCAGTTGATTTTCCCTTTGATAACTGTTGTAAAGAATTAGAATTTGACATTCAACATACAGTTAGTACTTCTTTTGTTTGTAAGGATGTTGGAGGCAACCATACTATAGACACATTTGTGCTTTCTTCAAATGTTTATAGTAATTTTGATTATGATATAAAGGATGATTATGTTGAGGAAAGAGAAGATGTTTCGTCATCTTCCGAATCTTCTTCTAAATCTGTTTTACAACATGAGGCTGCTCGTCCTTATATGCAAGACACAAAGGCTTTGGGCTCACCTATCTATGATAAGTGTTATAATTCCGAATATGATGGTATTTTCTATGAACAATAGATCTCATTTTTCCTCTCTAAGGCCTTTGATCAACAACTATATCACAACAAAAATTCAGATTCTCTTCTTGATAGTCATGGTTCAAGTGGAGGGAAAATTTTCACGTCAACACATAATGAAAACTTCAACAGTAAGCCACTTTATAACAACTATACATCCGAGGTTGAGGAAGTCAACGATGGGGACCTGAAGCAGTTTTATGTACAAAAAACTAGTGAAATAAACTTGCAAGCACGTTCAGATTTAAGTGGCAGCCATTATCAGAAAAAAGATATGCAGAGACCTTTTGATCTTCAGCTGAAACAACAAAAAGAGGTTTCTCTTTGTCTCTTTCATGATCCGTTTGTTGATTATATGGAGTTTTCAAACACTTCAAACGGAAAATTATTCTTGCTCAATGAAGGTTGGCTTTGCTTCACTTTTCCTTTTCACTTTGATATGCTATGGGTCTCTTTATTTGTCAGAACCAGATCAAGAGTTTTACCAATTAACAGATTGCTTTAATGGATTCATTGGAAACGTGCTTTTACCTGATCTAAAGGAAACATTTGGTTAGAAGTAGGGCAGACAATAAAGCTCTCTTCTTGAGCATTTGTTTTCGCAGTTTACATAGTGTAATAAGTTTTGTAGTGAGTTTGTTTTCAACATTTGTTAGAGTTTGATAAGTTGCAGAAGTTTGAAGCTAGAGTTGAATGATGTTGACTAACTCCACAACCCAATGGACTAGGCACAACACAGAAGAATGTGAATGCTAGAAGAAACGAAGTTTGCAGGTTGCGTTGCATGGATGCATAATGGATAAGGCACAATGGTCTGCTTGTTCTTGATGCCTCACGGGGAGAGAATCATTCCCCAGAAGGAGCCAATGTTAGTACTCAGTTTACAGTACTATTTTTTAGACTTTTGGTGACGACAGACACACTACTGGAACAATGATATTCTCGCAGCGCCATCATAAAGCATCATCTCACTTCTCGAAATTTCCTTAAATTCTTCGGGCCATATCTAGATGGCTTATGTTTTATTGTGGTAATGATTGTGTTGGCTTAACAAATAAATGACAATAGATTATTGATTGAGATGTAATTGGTTTGATTAAGCCAATCTTGGTTTAAGGCTTCTTTATTAACCAATTTTGGGTATTTTTAGTTGGCTCTCGGCCTTATGCAAAGTGTTGTATTTTATCAAATTGTGGGTCTAAAGGACAAACTATAGCTCATTGCCGCAAGCTCCAGTAACATGCAACCTGCCACACAACACACAAGCCACGAGTTAATCCACAGGCTAAATTTTCATGCTAAGCCACGAATCAGGCCACGAGTCAACACAAAGCTAAGCACAAGCACCAGGCAACATGGAGGTTCAAGGATCGAATGAAGGAAGGAACGCATGCACAAGTGCCTAGATTAACCCACGAAAGGAGAAAAGTTTACAAATGATAATGTTTTGTCTATCATGTGTTGGTGAAAGTATCATATGCAGCAAACAAGTGTCGACTGTATTGAGCATCTTTATAAAACAATGGTAAAGCTTGTTCCTCACAGTGGTCTTTGAGGAGTATTGAGTCTGAGGGTGGCGTGAAAGGCATCATTCCAGGTTTGGCCGCACATAAAGGAAAGGAATTCGACTAGCAAAGGCAAACGAGAATGCGACTAGAAACAAGAAATGGACTGGGAGCACAGAAAAAGGATTCATGAGCAATATCAGGTTAATATGGTAGCTTTGAGAGATCAACTTGCCAAGCGCCCAAAAGGGTTTTTTTTTTCTGCCATGAGTTGATATGAAGAAATTATATCCTGGAAGTCGAATGTATGGCTCTGCGCAGAGACAAAAGGTGTCCCGGAAGGAGATATTAAATAGTTGAATGCTTATGCTCGAGCTAATAATAAGGTTATAATTGGACCTGCTAATGTGGGTGGAATTCAAGCTGAAGCATTCAAAATTGGTGATACAGCTGGCATGACTGACAACATTATTTAGTGCAAGATTTATAGGCCAGGATGTGTTGCTCTTCATTGACAACATTTTCTGTTTTACATAGGCAAACTCTGAAGTGTCTTCTTTGCTGGGACGTATTCCTTCAGCTGTCGGATACCAACCAACTTTGGCTACTGTTCTTGGAGGTTTGAAAGAACGTATTACAACAACCAAGAAGGGTTCCATTACTTCCGTGCAAGCCATATATGTGCCAGCTGATGATTTGACAGATCCAGCGCCTGCAACAACATTTGCCCATCTTGATTCCACCACTGTGTTATTTAGGCAGATCTCAGAGCTTGGTAAAACAATCAAAACCAGCTTTGAGGCCTGTCTAGGAAATGATGATTTATGGTGTAATGAGGCACTTGGCAGACTGTTGGAAACAAAYGGTAGAGTGATTATGACAGGCTGGTTTCATCCACAAACCTTTTTATGGAAAAGAATCTCGAGTTTTTGGATGATCTTTCTATGGAACAGAGGCTACACACTCTGAATTGTCTAGTGGTATCCARAAAGTTGGTAATCTTCATTTCCACTGAATAGTGGAAAGTTGGCCTTTGTCAGATGACAGTGAACGAGGAAAGCTTCTGAAAATTTTGCAGATCCACGAAGGATGCATCTCTAGCTAGAGTTTTTGAGGGTACAGACAGTAGCCCATCTGCTTCATCCAGTATTTTGTCCTTCCAGCAGGATGAAACCATTGTCCTAACATTCAAAGAGACATGATTTTATTCATGCTCTCCTTGCAAGTTGTCATGCTCATGTGGCAGAAATACTAAAAGCAATTCTGGTGGAAAGCTCAGGTTCACTTTCTCAAAAGTGTGTAAGTTTGAAGGCAGAAGGAAGATGAAGGATGTTTGGAGAATACTGGTCTTCTCTTTCAAAGAAAGAAACAAAGCATAGCAGCCCGATTAAATGGTCATCAACAATATCCTAGAGATTATTTGAGCAAATGGTAAGGTGTTGAAAGTAATTCAAAGAGACCAAAATAGTTTACACAACAGTTGTCAGCTCAAGCTTGCTTGTTGCAGTATGATGCGCTGAAAACTCCTGTAGGTGGCAGATTTGGTTAATTTTGACTTTTCCTTCAAAATTTTCAGTGATGAGTCATGCTCCAGGTGGTGAAGATGGTTAGAGAAGGCCTTTATCTTTTCCAAAATGGCTCGTATGGTTTTTGAAGATTACTTTCTTAGTCCATTAAAATAGGATCTCTTAGCTTATCCTTTTGTTATACATTAGTTTAGATTTGCAAGGTGGATTTTAGATCCATCCTTTTAGGATCTCTAACAACATGTTTTTCCTATATATATATATGGTATCAATTGTAAAAAGAAGGGGGGAGGGAGGCCCGTGAGGGGAAGTCTGAGAAGAGATTGATGAAATAACATTTATAAGAGTTACTAGAACCTGAAGGCATTGTATTTCTGTAATCGTTTATGACATTGGAGATATACGACACTTGTTTATCAGATTGTGATTTTCTTGTCTAAACATTGTTTTTCCACCTTGTTTTATATTCTGTTGTTCTTCTTACTTGAACGAATTATAGACATTGAGAATCAATGGCAGCTTATGGATGATAGATTCCCAAGCGGTAAAGATTTTGCTGTGACTACCTATCATCCATGTGTTTTGTTTCAAGTATCATTGCATCTATTTGACTAAGAGAATCTTGGTTTGACTAGGTGTTCTACTTTTTTTCTATTTCCTATTCTTCTATCCATTTACATATAAAAACTTCTTATCTGATATACAATTTGATTGCCTCCGATCAACAGGGTGTTTACTTGAATCCATGCCCAATGGTGTTTATTGATCGACATTTAGCCCGTTTATCTTTTTCTTTCTCTCCCGTCTACCCGATCCATCTTCTTTCATAATCCAAACACATTCTTATTTATAAAATTATAGCAATAACTGAAGGGGTGCTAGGCTTGTCCCTATAGCAGTCTAGGGGCGACTTCTAGAACTAACACTTTGAAAGGCGAGGTGCCTCTGAAGTGGTCGCTTGATGAAGATGCGTCTACTGTTATCGGCAAGCATTGAAGGATGTGGGCAAAATTCTCTATCATTTCGTCCCTCTGTTGCGTGAGAGTTTGCTGAAGTAACAGAATGATAGGATCGTCTGCTGCGTCGTTTTTCTTTTCTTATGCCATTAAGGGTTTATTGGGTGTGAGAGAGCGATTGTCTTCAAGAAAGACAATATCGAGACCCAAATTTCTATACTCGGACCTCGTTGGGGACATGCACTGAAATAACGATCAAGAGGAACCTGCTCTGATACAACTGATCCGGATTATTTTCGGCACGAAATGAGATTGGTGATATAATAAAGAAATGCATAGAGATATTGAAGATATTCAATAATATAACATAAATGTATTAGATATGCAACCATAAACATAGATATACAGTAATACAYGATTTCTATTAATGAAAGAAATGTACAGAGACTGTAAAAATACAGAGTGAAAGACTCGCTAGAATGGTGGCAGCTTATCTCTGAGAAGAGATGTGACGACTACTCACATTCGCAAGAGGATGATTAAAATGAGGCTCTGAAGCCCTTTTTACAATAAACAGGAATGCCAAAAACCCTAGACATCCAAAAACCTAACCCTAGGAGATGAAGCGCCAAAAGTCATGTGGGCCCCGTTTGGGTAAGTTAGTACATCAACTTCCCAGAGTCGTAACTTTTGCATACGATCTCCGTTTTAGGCTTATGATAGTTCGTTGGAAAGGTATCATCGAGGAGATTCATTTTTGGGGATCAATCATATCAATGGAAATTATTGAGAACCTGGATTTTGAAAAGCCTTCATTTAGGCCCTCAAAATGGCCCCGGAAGTTAAAACCTGCTAAAAATAGTAAATTGCCAAAATTGCCAGAAAACTATTTTGAGCCAATCGAAAAAGGTGGGTGGCCACCGATATCCACCTGAATCAATCCTCCCTCCTTAATAAGTAATGGTCTCCATTGCGTTGAGTTCCAGTGGGAGAGGGAAAAGCATTTGATGGATCTGCATCTTGGTGAGCTGCTTGTATTGCTGGAGACGTTGCACTGCTTAGTTTGTGGAAGTCTGTCATGAACTTATTGAAGCTGCGGCTGTTCAACAAGTCGAGCTACATGAGAGGAAGGTGTGCATAAGGAATATTTTTGCTTTGCTGCAACTTTTTCGACCTGCTTCTGTTGGATAGAAGGTGCAGGGGGCGAGGCTGTAGTGGTTGCAGTGTCCTTTTGTTCCCTTTTTGAACAGATTGTGAAGAAGTTGAATTTTACAGTAAGAGATACTACCTTGCGACACTTTTTAGGTGGAACAATAGTTGGAACTACCTCTGGTATTCTGTAGAGATGACTCCCCAAAGTAACAATGACACTATGTGGTCGAGAATCATAAACAACATGGCGTCTCCACATATATGGTTGGTCCAAGAGAACATCACAGACATCCATGAATCTTTGCACTTTGTTGCAACCTTTTCGACCTGCTTTTGTTGGATAGAAGGTGCAGGGGGCGAGGCTGTAGTGGTTGCAGTGTCCTTCTATTCCCCTTTTGAACATATTGTGAAGAAGCTGAATTTTGCAGTATGAGATACTACTTTGCGACACTTTTTAGGTGGAACAATAGTTGGAACTACCTATGGTATTCTGTAGAGATGATTTCCCAAAGTAACAATGACACTATGGGGCTGAGACTCATAAACAACATGGCGTCTCCACATATATGGTTGGCCCAAGAGAACATTACAAACATACAGTGGGTCAAAATCATATAATACCTCGTCCTTGAAGGGTTGGATGCCGTATGACAATCGACATTGCTCGCTGACACAGAGATCTCGTCCTTGGCGAAGCCACCCGATGTTGTATGGCTACGGGTGTGGTGTTGTCGACAATCCCAACTGTTTGACGAGCTCTGCTGAGATGAGGTTCTTCTAGCTTCCACTATCAACAATAAAATGCAGCGGGGTTCCCTTCACCCACATCTGTGAATGAAAAAGGTGCCCCCCCTCTTCGGGATCTGTTGGTTCTTCTGGTTGAATTGCTGCAGTTGCGATAATAGTAGTCGGGTCTACGTAAATGATCTGTCCATTACCAGTATTTTCAAAATTAGATTCTGAATCAGGGTTCGACTCCTTTTCTTTGATCTCGACCACCAATGACTTTTCTGAGCGACATTCATCGGTGTTGTGCCAGGCATTTTGTGGAAATCGTACCATTTTCTGGTGTCCTTCTTTGTCTTCTCGTGACCCTTCTTTTCCTGTGTCTTGGACTGGTTTTCGGGAGATTGTTTGTTAGGGCTGTCTTTGTCATACTTTGGTTGTTGTTGATTTAAAGATATGAAATCTCGTTTGTTCTGGTGCTTAAATTTCTGCTCGATTTTAATAGCATATCGATAAGCAACACCGAGTGATGAGATGTCCAGAAAATCCATTTCAGTCTGGATGTATCTGTGTAGAGCCCCACCGTATTTCAGAACCAAATGTCGCTCGGAGTCTTTGATACCCAGCTTGGTGCGTAATGTATCGAAGGTATTGGTGAACTCTAGAACTGCTTGGCCCCTCTCTTGCCGTAGTGTGGTCCATCTCATGCACTAGTCCTGATAGTTTCCAACAGGGTAATACTATTCCTTTACTGCATGCACAAAAAAATCCCAAGTGGGATCGCCCCGTATATTCCAGACTCCTCCGTGGAAATTTTCTCTCAGTAAGTTTCCCACCAATGTTTGACATGAGGGAGAGCTTTAAGGAGTGCGAAGGTGATCTTTTCTTTGTCGGAAAAATTGTGAACAAAGAAATAACCTTCTAGCAGAGTTAACCATTTTTCTAGGGCTTCTGCATCTATCTGTCCTTGAAATACAAGAATATCAAAATTAACTTGTACCTTGAAAGACGAGGTGCCTCCAAAGTGGTCACTTGATGAAGATGCGCCTGCTGTTATCAACAAACATTGAAGGATGTGGGCAAAATTCTCCATCATTTCATCGCTCTGTAGTGTGAGAGCTTGCTCAAGCAACAAATTGATAGGATTGTCTGCTCCGTCGTTTTTCTTTTTTTTCTGCCATTGAGGGTTTATTGGGTGTGCGAGAGCGATTGTTTTCAAGAGAGACAATATCGAGACCCAACATTCTATACTCGGACCTCATCGGGGACATGCACCGAAAAAACGATCAAGAGTAGCCTGCTCTGATACCACTGATCTAGATTATTTTCGGCACGAAATGAGATCGGAGATATAATAAAGAAATGCACAGAGATATCGCAGATATTCAATAATATAACATAAATGTATCAGATATGCAACCATAAACACAAGTATACGATAATACACGATTTCTATTAATGAAAGAAATGTACAGAGACTTTAAAAATACGGAGTGAAAGACTTGCTAGAATGGTGGCAACTTATCTCTGAGAAGAGATGTGACGGCTACTCGCATTCACAAGAAGATGATTACAATGAGGATTTGAAGGCCTTTTTACAATAAACAAGAATTCCCAAAACCATAGACATCCAAAACCTAACCCTAGGAGATGAAGCACCAAAAGTCATATGGGCCCCGTTTGGGTAAGTTAGTACATCAACTTCCCAGGATTGTAACTTTTGCATACGATCTCCGTTTTAGGCGTATGATAGCTCAATGGAAAGGTATCATAGAGGAGATTCATTTTTGGTTCTCAAAATTATCATTGAGTATCATTTATAACTTGGATATTGAAAAACCTTCATTTAGGCCCCCAAAATGGCCCTAGAAGTTAAAACCTGCTAAAAATAGTAAATTACCAAAATTGCCAGAAAACTGTTTTGAGCTAGTCGGAAAAGGCAGCTGGCCACCAATATCCACCTGGATCAATCCTCCCTCCTTAGGAAGCAATGGTATCCATTGCGTTGAGTTCCCATGGGAGAGGGAAAAGCATTTGCTGGATCTACATCTTTGTGAGCTCCTTGTATTGCTAGAGACGTCGCGCTACTTAGTTTGTGGAAGTCTGTCATGAACCTGTTGAAGCTGAGGCTATTCAACAAGTCGAGCTACATGAGAGGAAGGTGTGAAGAAGGAATCTTTGCGCTTTGCTACAACCTTTTCGACTTGCTTCAATTGGATGGAAGGTGTAGGGGGCAAGGCTGTAGTGGTTGCAGTGTCCTTCTGTTCCCCTTTTGAACAGATTCTGAAGAAGATGAATTTTTGCAGTATGAGATACTACCTTGCGACACTTTTTAGTTGGAACAATAGTTGGAACTACCTTTGGTATTCTGTAGAGATGACCCCCCAAAGTAAGAATGTCACTACGAGGTCGAGACTCATAAATAGCATGGCATCTCCACATATATGGTTGGCCCAAGAGAACATCACAGACATCCAGTGGGGCAACATCACATAATACCTGATCCTTGAAGAGCTGGATGCGTTATGACAATCGACATTGATGGTTGACACAGAGATCTTGTCCTTGGCGAAGCCACCCGATGTTGTATGGCTGCGGGTGTGGTGTTGTCGACAATCCCAACTGTTTGATGACCTCTGCTGAGATGAGGTTCTTCTGGCTTCCACTATCAACAATAAGATGCAGCGGGGTCCCCTTCACCCACATTTGTGAATGAAAAAGGTGCTCCCCCTCTTCGGGATCTGTTGGTTCTTCTGGTTGAATTACTGCAGTTGTGACAATAGTAGTGGGATCTGCGTCAATGATTTGTCCTTTACCAGTATTTTCAAAATCAGATTCTGAATTAGGGTTCGGCTCCTTGTCTTTGATTTCGGCCACCAATGACTGTTTTGAGCGACATTCATCGGTGTTGTGCCAAGGGCTTTTGTGGAAATCACACCATTTTCCGGTGTCCTTCTTTGTCTTCCCATGACCCTTATTTTCATGTGTCTTGGACTGGTTTTTGGGAGACTTTTTGTTAGGGATGTCTTTGTCATACTTTGGTTGTTGCGGATTTACAAATCCGAAATCCCATTTGTTCTGGTGCTTAAATTTCTGCTGAATTTTAGCAGCATATCGATAAGCAACACCGAGTGATGAGATGTCCAAAAAATCCATTTCAGTCTGGATGTATCTGTGTAGAGCCCCACGGTATTTCAAAACCAAATGTCGCTCAGAGTCTTTGATACCCATATTGGTGCACAAGGTATGGAAGGTAACTACTTGGCCCCTCTCTTGCCGTAGTGTGGTCCATCTCATGTACTGGTCCTCATAATTTCCAACAGGGTAATACCGTTCCTTTACCGCATCCACAAAAAAATCCCAAGTGGGATCGGTCCCGTATATTCCAGACTCCTTTATGGAACTTTGCTCCCAGTAAGTTTCCCATCAATGTTTGACATGAGTGAGAGCTTTAAGGAGTGCGAAGGTGATCTTTTCTTTGTCGAAAAAATTGTGAACAAAGAAATAACCTTCTAGTAGAGTTAACCATTTTTCTAGGGCTTCTGCATCTATCTGTCCTTGAAATACAGGAATATCAGAATTAACTTGTCCCTTGAAAGGTCAGGATCCTCCAAAGTGGTCTCTTGATTAATATGCGCCTGCTGTTATCGGGAAGCGTTGAATGATGTGGGCAAAATTCTCCATGTTTTCGTCCCTCTGTCGCGTGAGAGCTTGCTCAGGCAACAGATTGATAGGATCGTCTGCTCCATCGTTTTTCTTTTCTTCCACCATTGAGGGTTTCTTGGGTGTGCGAGAGAGATTGTATTCAAGAGAGACAATCTTGATACCCAAATTTCTATACTCGGACCTCGTCGGAGACATGCACTGAAAAAATGATCAAGAGTAGCCTGCTCTGATATTACTGATCCAAATTATTTTCGGCACGAAATGAGATCAGAGATATAATAAAGAAATGCATAGAGATATCGCAGATATCCAATAATATAACATAAATGTATCAGAGATGCAACCATAAACACAGATATACGATAATACATGATTTCTATTAATGAAAGAAATGTACAGAGACTGTAAAAATACAAAATAAAAGACTCGCTAGAATGGTGGAAGCTTATCTCTAAGAAGAGATGTAACGGCTACTTGCATTCGCATGAAGATGATTAAAATGAGGCTCTGAAGGACTTTTTACAATAAAAAGGAATGCCAAAAACCCTAGACATCTAAAAACCTAACCCTAGGAGATGAAGCGCCAAAAGTCATGCGGGCCCCATTTAGGTAAGTTAGTACATCAACTTTCCGGTGTCGTAACTTTTGCATACGATCTCTGTTTTAGGCATATGATAGCTCGTTGGAAAGGTATTATAGAGGAGATTCATTTTTGGGGCTCAATCATGCCTTTGACTATTATTTAGAACCTAGATCTTGAAAAACATTCATTTAGGCCCTCAAAATGGCCTCGGAAGTTAAAATTTGCTAAAAATAGTAAATTGCCAAAATTGTCAGAAAACTTTTTTGAGGCAGTCGGAAAAGGTGGGTGGCCACCGATATCCACCTGGATCAATCCTCCCTCCTTAGGAAGCAATGGTCTCCATTGCGTTGATTTCCCAGGGGAGAGGGAAAAACATTTGCTGGATCTGCATCTTGGTGAGTTGCTTGTATTGTTGGAGACGTCGCGCTACTTAGTTTGTGGAAGTCTGTCATGAACCTGTTGAAGCTGAGGTTGTTCAACAAATCGAGATACATGAGAGGAAGGTGTGAAAAAGGAATATTTGCGCTTTGCTGCAACTTTTTCAATCTGTTTTTGTTGGGTAGAAGGTGCAGGGGGCGAGGCTGTAGTGGTTGTAGTGTCCTTCTGTTCCCCTTTTGAACAGATTGTGAAGAAGCTGAATTTTGCAGTATGAGATACTACCTTGCGACACTTTTTAGGTGGAACAATAGTTGGAACTACCTTTGGTATTCTGTATAGATGACCCCCCAAAGTAACAATCACACTACAGGGTCGAGACTCATAAACAACATGGCGTTAACATCACATAATACCTCATCCTTGTAAGGCTGGATGCCATATGACAATCGACATTGCTGGCTGACACATAGATCTTGTCCTTGGCGAAGCCACCCGATGTTGTATGGCTGCAGGTGTGGTGTTGTCGACAATCCCAACTGTTTGATGACCTCTGCTGAGATGAGGTTCTTCTGGATTCCACTATCAACAATAAAATGTAGCGGGGTCCCCGTCACCCACATCTTTGAATGAAAAAGACACTCCCCCTCTTTGGGATCTTTTGGTTCTTATGGTTGAATTGCTGCAGTTGCGACAATAGCAGTGGGGTCTGCGTCAATGATCTGTCCATTACCAGTATTTTTGTAATCGGATTCTGAATTAGGGTTCGGCTCCTTGTCTTTGATTTCGGCCACCAATGACTGCTTTGAGCTACATTCATCAATGTTGTGCCAGGGGCTTTTGTGGAAATCGCACCATTTTCCGGTGTCCTTCTTTGTCTTCCAGTGACCCTTCTTTTCATGTGTCTTGGACTGGTTTTCGGGAGACTTTTTGTTAGGGTTGTCTTTGTCATACTTTGGTTGTTGCGGATTTATAGATCTAAAATCCCGTTTGTTTTGGTGCTTAAATTTCTGCTCGATTTTAATAGCATATCGATAAGCAACACTGAGTGATGAGATGTCTAGAAAATCCATTTCAGTCTGGATGTATTTGTGTAGAGCCCCACTGTATTTCAGAACCAAATGTCGCTCGGAGTCTTTGATGCCCATCTTGGTGTGCAAGGTATGGAAGGTATTGGTGAACTCTGGAACAGCTTGGCCCCTCTCTACCTGGAGTTTGGTCCATCTCATGTACTGGTCCGCATAGTTTCCAACAGGGTAATACTGTTCCTTTACCGCATTCACAAAAAAATCCCAAGTGGGATCGACCCCGTATATTCCAGACTCCTCCATGTAACTTTGCTCCCAGTAAGTTTTCCACCAATGTTTGACACGAGGGAGAGCTTTAAGGAGTGTGAAGGTGATCTTTTCTTTGTCGGAAAAATTGTGAACAGAGAAATAACCTTTTAGCAGAGTTAACCATTTTTCTAGGGCTTCTACATATATCTATCCTTCAAATACAGGAATATCAAAATTAACTTGTACCTTGAAAGGTGAGGTGCCTCCAAAGTGGTCGCTTGATGAATATGCCCTTGTTGTTATCGGCAAGCATTGAAGGATGTGGGAAAAATTCTCCATCATTTCGTCCCTCTGTCGCGTGAGAGCTTGCTCAAGCAACAGATTGATAGGATCGTCTGCTCCATCGTTTTTCTTTTCTTTCGCCATTGAGGGTTTCTTGGGTGTGTGAGAGAGATTGTCTTCAGGAGAGACAATATTGAGACCCAACTTTCTATACTCAGACCTCGTCGGGGACATGAACTGAAAAAATGATCAAGAGGAGTCTTCTCTGATACAACTGATCCGCATTATTTTCGGCACGAAATGAGATCGGAGATATAATAAAGAAATGCATAGAGATATCACAGATATTCAATAATATAACATAAATGTATTAGATATGCAACCATAAACACATATATACAGTAATACATGATTTCTATTAATGAAAGAAATGTACAGATACTGTAAAAATACAGAGTGAAAGACTCGCTAGAATTGTGGCAGCTTATCTCTGAGAAGAGATGTGACGGCTACTCGCATTCGCAAGAAGATGATTACAATGAGGCTCTGAAGGCATTTTTACAATAAATAGGAATGCCAAAAACCCTAGACATCCAAAAACCTAACCCTAGGAGATGAAGCGCCAAAAGTCATGTGGTCCCCGTTTGGGTAATTTAGTACATCAACTTTCCGGGGTCGTAACTTTTGCATAAGATCTCTGTTTAAGGCGTATGATAGCTCGTTGGAAAGGTATCATCGAAGAGATTCATTTATGGGGTCAATCATTCCTTCGAATATCATTGAGAATATTTATCTTGAAAAACCTTCATTTAGGCCCTCAAAATGGCCCTGGAAGTTAAATCCTGCTAAAAATAGTAAATTGCCAAAATTGCCAGAAAACTGTTTTGAGCTAGTCGGAAAAGGTGGGTGGCCACCAATATCCACCTAAATCAATCCTCCCTCCTTAGAAAGCAATGGTCTCCATTGCATTGAGTTCCCAGGGGAGAGGGAAAAGCATTTGTTGGATCTACATCTTGGTGGGCTGCTTATATTGCTGGAGACGTCGCACTGCTTAGTTTGTGGAAGTCTGTCAAGAACCTGTTGAAGCTAAGGATGTTCAACAAGTCGAGCTACATGAGAGGAAGGTGTGCAGAAGGAATCTTTTCACTTTGATGCAACCTTTTCGACCTGCTTCTGTTGGATAGAAGGTGCAGGGGGCGAGGCTGTAGTGGTTGCATTGTCCTTCTGTTCCCCTTTTGAACAGATTGTGAAGAAGCTGAATTTTGCAGTATGAGATACTACCTTGCGACAGTTTTTAGGTGGAACAATAGTTGGAACTACCTCTGGTATTCTATAGAGATGACCCCCTAAAGTAACAATGAATCTACGGGGTCGAGACTCATAAACAACATGGCGTCTCCACATATATGGTTGGCCCAAGAGAACATCACAGACATCTAGTGGGGCAACACCACATAATACCTCGTCCTTGAAGGGATGGATGCAATATGACAATCAACATTGCTGGCTGACACGAAGATCTCGTCCTTGGCGAAGCCACCCGATGTTGTATGGCTGCCGGTGTGGTGTTTTTGATAATCCCAACTGTTTGACTACCTTTGCTGAGATGAGGTTCTTTTGGCTTCCACTATCAACAATAAAATGCAGCAGGGTGCCCTTCACCCACATTTGTGAATGAAAAAGGTGCTCCCCCTTTTCAGGATATTTTGGTTCTTCTGGTTGAATTGCTGTAGCTGCGACAATAATAGTGGGGTCTGCGTCAATGATCTGTCCTTTATCAGTATTTTCAGAATCGGATTTTGAATAAGGGTTCGGCTCCTTGTCTTTGATCTCGGCCACCAATGACTGTTTTGAGCGACATTCATTGGTGTTGTGCCAGGGGATTTTGTGGAAATCACACCATTGTCCAATGTCCTTCTTTGTCTTCCCGTGACCCTTCTTTTCCTGTGTCTTGGACTGGTTTTCGGGAGACTATTTGTTAGGGCTGTCTTTTTCATACTTTGGTTGTTGCAGATTTACAGATCTGAAATCCTGTTTGTTTTGGTGCTTAAATTTCTGCTCGATTTTAACAACATATCAATAAGCAACACCGAGTGATGAGATGTCCAGAAAATCCAATTCAGTCTGGATGTATCTATGTAGAGCCCCACAGTATTTCAGAACCAAATGTCGCTCGGATTATTTGATACCCAGCTTGGTGCGCAAGGTATGGAAGGTATTGGTGAACTCCAGAACTGCTTGGCTCCTCTCTTGTCGCAGAGTGGTCCATCTAATGTACT
>ML787874.1:208917-230601 GCA_009831015.1 Picea engelmannii | reverse complement strand
CCAAAAACCTAACCCTAGGAGATGAAGCACCAAAAGTCATGTGGGCCCCGTTTGGGTAAGTTAGTACATCAACTTCCCGGGGTCGTAACTTTTGCATACGATCTCTGTTTTAGGCGTATGATAGCTCGTTGGAAAGGTATCATCGAGGAGATTCATTTTTTGAGCTCAATCATGCCTTTGACTATCATTGAGAACCTATATCTTGAGAAACCTTCATTTAGGCCCTCAAAATGGCCCCGGAAGTTAAAACCTGCTAAAAATAGTAAATTGCCAAAATTGCCAGAAAACTGTTTTGAGCTAGTCGGAAAAGGTGGGTGGCCACCGATATCCACCTGGATCAAACAGTAATCAAGGATGTTGTCTTAAAGGAATTCTTACAACTTTTGAAAGAAAAACGGTTGGTTGGCTGACTGCTTGAACTTTTGAACATCCTTAAAGAATACAAAGATGATTAACTGATCTGAAAATCCTTAGATACCACTTATTCTTTTAAAATATACATATACCTTCTAACTTGATTATGAATTAATTCTTGATCTTATTGAGGTGATTTGCAGAAAAATGATGTTGTGCTTCTTATCCAAAATCTCATAAATTGATGATTAATTTGAAGATTTATTAGATGACACAACAAAATAAAATAACTCAAATTATATATATTGATGACACACATATTTGAATTCCCTTCAAACAATGAGACTGCTTCTCATAATTCTCAAATTACATTACAACATGGATTTACAAAATTCAATTTTATGGACTCTCTTTAATTCCGCTGCTCAAACTCAGAAAAGGAGTTTACCATTGAATTCCTTGTGAATTTCTGAGAAAAATGATTATAAAGTCGACCATATTCTGAATTGGCTCAATTTTACCCTCTTTACACGCTAATCGATGCACTATGGTGTTCATTATTGACAATCTGAACTAAGACTTTCACAAATTACCTCTTAGCAAAAAATAAAATCACCATTGTACTCCTCTCGGAAAAACGAGAAAAATGAGTATAAACATGCCTATGTTTGGACAATATACCTCATGTCACGCATATCGAGACAATACCAAATTATTCTCCTCTTATTGCACACAAATATATGCATCTGTATGTCCTCGATATCCATGCCTGCATTGGAATTCGTGTCTTCCTCGAACTGTCATGTCTCAGGATGTGTGTTGGTCTTGGACAACATGCCCATTAAATAGGCCTAGGTCCAAACCTCCACGTGAAACCTTTGGCAACTTTATTATAATTTTAGCGGGATCCCATAACATTAGGCGCCAATGGTGCATTGGTTAAAACATTGGCTAAATTTGGAGGAGGTTGTGGGTTCCATCCCCAACAATCCTCTCCTTTGTTGGCGCTTCATTTAAATAGTCATTGGGTGATTTGTTATATGGTTATACATATGTGGTGGCATATAGTTTTAATGCCTTGCAAACATTGATATATGGTTGACATATTTTGTTAAGTCCCCCCACTGGATTTGGTATTGGTCACATTAAATTGCATATGATATGGGTCGAGGGCTTGGGCCCTCGACCCTTTTTTTCGCTAACCAAACCTTTGATCAACCTTAAATATAATTCGCCACACATAAGGTTAAGAAACAATGTGATAGCATATTGGTAAAGGGCTTGGGTAAGGTCTTTGGAGGTCACAGGTTCAATCCTCTAGACTCCCATAATTTTTTTTATAACCATTAACCATTAATGGCCAATGGGAGGCTTCCACATGGTAGCCTCTCATTGGTCTACTCTTGCCACGTGTCGACAAACTATTATCCCACTTGGACTGTACGAACTGCCACATCACCTTGTCGACTGAACATGCCACACCACCTGCCTGCAAAGTGTTTCCATATGAGGTCACCACGTCAGCAATGTACAACCTAAAAAATCGTGCCATGTGTTACCCTTGTAGTGGTGACACATGTCACCTTTGAATTTTTCCTTTTTGCCTTGGTTTGACCCAAACGTTGACCATCCATAACTTTTGCATACGAACTTTGTTTGAGGCGATTTTTATGTCGATGGAAAGATATTGTTGAGCTCTACGAAGTAATGTCATTTTTTAGAGCATTCAAGCTGATTGTGTTTATGGATCCTCCTGGACCTCTGTGAGCGTTTTGGATCCTCCTGGACCTTTGTGAGCATTCCTAGATCCTCTTGGATCACACCTTCCCACTGAAGAACTTTTGGTCTTCCAAAAGTATGAATATTTCAACAACTTGTTGATGATAAATCTAACTCTCTTCCACCTTATTGAATTGCTCTTATTCAGTAACTTAGTGATGAAGCTCCTCCACTCTTCCATCTTGCCAAATATTTTGGGACTCAATATTTATCTTGGATCTTGGATTTTAGATCAGTGTACTTATGTCTTCTTCTGAAATATGGGTCTGCTCAGTCCTCTAGCACTGTCGCTAATAGATATAAATTCGGTTCTGGCTCATATATTCCTTCATAACAAAAGTTTGCTCACTGAATCCCTCCAATATCTGAATCAAAATCTTGTATTCAACATCCACTCCCATCTCCTTCTCTGCTAAAGATAGTCTATCTTGGTTAATATGAAACCAAGTTGAATGTTGATCTATGCATTTCCCTTTTAGACTCTTTGTTCTTGTATTGTTGATGTATCTATAAGAGTCTCTGAATGAATTCTTCGTCCATTGTCTTTCTCATGCCTTCAAAAAAATTCTATTTGTACTGTAACCATCTGTACAGAACTACTTCTTCTCAAGGTATACATCTACACGAACATGACACAATATCTTTGAATATGTGATAACATGCATCCTCTTACAAGGATATACCTCTTATCTTTTTACAAAGAAGATTATTTCTCCTTTACCAGCTCTAGGAAGATTTACATAGCTTCGATGCTCTTCCCGCTTTCGATCTACATGTTCCAACTTCCTGCGTCCTTTTGTTCCTTTACCTTTAGTACTTCAGAATAAGAATGTTAACTTAGATAATGCAATCCATATATCACCCTTTAGTTGATAACAAGACAATACAAATTGTCTACACTGTTGTCAAAAGGCTTAGAAATCTTTATAAGATCCCTCTCACTCCTATAACAAAGTGGCTATATAGAAACCCTTTACAAGATTTCTCTCACTTCAAACAATATGTAAGATGGCTATATAGAAATCATTTTACAAGATTCCTCTCACTCTTAACAACATATAAGGTGGCTATATAGAAATTGTTGTTTTTAAGTTTCTGTGGTGAGGAGTTTCGCATGTGTTGTTCGGATAATCCACAGTTGGTGTCATTTCGTCATCGACGTTTAGAATCCAAATCAAGATTCATCATCAGGACTAATCGTCGAATGAGAGCTAGCTGATCGTCATCAATTAATACTTTAAATGCAAGACAATTTTTAATTTAAAAGTTATTAAGTAAGTCAGCTATCCTAATTTCAGAATTTAATTTAATTAATGAGACTTAAATCTAGGGTTTTGAGAGTGATTAGGAGGTTGTTTATTAATT
Source organism: Picea engelmannii (assembly GCA_009831015.1). NCBI lineage: Eukaryota > Viridiplantae > Streptophyta > Pinopsida > Pinales > Pinaceae > Picea > Picea engelmannii. Next base: position 227,103 of record ML787874.1, on the reverse strand, counting down.
ATTTTTAGGGTTTAGTCATGACAATTTACTAGATTGATTAAATATGATTATTACTTGTTTATGATTAGAATAATAATTAGTGTGTATAAGTATATAAAAATCTAGGTTATAGGAGGCTTTTAATTATTTGTTTAGGGTTTTGGGTAATTAGGTTATTAGGTTTTACTCCTAATTAATTATTTAATAGTGTTAGTATATAAGTAGTGGGGTTTATTTGTGATTATTCTTAAGGTGATTAGGATATTAATATCATATGATTATAGTCAATGATTAATGATTATTACCTAAGCGTGGATATTATAGTTAGGTGTCAATATTGATGATAGTGTGAAATCTAGGTTTCTTTAACCATTTAGGGGTTTTTTAAGCACTTAGGTAATAAACAAACTAAGTGTTTTAAGGTTTCTTTAATCTAATAAATCTAGGGTTTTGAGAGTGATTAGGAGGTTATTTATTAATTATTAATTATTTTTAGGGTTTAGTCATGACAATTTATTAGATTGATTAAATATGAGTATTACTTGTTTATGATTAGGATAATAATTAGTGTGTATAAGTATATACAAATCTAGGTTATAGGAGGCTTTAATTATTTATTTGTTTAGGGTTTTAGGTAATTAGGTTTTACTCCTAATTAATTATTTAATAGTGTTAGTATATATGTAGTGGGGTTATTTGTGATTATTTTTAAGGTGATTAGGATATTAATATCATATGATTACATATGTGTATTAATATTGACAATCAAAGTCAATGATTAATGATTATTACCTAAGTGTGGATATTATAGTTAGGTGTCAATATAAAAAATAGTGTGAAATCTAGGTTTCTTTAATCATTTAGGTTTTTTTTTTTTTTAAGCACTTAGGTTTTAATCATATCTAGTTATTTGAATTGATAGTGTTTTAATATAAGTTTGTAGGGTAATAATATCTAATCAGGGTTTTAGGGTTTGTAAAAGGATTAGGGTATATAGGGTTTAATTAATAAAGTATATAGTGACAAGTTTTAAATTAGAATTTTTATAGTAGTAGTAAGACTAGATAGACCCCTAAACCTAAGAACCTATTCAAATTAAACCGAAACAAGCAGGGAAAGGAAAGGAAAAGGTCTTAACAACATGTAAGGTGGCTATAAAGAAATTTTAAAGAATTCTTCTCACTCTTATAATCTACAATGAGTGGCTTACAAGCCTTCTAATAGACTTAGGAGATATCTACATATGCATATTACATTTACAAATATACATATTTACAATGAAATCTCTTCTGATGGATGGATTATTCATGGACTCATCCTCCCCTTAGTATTGGAAGGAGTCTCACAACTTCCTATCTCCGACAATGCCTCTGATGCTGATGCTAAATATGACATCGAATTTGACACAGAATCTGATGTTGAATCTAAGAAACCATTAGACCAGATTATAGGTCTTCCTAGTAACCTATATAATCTCTCCTTGTGAATTCCAAGAACTATTGTTGTGTCTTGAGTAGCTTCCCTTGAATACACAAGTACTTGGCAATTTTGAAATGTGACTGCATATCCTTCATCCTCAAAAGCTGCAACTGAGAGTAGGTTTACTTTTAAATCTGGAACATATAACATATGTTCTATTCCTATAAATCCTCTCGACTCGATCTAGAATCTTACATATCCATACCCCTTTATTGCTTGTCTGGTGTTAGTTCTAGATCCTACATAGAAATATATGTCGGTCTCTAAGAAAGTCAAGAATATTGATCTCATCTCTTTCATGTGGCGAGATGAGCCACTGTCCACAAACCATTCCTCGATGTCCTCATATGTCACTCTGTTACGACCAACCATTATGAAGTATTCTTTCTCGAATCTTTTAGCAAGACAATTAACTTCATATGGGGTTGTTGCTTGTCTTCTTGCAAGTTCCTTTACATATTTCTGGTTCTACTTTGGACATAAGTGTGCATAAAGTCTCCAACACTTCTCGATCCGATGTCCATTCTTACCACAATAAGAGCAAAGTATCTTGTTCCCATCTTGGAACCACAATCCCTTCTTTTGATTCCCCCTTTTTCTTTGCTTTGAGAATTGACCTTTACCTTTAGCCTGCTTCTTGGATGGATTTTCTCGCACGGAATGTCTTCTTCGACATTTATCCATATTATGGTTACTATTTCCACAAGAAGCACATGTATATGTAGACCATTTACCAGTAGGAATCGTCTTCATTCCCTCTCGAGAATGCACATCTTTCTCTAGAGATGTATTAGATCTGTTACCTTTATCTATACTAGAAGGTAATACTAATTGTTTATGAAGGACCTATTCATCTAAAGTTCTCCTTGCTTAAGTCGTCCTTGAGAATTCCCATGATCCGAAAAATCCATAGATGCTAATAAATTAAAATACACATAAACATCTACTTGATTTTCGAAATAAAATGATTGTTTGATTTGTTTGCAAATTACATGTGAAGAACTTATCTAACCAAATATACTTTAATGATAAATGACTTGAAAAATAATTGATCTTGAAATGAACAACAATAATATAATCACATACACAAGTTGGAAAAATGGAGTTCATCCAATTTGGGCTACCTCCCCGGGTCTGCTTCCAATAAAGACTTTTTTTCAGTAATTCTCAAATGATTGCATTTTACAATGACCTTTTTACATGTTTCTCAAATGAAAAAATGGAGTGCACCATTGGATTCATGGTGAAATATCGTGCAAAATCGATATAAAATTCTCAAAATTCCATCAAGGTACCCCTTACGATGTAACCTTAAAAGTTGTTTACCCTCGAGCACAAATTACGAGGCCACTCTGCATTAATTAATTGTACAATCCTTGGGCCACGTACCATTAAACAAGGCACGGGTGCATAACCGACCTCCAAATTTCATGGCAAGCTTTTAATTATAAGACAATTGGTTTCATAACCAAACCCGCACATATGGCTTGTTGGTTAAATTGTTGTAATATTGTATGGTGGGTCGGGGGTTCAAGCCCTGCCGACCACCATATATTCATTACTTTTGTCATTTTTTATACTATATATAATATATATAGTTCAAACTTGCCTGAATCTTTGGGTTATCTATTTGCATATAGTTATAACCATATGGATATATATCATAACTCCCGCGTGAATTTTGAAACGTTGTTATATGGTTATATAACCATATAAAATATGGTTATATGCGTTGAGCCCTACCACAAATAGATGTGGATTATATGGTATATATCAATACCAAGAGCCAAGGGTCAAGGGCTTAGGCCCTCGTCCCTTTGGCCGCCAATTTTAACTTTATACAAACTTAAAACATTTCAGCAATATGTAATGTTAAGTAACATTGAGAGGGTGTGATGGTACTGGAGACTTTGTTAAATATTTGTGAGGTTATGGAGGTCGCGGGTTGGACCCCCATCGACTCCATAATTTTTACACAAATCTAGCCAATATAGGCCAATGAGGGGTCGCTACGTGGTGGCCTCTCATTGGCTCATCCTTGCCACTTGTCATCATAGGAGTGGACCACTTGTGCACCACTTATTGACCTGTGATTGAACCACCTGGAGGTACGATATTCTCATTCATATGCCAATAACCATGTGTCATGCTTCATCCTTGCAGTGGTGACACACATCACCTCTTTTGCCCATGTATTTTTACCTTTGACTTGGTTGATTGGAACTTTGACCGCTTATAACTTTGGCATACAAACTTCATTTGAGGTGCCATTTTCGCCATTGAAAAGTTGACGACAAGATCTTTGCATTGATGGATTTTTCGAGAGAATTTGGGATGGTTTATTTTTTAGCATCACTGAACCATTTTGGACCTCTATGGATATTCCAAAGATTTCTTGACCTCTGTGAGAATTCCCAGATCCTCCTGGATCATTCCTCCCCATTGAAAGACTTTTGGACCACCAAAAGTTTTGATTATTCAGCAACTAAGTGAGGGTAGAGTTCCCTCACCCTTCCAATCTCCATTCATTTGGATTTACTTGGTTTTACCCCTTTAAGACCAACTCGAAGATATTCCACATCACCTCGCTGTGAATTTTTTATCCTTATGTCAAGAATGTCATCTTCATGTAGCTCGTTCAAATACTCTGGAGAAAAATCATTAACTGTTGGAACCTGAATACTTTCATCTTCATCCATAATCATAGGAGGCTAATAAAGATTCAAATTCTGAACATTTACAACTTAATATATTTGCATGTAGGCTGGTAGATCTAAACCAAAGGCATTAGTACCAATCTTCTCTAAGATCTTGAACGAACCATATCGTATTGGTCGTAGCTTTTTAGCTTCACCTTTCATTCTATCTTTGCTAATATGTAACCATACTCGATCACCGAATTCAAACTGATGATCAATCCAATGTTTATCATGCCTTTCCTTATACTTGGCTTGGCTCTTCTCCAATTGTTCATGTATTTCTTGATGTACCTGTTGAATCTTTTGAATGAACCTTTTAGCTTTATCTGTATCATCCTGTCCATCTTCTTTACCTACTTCTCCAAAAGAAAATTCCATAGGTGATTTAGGTAAGTACTTCAAACATACTTCAAAAGGATTTTTTTGAGTAGATGAATGCATGGCCTGATTATAGGCATGTTGGATATAAGGTAATTGTTCATCCCATAATTTAGGATGCTTTTTGCAGTATCCATGAAGTAGATGTACCACTTTTCTGTTCACCATCTCTATCTACGAATGAAAATCCGTGCTCTTCTTCAAATTAGTGTCCATTAGATCCCATAAACGAGACCAAAACTTTCCCAAAAAGTGAGAGTCTCGATCTGATATGATAGATGTCAGAAGTCCAAAATGAACCCATGCATTAACAAAGAACAATTGTGTTGTTTGTTAAGCTGTGACCTGTTTCTTGCATGTAATTAGAATACACATCTTGTTGAATCTTTCCACCACAACATATAGATAATCATGACCTGTCCTAGACATCGACAACCCCCCTACAAAGTCCATGGAAATACTTTCTCATAGCTGTGAAGGTATCAAAAGCGGTGTATATAATCCCAACTTTTTGTTGCTAGGCTTACTTGTGGCACACATGACACACCCTTTTATATACTTGGAAACTATTTCATTCATTCAAGGCCAATAAACAATACCCTTGTAACTATGCAACTATCTTACCAATCCCAAATGACCAGAGATGAGAGACATATGAGCTTCTCTGATTACATTTACTTTTTCATCTCTTGGTATACATAGTTTTCCAAGATGATATAACAAATTGTCATGCATATAAAAATCTGACTGTTAATTGTCATGAGTTAATGTAGTATACCCAGGGAGGTAATATGGGGTACCTGGGGAGGTACCCAATGGGAATGTGGCTATGTATTATTAGTGGAAGTCATTCAATGTAAGGTGGACTAGTTCCACTATATTAAATAATGCCCACTATGGTAGTTATATATAATAAATGTAAGAAGGCTTCTAGAGGGTTCCCAGGAGATAGAGAGTGCTATAAAGAAGTGTAAACAATGTATTGAAGCATAATGAATAATATTGTTATAATGAAGAATATTGTTATTGTAGCAAGCAAGTATTGTTTGGGAGTGCATTCCTTCCACAAGGAATAATATATGGTGTTACCCTACCTCAAGGGTTTTGACTATTTCTTTTGTTCAATATTGGTGAATGGTTTGGTTTATTCTTGTTGATATTCTTGGTTATTTTTGAAGTATATATTCAGATCTATTCAGGTACTTAACAATTTGTACCAGAGCACTTTCCTTGGCCAAAGAAGGGAAGAAATTTTGGGTCATTTTGTAGATTTTTTTAAAGGAAAAAGGGGGTGACACACTTCAAGTCCAGATCTGAAACTTTCAGAGCATAATTTTTCTAAATAAATTGGATATTTGAATTCCTCTCAGAAAAATACCCAATTTAAAAAAAACAAATCAGCTGAAACGAAGTCCGGGAAGTGAAGCTACCAACATTTTAAATTCGACATTTTTCAGGGTTTTTCTAGAAAAAGTTGCGACTTTGCAAAGTAAGTTATTTTTTAAGACCTAGTTTTCTTTTGGGGTTATGACAAGAAGAATAATTTTTACTTGAAAATAGATGGCCCTATTATTGAAGAATTCATAAAATATATGAAGTCATCAAGGAAAGAGCATTGAAAATATTTGGTAAATTTATCGTTAGAAGGTGATGTATTGATTTGGTGGAATTCACCTAAGTATACCCAAATAATGGAATTTTCTAATGAAGAATTTGAAAAATTATTTTCGGATAGGTGGTCTCATGTTGGAAAAATGGATACATAGAGCACCAAGGGTTTATTTTCATGTGGAAACTCTATATTATAGGTTCATGCTTGTCTTCATAAGGAGAAGGTTATTGTTTCTATTAACCCTAGTTGCATGCATAATTTTTCAATATTCAGTTGGCTAATAGACTGCAATTTCCCGCAAATAATATTCAAGGCACATAGGTTGTGGGTGAAAATGTTCAAATTTTTAAAGATTTGAAGCTCAATATGGATAAATATGTGTTGCATTTAGATTTGTATGCTATAGATATGGATGGTGTGTATATTGTTTTGGGATATTCTTGGATGAACTTAGTTGGTATAGTTAATAGTAATGTGCAAAAAACATTTTTGAAGTTATGGTAAAAGAAAAATAAAATCACATTGCAAGATGTGTCTCTTAGTAAGACAGAAGGGCCCATGATGGGAAGCAAATAAGTTATTGTAGAGTTTGAAGTTGAATCAGAGGTAGAGTCTACTAAATGAGATGAAGCAAAGCCACAAGAATGACACAATAATGAAGCCAAGGAGGTCATTGACTCAAAGGCACAATGTGTTACATATTTGAATAAAAAAGTACATGTTCCTATAGTTGTTGTATATTTCCACCCAAATCATATACATAAACAACAATCATCAAGGAAAAGGCGTGATCATCAACACATTTATGCACAAGAAAGGAGATCGATCAAGAGATGCATGGAGGACTATCGACATTGCCGGAAGACATCCGGCTAGCGAAACAATCCTATGTCAACACAAGTACGATGCAAATCAAGATCAAGGTGGCAAGGTAGTAGTTGGACATCATGTTCGTCTTCCATTAGGATGGATGGATTGTCATCCTCGGTACCAGTTGGCTACATTGTTTAACCGGTCATATTGTATGGTTTCTTCTCATGTTTCGAGGATGAAACATGTGAAGGGGGATGGAATGTAGTATACCTAGGGAGGTAATATGGGGTACCTAGGCAGGAACCCAATGGGAATGTGGTTATGTATTATTAGTGGAATTCATTCAATGTAAGGTGGAATAGGTCCACTATATTAAATAATGCCCACTATGGTAGTTAGATATAATAAATGTAAGAATGTTTTCCAGAAGGTTCCTAGGAAATATAGAGTGTTATATAAAGAAGTGTAAGCAATGCATTGAAGCATAGTGAAGAATATTATGAATGTATCAAGCATTGCTTTAGGAGTGTTATCCTTCCTTAAGGATTAATATATGGTGTTACCCTACTTCAAGGTTTTTCTCTATTTCTTGTGTTCAATATTTTCGTGAATTGTTTGGTTTATTCTTGGTTATTTCTGAAGTATATTGACAGATCTATTCAGGTACTTAACAAAGTCTCAACAACCATCAATCTAATATTTAATCGAACGATCAAAGTTTTTCTATGCAGAAGCCTTTAGAGTAGAACTTTGAATGGTTTTCATTGGTATCCTTACGACTTCAAAACCCATAGAACAGAGTGGTTACACTTTTACTCTATTTGCGATCTTCCAAACTCGTTGCCTCAAATTGTCTCTATATCCTGTTAGGTAAATAGAGAGGTAGTGGGGGGGATAGAGAGATCATATTTATAATAGTAGAGGCCATTAAATGTGGACTAGGTCCACTATAGTATTAAATAAGACCCACTATGATAATTAGATATAATAAATTTAAGAGGACTTCTTAGAAGGTTCTACTTCTAGAATGTTCTTCCTCTAGAATGTTCTTAGGTGGTTGGTAGCACTATATAAAGGGGTTCAAGAAATGTAATGAGATATAGAAGATAATTATTGTATTTGGAGTGGTAACTCAATAAGAGGATGCCCCCTCGAAGAGGCAACTGAACGAGAGAGGATCCCTTCCATAATAGAATCCATTGTATGGCGTTGCCCTACCTCAAGGGTTTTGATATAATAAAGTGATGGTTTTCTACATTATTCCATATATCTTGTGTGGTGATTGTATTCATATATATTTGGTACTATTTATTTTTTATTCAGGTCTTTGGTACTCAACAAGTGGTATAAGAGCACTTTCCTTGGCAAGAAGTGTGAGATTTTTTTTTTTTTTGCATATTTTTTTCGGAGAAGAAAAAGAGGGCCGCGACATTACGGAAAATTTATGTATATTTTTGTGAAAAATTTGTAGAAATGGGTTGTATATATGATTTCCTCTCAAAAAAACACTCAATTTAAAAAAAAATTGTTTGAAATAGAGTCCGGGAAGTCAAGATATCGACATTTTAAAATCTGCAAATTTTCAGGGTTTTTTCCGCGGACGACAGAGCGTTTATTTATTTATTTTATTTTTATTTTTAATTTCTGTAGCACACGGAGGATGAATTTGCTGAAAAAAATTACAGATCTGAGTTCCTCTTTAAAAAAAAGTTGATTTCAAAAAAAAAAATCACCCAAATTGGAGCTCCGGAAGTAAAGATATCGCTGATTGAAAATCAACCATTTTTTGTGGTTTTTCGTGACGACAACGAGACTGTAGGGTTCATAACTTCTCACAGGGTGTTTAGATTGCTATCATATCAATATCATAGGATAAATCATTTTAATATATTTATTTTGATATATTATATGTTATGTTTCCAATGGATATTGGATCTCAACTCCTCATGGGCATTCTACAGAAGATTGAAGCCATTGAACAACAACTTCACGAGGGGCAACAAATTATTAGGGATAGTTGTCACAAGTTTCAAAGGTCCTTGGCTAGCATACATGAGAGATATCTTATGGAGGACATCATGGATGCATATACTCAAGAAGTATATGTTTGGTATGATTTTGAGGCTCATTGTGATGATTGATATATGGATAGTTGTCATTTCTGGGATGATAACCACTTTCATATTTATTTGATGACTCTACTCCACCTTCTGTAGAGAACATCAATGTGAAAAATCAGGAGCCAGTTATGATTACCAGTGTCCATCCTGCATATTCTATAGTGGTATTATTCCTTCCAGATTCAATTACAACCCTTTCCCACTATGTGGATGGATCTTTTTATTTGGATCCACATGACAGGTGTCGGTCTTCTGATATATTTCGCGTGGATTTCACATGAGCACTTAGATAGGAGACCTCGGTTTACAATGGCGGTTGGACTAATTCAACATGGTGGTTTTCATTTCTACATGGGACCCTGGTTCTATAGTCTACTTCAGCACTATGGTCCACACTTATCCATGCGACCCTGGTATATGGTTGTACACCCTCATAACAAGCGTTGAGGACAACGCTTTCATAAGGGGGATGGAGTGTTAGGTAGCTAGAGAGATAGTGGGGGGCCTGGAGGGCCCATAATTATAATAGTATAGGCCATTTAATGTGGACTAGGTCCACTATAGTATTAAATAAGGCCTACCATGGTAGTTAGATATAATAAATGTAAGAGGACTTCTTAGAAGGTTCTACTTCTAGAAGGTTCTTCCTCTAGAATGTTCTTAGGTGGTTGGTAGTACTATATAAAGGGGTTCAAGCAATGTAATGAGACATAGAAGAGAATTATTGTATTTGGAGTTGTAGCTCAATATGAGGATGCCCCCTCGAAGAGGCAAGTGATCATGAGAGGATCCCTTCCATAATATGATCCATTGTATGGTGTTGCCCTACCTCAAAGGTTTTGATATAATAAAGTGATAGTTTTCTATGTTGTTCCATATATCTTGTGCGGTGATTGTATTCACATATATTTGGTACTATTGATTTTGTATTCAGGTCTTTGGTACTTAACATATCCAATCACCTATGCTGCAAATCTATTCACAAGCAAATTCAATGGACAATTGCAGGTTTAGTTGGGTGCTAAGCTCTTTTTCTTATTTGCGACCAAGCCCCAGATCCATGGGATTATCCCTTTAAACTTTGATCATATTACGAGTGTGAAATTATCAGCAACCATCATTCTAATTTTTAATCAAATGGTCAAATATTTTATGTACAACAATCTTCGGAGTGGAACTTCATATGGTTTTCGTTGGGCTTCTAATAACCTTTTATTGTGATTGTTGATCACTATTAAATGGATAGTCATATCTCAATCAAGGAGGATGCATGGGCCGATCTACAATTGATAATTACCATTGATTGATGTTCCAGTGGATGCTGGAGATATTTTCTTTGATTCATTCAATTCTTCATCCTCGTCGTTGATCGTCACATGATGGACGATCAAGATATCGTTTCAGAATGTTGTGGTCAGAGTGGAATTTAGAGTAAGTCTTCAAATTGGCTTTATGATGAACAATGTAGATTTCTTTTGGAGTTGGTTCAATTTTCCAATCTCCATCGTTGTTCCCTTTCCTTGATGAATGGTCCTAATTTGGTGTTAGAGTATTGTGTTCGAGGTTAAATGAAGAATGAAGCTCCAAAAAATGGCTCTGATGAATGATGAATCTCCCTCGACAAGTCTAGCCCAATGAATGACTAGATCTTACTCTTGCTGTCTTATTGTTGGGTTCAAACTTGGACCCAGAATCTAATAGAGAGACTCCACAACACACAGTTTGACTTATTTTCAGATTCGATGGGCGATCAACGAGAATCATTGATTTCATAGAGCTCTGCTCACAACCGTCAAATTATGAACTTCAATTTCTCACAAAATACACATAATTGGACTCCGAATATGCATTCAATCCCCTGCAAATGTAATCATCTTACACTCTATTCCGCATTGAATACACATAACTCAACCACACTCAATTGGACAATATAATTTCTAAAACACAAATATTTTATTTAGATAACAGAAAGAATAATATTTAAAACATGAATACACAGTTCCTTCTCGGTCTCTCGGACTTCTGGAAACACACACAATCCCACCACTCTGCACACTTGCTAACCTCTCCTAATACAACAATAATCAAATAAAATATTAAATCTCTCAGTTAAATCACAACAAAATCCCGAGCTATCCAAAACCAATTCCAAATATAGAATTATGCTCCTAAATATCAACAATAAAAACAATAATAATCTAAACTATCAAACAAAATATCCCTGCTAATATGTCTTCTAAAAATGTCTAACTATTACAAGATAAACAAAATATTAGAGAACCGACTCCCTTGGTAAATGTTTTATGACCACTAGGGTCAATCTCGAAATTTCACTTGGCAGATGCTCCTACATCAGGACAAATTGTGAAAAAGGAGATATCAAGGATGGCACCTAGAATCACAAGTATTAGAAAAGGTCAGTAGAGGAAACTGTTGACCAACTATTTCAACTAGGTGTAAACATCATGTACCATGAAGATATGTACCTTGTGGTATAACAAGTTTGAAGACTTATGGCAGGGCAATTCTGCCCCAAAAATTTCTTTCTATGTACATGGAATGTTCACTCCCCCGCATGGGATAATTTTGTAATATGTTAACATGGGTCAATTTTTATTTAGTTTCCTAGGACTTTATCATCAGGGAAGTCCTTTCATCGAGTGTTTTTTTTTTCCTCAGGTAATTAATCTTGCTTTTCGGCTATTTTAATTACCCTTGAGTTTTTCACTCAAATAATCCTTCAAAGTGATGAAAGGTGTTCTAATGATCTATCCCAATGGGTGACCAAGGTTTGAAGTGTTGTAAATGACCATGCTAGACATCTCCTAGAGTCTTGCAGAATTTTGTTAAGTTTTAATTAGAATTTTTTAAATCATAATTAGGATTTTTTGTAAATTAAGAATTTTTAATTATTTTTGATGTAAAATGTAAAAATTTGGTCCTTATGAATTTTTTATAGGGGTACGGTTACTCAAATAAAATGACTTATGACACCCTACACCCTTGGACCAAGTTTCAACTCATTTGGACAAGTTTTGCTAGGCCAATGTCCATGAAAAGTCTAAGTCAGTGAAAAATCAATGAATATTTGGCTAAATTAAAAATGTCAAATTTTGTCAAAAGTTGTAAAACATGAGAAAAGGGGGAAAATTTGTTTCCCAAGTCATTTCTATGTAATAAGGGATCAAATAAATCAAATTCCCCTAATTTGTTTCCTAAGTCATTTCTGTGTAATAAGGGGTTTACCTGTCATTGAAAGAACTTCATATCACATTGTTGCTTGTCATTGGGTTGGGTTTCCCTAATTGATAACTTAATTAACTCCTAGAACTCCAATAAAACCTTCGCATATTTTAATAGGGTCTACCCCTCTTGGATTCCCTAGGAGTGAGCCTAGACAAAAGGAGTCTAGATCGATGTGACTGTGGGTCTAGACTTAGGTTTGTGCCTCCAAGGACACACCAAGTGGGTTGGAGACTTCTCCATGTTTGTAGGTGTGTATTAGGATGACAACGTATTTGGTGCCGCTGTCAGGGATAAGTCTTTTTATTCCTAGAGTACGACTTTTTGTTTTCCTTTTTGTTTTTGCTTTGTTTGATGCTTCTTGTTTGTTTAGAATAAAGTTGATCATCTAGCGACTCAACTTCAAAATAATTTGACAAAGTATTCTTCAAGAAGGAACTCACGACTTGCGTAGCTTCATCCTTGAACCTGAAAGGGTTTTTGGAGGAGGATAGGCAAGCTTTATTCTTGTGGGATCCTTAGTAATTTTTGTGTCCCAGTTGATTCTTTATTTAATGAATCAAGTTAAGAAATTGATTATCTTTATAGACCTATTGATTTTTCTAAAATAAACTGTTATCCACATGTGATTCGAGAAAGTTTCCCTGTTTTCAAGGTAGTAATGTGGTTGATGTTAGATGTCATGGTATGTCTGTTTCCTGTTGCTTTTATAAATCGTGTAACAATGCTAGACATGAAGATATATGATTGAAATTGTTTATCATGTCCTTTAATGATGATGATCTTGATTGGTTCATGAAACTCAAGGATAACCAAGTTAAAAGTTACAAAGAATTGATTGATGCTTTTATGGAAAGATGGAAGGAGGCTGAACCTACATATATAAAAACAATCAATTCAAATGTTAAGATAGATGCTTTAGTAGCTCCCATCAAGGAATTAACAAAGGTTATGAAAGCCACAAAGTTCATCTATGTAAATCAGTTAAAAATCTTGGAAGCTCACCTTGCTAGTGCAAGTAATTACATTGGATACTCATATCATATAGAGCGAGAATTTCACAAAGAATATGAAGAGGAACTTCATTTAGAAATTTTGGATGAGTCAATTACGGATTAGGAGGAAACAAATGAATTTGAGTTTGAAGTTACTGAATATCTAGATAATTCAAATCCCCACTCGCCTCCCGAAGAACCCATCTCTTCAGAAAAGATCTTCGACGACTTTGATAAAAATAGTAAATCATTTTCCTTGACAATTCAACTCCCAACCTCTCAACCATCAGATGATTCAATAAAAGATAATGGAAATGTGGAAGGAAGCTTCAATTTACAAGGTCCAGATCATTACGAATAGTGGTTGGCATTCCAACATGCCGGTCATATGCATAAATTAATCAAAAGTTTACAAGGTTTTCCAGACTTCAAAGTTTGGTTAAATAAAGGAAGACACATGTTGCTTGGGTGGTCCATTCTCAAGAAAAGTTCCAAGTTGATAAAACTTGGAAAATGATCTTCAAAGACTCACCCTGGACAAGGACCTTTTAGAAACCTGAGGTCTTACCTTATCCATAATGTGGTCAATCATAATTCTTTCCACCTTAGCCACTTGGATGGTGAGCCCATGAATATTCCAAGGAACGGTCAACAACTCAAGCTATTTTTTCAAGTGATGAGCAACTTGGTGTCCAAAAGAGAACCCTTTGTAAGGTATCTCTAACCTTTTTCCTTTGATTCTTTCATTTTTGTTACTATTTTATGTATATAGTTCATTGTATAGTCATTTTGTTTATGTGATTATTGTAAATATCATTTCATTTACTTGATTATGGTTTATTCTTTTCACACACGTACTTATGTTGGGTATTGGTGAGAACATTGTTTTGTAGATTCTAAGGTTCTTGCATGATTTCCTTCCAAAATATTGAGCACACATCCCCATGTGGAGCCAAAATTTGACCACCTATTTCGACTAGGTGCCAACGTCATGTACCATGAAGATACGTACATTGTGGTACAACAAGTTTTAAGAGTTATGGCTCAGAAGGAAAATTCTGCCCCCAAAATTTCTATCTATGTACACGGAATGTCCGCTCCCTTGCGTGGGATAATTTTGTAATATGTTAGCATGGGTAAATTTTTATTTATTTTCCTAGGAATTTATCATTAGGGAAGTCCTTTCATTGAGTGTTTTTTTCCATCAGGTAATTAATCTTGCTTTTCAGTGATTGTAATTACCCTTGAGTTTTTCACTCAAATAATCATTGAAAGTGGTGAAAGGAATTCTAATGATCGAGCCCACTGGGTGAATAAGGTTTTAAGTGTTGTAAATGACCATGCCAAACATCTCCTAGATTCTTGCGGAATTCTGTTAAGTTTGATAGGATTTTTTAAATAATTAAAATTTTCGTAAATTGAGAATTTTTAATTATTTTTTATGTAAAATATAAAAATTTGGTCCTTGTGGATTTTGTATAGTGGTATGGGTACTAAAATAAAATGGATTATGACCCCCTACACCCTTGGACCAATTTTCATCTCATTTGGACAAGTTTTTCTAGGAAAATGTCCATGAGGAGTCTAAGTCAGTAAAAAATCAGCAAATAATTGGCTAAATTAAAAATGCCAAATTTTGTCAAAATTTGTAAAACATGAGAAAATGGGGAAAAATTGTTTCCTAAGTAATTTCTATGTAATAAGAAGTCAAAGAAATAAAATTCCCCCTTTCCCACCCCTCATACAACTTAACTTTAGAGAGGGGGGTGAATTTGTCTCTTGTGGGGCTCACCATCTCCATTGGATTGGCCATTTGGTGATGGGGAGCACATGGGGGGCCCATTCCACACCTTGGGTGACCCCTTGGGGCGTTAGCGGAAGGTTTAAAATTAGGAGAAGGGTTTATTCCCCCATTTTTTGAGTTTTCTCTCCCAGTGGGAGTTCCCCCTTTCTCATGGTGTGCCCCTCCCCCTTGAGTGAGCTTCCATCTTTTGGAGTGACACTTGTAATACATGCAAGGGGGGTCTCTCTTCCTCTCCTCCCTTAAAAGAAAGGCCCCTCTACTCATTTTTCCATCTAATTTCAGAGAAATTGTATGCTGCCCATTTTTCTCCCCATTCTCTCTTGCTTTTCCCCCATTTTCTTTCTTGTAATATTGTTGCCATAGTGCAACCACTCTTTTGGTTAATAGAAGTGAAGCTTTGGAGGAAATCTTGGTGTTCTCTTGGTGTATTCTTGGTGCTCTTTGACTGATCTCATTTGTTGTTTTCTTATGCTTGACGTAATATTGTAAATTTCTATTTAATCTATTGCTTGCATTGTTTTACTTGAAGAACCCCAAGCAAAATATTTTGTTGAGGATAAACTTGTGGTAGTATTGCTATAGGTTTATGTGAGTTTCTTTTCTTTGAATTTGCATAGTATTTTGTAGACCATTTAGGAAATCTCACCTTCTTGCTTCATTCTGTAGCAAAGATTTTACAGTTTTGCAGGTTACTCAAAGCTTGGAGGAGTGGACTCCAAAAACTTCATTTCACCTCACATAAATTTCTGATATAGTTTTCAGCTCATAATTACTTATTTTCTCTACTTATTTATCTTCTAAATATTGTAATCTAATCAAGTTTTATGTTCAGATTTTGTATATAAAAATGTATGTTTCATATACTAACCAAAACTAACTCAATTTAAATGGTTTTTAGCAATTTCCAGCAAGCATTACTTGTTGTTTTTTGCAGGTTTTTTCCAGTCCAAGGGGAGGTGCTGCCCAATTTTTTCCACAAGGAGCTCAAGGAAGCATCCTAAGGCCTTGATGCAAAACCCTCTCTCTTTCCTTTCTTTCCAAGTCATTGAAAGAAACCCAAGAGAGTCTGTTGGGATTGCATTCTTTTCATTTCCAGAACTTACAATTTGTAAAGTATTTCTTTGTTTACTTTGCCCACATCTTGCATTGTGCTTGGCTCTGCCATCCTTGCAATATCATGTTGGCTAGATTAGTTGTTTAATTTTTATTTTTGCTTAATTTGTTTGCCCCACTTATCCCACAAAGAGAAGGTTGAGTGGCTAGTGTAACTTATTTTATTCCATTTCAATTTTTTTTACCCACCTTGGCACAAAATCAGTAGGCTTGACCTCCAAATTGTGCCATAGTTGCGAGGTTGCATAGTTAGTTTATTTTGCCCACCTCCGTCCTTAAGGAAAAATTGTGTGGTTAGTTTTTTTACTTGCAATTTATTTCAAGTTATTGTAAATACTTAATTGTGCCCACACCTTGCATGTGAGTGGCTTTTCCACCCTTGCTATATCGTGAAGGCTAGTTAGATTTCATTTTCTTGCAAAGTAATCAAACTCGTGCCCCGTCTTTGCCCCATATTCCCTCCCTTTTACACTTTGTGGATATTGGGTAACAAGAAAGGGAAAAGGACCGTGTGGCTAGCTTAATTAGGCACCTAACACCATTATTGTTTAAACCATAAAAAATGGGTGACTTGGGAGGCTAGAAGGGGTTGAAGCCAAGGACGTTTTCGTGACACTACGTGTCCTTCTTGTTGAGCGCCCAAACATCTTGGATTTGACCTATGGAGCTAGTGAAGAACCTTGTTGTTCTTATTATTGAACACCCAACACTTCCTCTTGGTTGAAGGGATAAAGACTTGGGGTGGTCACATAGCTTAGGATTGCTACAATTCACATCTAATCCCCCTAAGTTCAAGAGAGACCTAAAATTAATTAAAATCAGCCTACTGGATTTTCACAACATTTACATTTCCTTACAATTTCCTTTCAAGCAATTTATTTTTTCAATCATTTACTTTTCATTTACTTTCAGTAAATTCCTTACTTGTGATTATTTACATTTATCAAAGCATTCTTATTCTTTATTGCAAGCATTCTTTATTTTGTGAAATAATTAGTTCAAGTGTAAAGTTATTTTTCAATTCATTGTATATATATTTCATAAGTTTGTTTCATTCTTGTAGAGTAATCTTTCATGGTGTATATCCCAATAAGTCAATTTTGATAATCTTTAGGCACTGGTCTAATTGATGTTTTATAAATAAAGGTTTGCCTGTAATTGAAAGAATTACATATCACATTGCTACTTGTCATTGGGTTGGGTCTCCCTAATTGATGACTTAATTAACTCCTAGAACTCCAATAAAACCTTCACATAGTTTAATAGGGTCTACTCCCCTTGGCTTCCCTTGGAGTGAGCCTAGACAAAAGGAGTCTAGATCGAGGTAACAATGGGTCTAGACTTAGGTTTGTGCCTCCAAGGACACACCAAGTGGGTTGGATACTTCTCCACATTTGTAGGTGTGTATTAAGACGACAACATCTTTGGCGTCGCTGTCGGGGATATGTCTTTCTATTCCCAGAGTACGAATTTTTGTTTTCCTTTTTGTTTTTGCTTTGTTTGATGCTTCTTGTTTGTTTAGAACAAACTTGATCATCTGAAGGATAAGATGAAGACCAAGAGGCTCGATTCCTGTATCAAATAAACAATGAACAAAGAAAGCCCAACAAAAATTCCTTAATATAGATAGCCAATACAATGCCAAGATAATGAACCAGACAACAGAGAATATCCAACATTGAGAAACACGCCTCTCTCTCTTCCTTCTTCCTGCAACCGACAACTGCAACTTCCTTCAAAACTTGCGCACTAGATGAGTGAGTTGAGTGCGTATCTAAATGAGGCATTGGTCTCTCTTATTTATACAATTCTGGCATGTGTGGAAGTGTCTCTTCACTGGCAGGGCTGACTTCTTCTTCTGGGTGGTTATATGTAATGTCCCCCACCTCTTAGAGAGGTGATGAGGAGACTCAGTGGCCTGGGAACCCCCACTAGGTCATAGTCTCACACT
>ML787874.1:180106-202223 GCA_009831015.1 Picea engelmannii | reverse complement strand
CACCCGATCTATCAATTGGCATATTTCTTAGGGTGATTGGACACTTTTGGCAGCAGGGCCGAGTTATTGAGGGTTTCAGCCTTCTATTGGAGCGTGGCATTCTTCAGCTGGAGAGTTTGGCATTCAGATCTTCTTGTATTGATTTTCATTTCTTATTCAGCCTTTGGAGGCATTATTTTGTATTAGCGAGAACATTTTGTAGCAGCTCATATCTATTGCTTGTACGACCATCTGAGGTTTATGCCAGATCGGCCATCCATTGTATTGATCTTACATTGCTCATAATGAAAAGGTCAGATCTTTGCTTATGCTTATACATCTTGAATATATTGTGATCTCCATGTGTTGATGAATCTTGCATGCACTTGATAACTCAATAAGTTAGTAGTAGTTAGTGATTCCAAGAAAGAATTTGGCTTGGGATCATTACATTATAACCACCTTTAATATATTTTGGGGCCTCTTTAATATATTCTGGGGCTGACTTATTATTTAGCCTATTAAAATTAGGTTTTGACCAATCCGCAAAATGGGATTTGGTCATTTACAATACCTGACATGATCAATCCACAAAAGGGGATTGATCTAATCAATAATAAATATATTTTGTATTTATCCACAAAAGGGGATAAGAATATTATTTGCAGTTACACAATATTTTAACAATATCCAACACTCGAGGTTAGAAGAAGCAGACTAGAGAAAACACTGGAAAATGTTTACAAAATGGGAAATAAAGAATAGTAGCCGAAATCTTGAAATGGAATTCTTGGAGAAAGCAGGGATTAGACACATACTGGGAACCCCACAGGTCAGTAACATGGGGCAATGGAAAGAAGAAGAAACAAAGTTTATCATGAGTCAGTACCACCAAGAATACCTCTGGCTAGATAGTCCCATAGAAATCATGAGGGGACTTATTCACCATATTACGGGCCTTCCGAAGATAGGGACTAAGGTACCAAATTCACCTAGCACCAACAACTGGATGCATTTCTTGACATGATCAACAATAGCCAAAATTTGAAGGGGATTCTCATTAAAAAAATCACCAACTTGAAGTCCCATTGGACTGTAGTAATTGTGTCTCTATGTTTCACACCAGCAGGCCAATCATCATATGTGAAAATGATGATGGTTGAACCAATAGTCTAGGTCTATGATAACACCGAAAGATTCAACTGGTCAGAGCACCTAGATGACATAATCTGAACCAACTGTAAAGAGTGCCAAGAATTTGATAAGGCCATAAAATTCCCATCACTGCTAATTTGGCTAGCAATGGAGCAATTTGGTCCTATCGACAAAGAAACAATTAGAGTAAATAAAGTCTCGGCAATGGAGAAGTATAGAATATTCTCATCCAATAAAACCTGCACTTCTAGTCTGCTTCCTTCCCAATAAATGTTCCGACTATGGGTCAGAAGCCTGAAAAACAACTCTCACAAATGGAGGTTCGAGCAAGTAGTTCATTGAAAATTACCAGAACCCTACCACATTCAGCTTGATCTTGACTATATGAATCTCTGGTGTGGAGTCGAGTCAGACCCAAAACCAAAAGAGTTGCATTATCAACCAACGACAGAGGAAATATTTCTGGAGCTTGAAAGATAGATAAATCGGGAGATAGAAATCCCTCCCAAAGAACAACAATCTGTGGTACCTTTAATACTTCATCCAACTAATGGAGAGAAGGAAGACGAAAGGGAAACAAAGTTGTACACAATCCCCTTTGACTAATATTTGCAAGTTGTAGCACTCAACCCTGTAATCCCATCTGCAGGGAAAAGAAATCAAATGACCAAAAAGGATAAAGGGAAAAAGGTTTTTGTGTAGGAAGAGTTAGAAATTGACACATAATAAATATAGAGGGAAACCTTCCTATCAAATGAAGGTATCAACTTCAATGATCTATAAGTCCAAGAAACATTGTCGAGAATTATGACCAATATTGCCAAAAAAATAAAGAAAAATCAACAAGATACTAACACCATGAAAATAATATACATTTCATCAATAGGACCAGGGATGAAAAAGGTCATGCAAAATGCCAAGGAACAAAAGCAGCATGTAAAGAAAATAAGGAACACAATTCGGTAAATTGAGACAAGAGGAACAAAAAGACAGAAAAAATTGGAAGCCAAGACTGCCATCGTCAGGCCGACACAGGTCACAATCACCACAACAGAATGGGAGATAAGGTCGAGAACAACACCAGGCAAGAAAAAGATGACCGACATAGCAATCGAATTAACTAGTGAGTCACCTCCATCCGAGCCAGTAGCCATAATATAAGAACAACCAATAAAGAAAAATAAAAGACAACTTATAGTCGAGGAGTCTTCGGAAGCAACAACATCTGACCAACCAATGGAGTCGAACAACAAAGAGATTGAGCTAGTCTCAACACAACAACAACATGTGTTTGATGAGATACCAATAGAGTCGACTCATCCTGTTGATTTGGTACAACTGAATATTTTCACCGAAGTACCAACTCCAACAACCCACACAGTCAAGTTGATGGAACAAAACGATTCAAAAATCCACGTACAAGACCAATGGGTTCATCTATCTGTAGCTGTGGAGTAGCTGACCATCCAAAAATAAGCCAACCTGGAGGTGGGGGAAAGCCAACAAGTCGGTAACCCTCATCATAATGATAATCAAGAGTCATGTCCAACCTACGAATTACCGAGCATATTGACATAGAATCTAGAGAATCAACGGACTAAGGTAAACTCTCTAAATATTCAACCTATCATCTATGACCAGGAAGTAAAAACAGAGGAAATGACCCAGCATAACATTTTTCTTCCTTCAATACAACATCAAGGCATTCCATCCACACAATAGAAAACAACATCCTAGGACAAGGATGGACAATCAACAAAATCGTCAAACAAAAGAAAGAAAAATAAGTCATCAAAGATCAATTTCAGAACGACCCAACTATCCAACCCATCATGTTCCACTGTTGAGGCCACAATCGACTCAACCACTATTTATGAACAATAACTCTTCGACTTACATGAAATCATTTCAAGAGATTCAACGAGGAGGTGGAAAAAGGTGATTAAAGAAGGAATTATGGTAGGAAAATTAAAATAAGAGCAAAGGAACATGTTACGGGAATGCAAAGAAGAAGTTAGGCAACATGAGGGGATAGAGCAGATGCTAGAGGTACATAACTCTTTAGAAGGGTTTAAAGAACTGATTGGAAGGATGATCAAAATCAGTGAAAAACACCAGTAACAAGCAACATGACTTCAAAAATAAAAAGATGAGGAAGAACAACAACTCATCCTGGCATCCAAGGAGATTCAAAATACTCAAGAGCAGATAGCCACAACCCTGGAGACAAAACATAATAATATTAAAGGATTCATACAAAACATGAATAAAATTTCTAAACAAGATGTACTGCTACACTTTGTCGTAAGTGATTGGCCAACTCACTTTGCATATGCCTTCAACAAATACAGGATACAAAGTGTTGCAGTTGAAAGTATAGAGAGAACATGTAATTTTACCATCGACAACAAAATCAAATAATCCCTCACGGTGCAACTAACAAAGGAAAAGGCAATAGAATTATAACTTTCGCAACAAGATAAGGAATGGAAGATGGAGGGTCACAAATCACAATTAGAAACCGACTGAGCAGTCGGTCATCTCACTCAGCTCAATGATAAGATGTAGGATACAAAGCATCATCTCGACCCAGAGTTAGCCTTAGTTCAGACAACATAGATAGTAGAAAAATTTGACATGCTCGCCCAAATGAAACTAATAATATTAGAAACACAAAAGGAAATCAATGCATGGTGTGACTTTTCACATCAATTGAATCATTCATCCCCCAGTATCATTCATACTACCTCCAGATTCAACACTGAAACTAAAAAGGACAACGCAGTCGACTCAACTAGTGGTGGAATCTCGAGCCCAATAGATCGGTCGGATGCAACACCTTAAGTTGGTCAAGCACATGGAAATTTTGTCTGCTTCTACTTATCAATATTGTAATAAATTTTTGTAAAGTTGATTTTTGATAATCCCCTCTTGCTCAAGACGAGCAAGGAATTGAGGTGGGGGGAGATGTTGTAGGGGCTAGTTGACTAGACCCTCCAGTTGACTAGTAATAGTCGGTTGACTGTGGTAGTCGTAAATGTAAGTCAATCGAAGTATCTTCTAATCAACCTACCCAGGTAGTTAGGTAGTTACAACTGCCTGGTAACTAGACATATAGGAATATAAATAGACAAACAAAGAGAGACTTTGATAGCTTTGTGTGAGATATTGTATACATTGTACTACATTGATATATCATTTAATTAATACAGATATTTTGTATCTCACTACTTATGTATGTATTTGTCTATATCTATATGTGTGTATCTTCTATGATGCTTATGTAAGGACTATTGGTAATTTTCCCTACTTTCAACTAGACTACAACAGGTTGCAACAGGAATCCGCCCTCAACTTGCGTGAGAATCACTTGTGTGGATTAACTATTAAAGAAGTGTTTATCAAATGGAAGTACACGTCTCTAGGAGATGTGACTTGTGAACCAACTTCCATACTACAACAATTTCCACATCTTCAACCTTGAGGACAAAGTTGCTTTTGAAGAGGGGGTGGGGGGGGGGCATGTTAGGATCTGACCCTAACCCCTCTTAGTTGGTTATTAGTTAGAATGATATATTTTCCATGTAATAAAGACATACATTATTTAATAAGGACTATTAAATAAAGTTGAACAAGTCAATATAAGAAGACCTAATAGAAGCTTCCACTTCTAGACAAATCTTCCTCTAGAATGTTCTTTAGAAGATAGTAGAAGTATACATAAGAGTTGGAGGTATGAGAAATATTGTCTTGAGTATTATTTTAAGAGATCTCTTCTCATTTTGGAGGTTACCCCCTCAAATATGTAAGTGAACAAATATTTCTTGGTTCTATCAATAATATATTTCTGCTCTCTATTGAATCTTCCTGTTATTATTGGTGTATATTTTCTTGTTGTGTTATCTGTTTCAAGTTAGGAATATTACATCTTTCCTTTCTTCTTTGATCTTCCATGAAAAACCAAATCCTCATTGGTGGATTCAAAATCTTTTTGCCTCACCTCCTCTGAGAGTAAAGCAACCACAAACTCACCAAGCACCAATGTCATTATAGTGCTTCCAATAGCCATTACGAGGTTGTCCCATGAATATAACAAAGAGAAAAAAAGGTCATATGGTGATCCTCATCATCCCTATTCAATCCAATTGAGATAAACTAGGTCACAATAGTATTAAATTCATTCAGGTGTTCAACTAAAAAATCACCATCACCCATTCTCAAAGAAAACACAATTTTTTATAGGAAAAAATTATTAACCAAGGCCCTTTAGCATGATACAAATCCACCAACTTATTCTAGAGAGATGTTGCATTTTTTTCTTCGAAAATATTCAATAATATTTAATTGGCCAAATAGAGCTTGATAAATATTATCTCCTTCCTCTCCATCACCACCTACTCTTCATCTTTCATACTGATGGGTTTGGTTCCAGATACCACAACCCATAGATATCGATCTATGAGAAGATCCTCCAACTTAAGCTTTCATATCTCAAATTTAGTGGCATTAATATTCTCTATTTATAATTTATATGTGCTCATCATTTCCATACACATAAGATTTCCTTCTATGCAAGCTCCCACTCAAAATAATATTAGATAAAAAAACTCTGTCCTTAACACCTTGGATCTGAGGTGATCAGGATCTAATACCAAATTAAAGGAAACAAAGATGCAGAATATGCTTCCTACACTAATCCATGATAGAAGAATGTATAGAAAAATATTATATATCAATTTACAAACACATGAAATAAACAACAAACCATCAACAATATGATTTCATAGGAAAACATATTCTGAGAGAAAAACCCCACACTCTAAATCAGACTCAATGTATTATTAAAAAAATAAATGGTTGCAATATAGAGTCTCTATACTCTCAAAAAGAGTATTCAACAATAGCATAATTTTAGAGAAATTTCAACATCATAACAGTAATATAAAACTTACACACTTTGTTTTCCTCTAGACCTAGCATTAAATAAATAGGCATAATAAAACCATAAACCATTTATGGTTTTCCATTTCTACATGTTGGAAACCACCAACAAGTTATTTCTTTCCAATCCTTTGTGTTTATTCTTTTCCACTACTCAACAATTATTCCTTTCCACTACGTTACATTTATTCTCTGCCACTACTTTGCATTTATTCCCTACTATAGCTCTGCATTTATTCCCTACTCAACTACAACAATGAAAGGTGTATGACACACTTATCCCAACATTATTCTTATTCATTTCATTTGGAATAATTCCATACACATTTCATCTACGTTCGCCCCTTCTGGATTATCCTTATTCATTTCATTTGGAATAACTCCATGCACATTTCATCTACATTGGAGATCATAGACATATTAGTTTTGAGGAATTTGTATCAATTTATTAGAGACAACATACTAAAAGGAAACAAAAATACGAGAAAAAAAATCAACCAAGAACGTATCAAAAAAAAGATGGAGAGAGAAAATGTTAATAGAGAGAAAAATAGAGAAGACAAACAATCACACATGCAACAAACATAAAATGGGGAAATTGTAATATTTATTGCTCAACCAGATGGAGAGATGGTTTATAAATCCCAAGAAGCTACTCACAGGATTCTACATTTAACTAGGAGAGATCTCAGGAGTTCTAGGTATCCGAAAAGCCAAACACTCAATAACCTCCAAACAAATTTAATGTTAAGGGTATGCACAAACACCAAATGGGGAAATGGTAATCTTTATTTCTCAACTAGATGGAGAGATGGTTTATAAATCCCAAGAAGCTCCTCACAGGATTCTACATTTAACCAGGAGAGATCTCAAACGTTTCCAAGTATCTGAAAATCAAAACACTCAAGAACCTCCAAACAAATATAATGCTAAGGGTATGTGTTGTCACAACCCAACACTTTTTAAATTGAAATTAATTTTCGCAACAACCATTTTATAATCATGGATAATTTTTTTTTCCTTAGAAACACTTAAGTGGCGGTTAGAAATCATTGCCATATTTACTATCGATAAAAGTACTTTTGGTAGAGGTTCAAAATTGGTATGAATGAAACTTCTAGGAGCGGTTTTGAATCACCACCAAAGTTCCATTGGGGGTGGTTTTGAACTGTTGCTAAAATAACTTATTTTTGACGGTAGTTCAAAATTGCTTTGAAAAATCCTACACGGGTTCAAAAACAACCTCCAATAGTACATGTTAACACATGGAGTGTTAAGGAGTCAAGAGACTCTCCTAAAAGTTTGTAGCAATTCAAAAATAAAGCAAGTGTTAAATATTTTTATGATTATCATTTTGTAAAAGTCTCTAATGATGAACTCTATTTTTCAGTTCCATCACATCATCAAGAAACTCTAAAGGATCATTTTCAAAAGGAGAGTTTACCATTTTCCATCTTCATTTCCTTTTGCAAAGAAAGAACAATAGACAAATTGTTGTTGCAGACTCTTGGCGCTACCAACTGTTTCATATCATTTGCGCTGCAAACTCCTTTTACTCAGTCAACTTCTACAATCCTTGTATCTTAAACCTTATGCAGACCCAAGTTTCTTGTTTTCATGTCAAAAAAATCAACTACATATTTTTCTTACAGTCATCAATCCTCATCTACTGTAAATTCACTATGTTGCAAACCCCCTGCTTTCCTCACATGCAAATCCCTGGTTAATTTCACCTATGTTCGGTCCTGAGAAGCCTCTTTTCATTGTAATATTAACCCTCTCCATCCCTCTGCAAATTGAAATACTGATGATCTAAAACCTAGCCTAAAATCTTGTTGCTGCAAATTTTAAACTATGCTACAAACTCACTGCACTCCAAACCATTTTGTGCTGTGAACTCTCTGTTTTACATAGATTGTTCAGGATTTTCCCCTCTTGAAAGGTTTTTCTACTTTTTGGGTTGTACCCTTAACTCATTTCCTCAGCTTTATTTCCTTCCAGTATGCAATGAAATTTTAGCAAAAATCTCTTTCTCAACAAACCCTAACCTTGGCAAATCAATTAGTAACACCTTTCTTTTAGTCTTTATCATATACCCTGGTAACACCGGTTACCAGACATGGAGTTTGCTAGTTGTTTGTTGTCATGGATACTCAACAGGGAAAGACAATTCGTAAAGTAGGAGATGTTTTCAGGGTTGAGCCTTATGACCTACAATTGCTCAATTCATATCCATCATTTATAGAGGCATTTCAGAAGGTGAATTTCTTAGGCTTTTGTGAAAAGATGCAGAGAAGACACCCTGAGGTTGTAGCAAGAATTAACAAAGGTTTTTAAGGTTTATTGCACATTTTTGGCTGCAACTAATATGTTTTGAAGACAAAGTGACACCTACAGGAAAGTTCGCAACACATCCTGCAGAGGCACTGTGAACTGATAAATTAAAACAGTTTGCAACAAATTAGTACACAATAGAGTCCTATTTTCATCATAAATTTTAAATTCTAATCTGAGTTCTTCTAATTTTTTTTTTGCAGATGAATCATAATATCGTTGAATCTTTGACAAAAAATTAGTCTGATCCAGTTCGTCATTTGGGAGAAAAGTTGAAAACATCACCTACATGAAAGTTTGCAGCGCATACACTGTGAATTTGCAAGTTTGTTGGAATTCGAGTTGTAGGAGGGTTGCCACCTATTAGAGGGGTTCAAATGGTTTCCTAGGAGGTATTTGGACATGAGGGACATGTGTTCTATCACCATATCAAGAAGAAAGAAATGTTTAAAAAGGAACTTATCACAATAAACAAGATCCAAAAAGATAGGAGCTAGGTGGATTTTATGTTTCACCTTGTTGTAACAACTCCTAGAGAAAAGGGAATCCAATGCAACCACTTGGGATTTGATCTCTTTAGAGTAGGAAGGAATGATACACTATATATAGAAGTTGTTTTGTTAATGAAAGGGTTGATTTATAAACTATAGAGGGTCTTTAGGAGGAGCAAAAACCGTGTGTGTTTATTTGTAAAGCCTGAGGGCCTGTGCTATAATCATTTCTGCCATTGAAGATTCATGAAGTTGTTTATCATATGTTGTTTTTCTTTATTTCCATTTTACCTTATCTTCTTGCTTAAATAGATTGTAGTCTTTGAGGATCAGAGCTGCCATTGATTGATGGATTCATGAAAAACAAAGGATCTGTTGTATCTTTCCTATTAATCATTGTTTATTGTTTAAGCACTCTTTAATATGTTTACAGAAAGGATATTTGTATGTTAGATGTTGTGCCTTTTGTCATATTCTCTATGCTTCTACCCATAATTATATCAAACCTTTATCTGGCATACAATTTATTTTCCTTTCATATGTAGGATGTTATGACTCCATTCCCAATGGAATGCCTCTGCATACAATTTGATTCCCTCTCCCTTTCTTACTTAGTCTTGGTGATCCATTCAAGTATAAACTTGTTTTAATCATTTATATTCTGATGAGTACTGGGCTTGTTCTTAAATCATTCTAAGAAAAACTGTTGGTGCTATCATTTTTGGTGTTGTTGTTGGGGACGAAGTTGAATATCTTCCTTGGGCTGTACGACAAAGATTACTACCAGTTCTTGATGGTGAGAAAGGATTGGTGATAGAACAGACTGCAATTTTTCATCATGGAGACTCCACACATTTGAAGAACTTGTTGGTGATTCAAATCAAGTTACAAGACTTCACTGAGGAACGATCTCGAATAGAAAATGGAAGGAAGACATAGGAAGTCCAGGTACCAAGATATATGTTTCCTTCAAGAGCTCATATTCTTTTTTTTTTATTATCAATTATTTCATATCCTTTCCTTCATATATCAGGAGAAACATCCTTTTCTTTGTTTACTCTGATGACCATAAGCCTACTACTATATATCCCTCTTTGAAAGAAGAATGTCTGCATTCTTCTTACATAGTTGATGTTGACCCTAGTCCTTCATCTGAAACATATGAGAATAATATTTGTATTCAAATCCTTCCTAAACGTGATCAACCTTGTAACCATGTGGATGATACAACTGATTCAACACCTTTTATGATCATAGTACCATCTTCTACCACCACTGCTGGAATTTGCAATCAATCCATTGAACCTCACTTTCATCCTACTAATGTTCATTCCAGAAAAAAGAGAAAAAATGTTTAAACCCTTAAAACTGCAATCTACTCTTCATCCTTACCCCCCCAAGTTTTTAAAATATCTGCCTCTTTTTGTTGGAGAAGATCATATTGTAGCTTAGAACAATTTGAGAGCTTTTCATAATGTCATTGACAATTTGGAAATCATGAACGAGGATGTTGTTATGAGGTTATTTTCCAAACCTTTGGTTGGAGATGTTGCTTTTTGGTTTAAAAATCTAGAGGTTTCTTCCATTAGTTCATGGGTTGAGTTATTTGGTGCATTTTCAAGACACTGGGGAGAGAAAAAATATCTTGACCAATACTTTGCTGAGTTTTATGATTTGAAAATAGGGGAGGATGAAGTTCTTGATATTTTCAACATGAGATTTTGTAGTTTTTTTGCAACATGCCTTTAGATATCTGACCTCCTGAAATTGTTGTCACACTGTGTTATGTAACAAATCTTCATCCAAATTTGTATCTTCTTCTCCTAGAAAGGAGGTCTGTCACCTTGAAAAAAAATTTCATTGATGCTCAAGAGGTTGAGAATAATATCCGAGCTTGTGGAAAATTTTCAGATCAAGTTAAGGATGAGGAGTGGAATGAAAACATAGCTGACAGTGACCATGAACAAGAAGGATGTCACGAGAAGGAGTTGGCATAGCATCCTGTTGAGGAGCAAGATGCTGTCTCTAATTTTGTTATTTATGATCTTCAAGAAGCCTTATTGATGAGGTTGATTTCCAAAAAACATCAGCAATATCCTTTCATCCAGAAAAAGATTATTTTCAGTGATATTATGAAAGCATTCGACCCAATTATGACTGTTATAACCTCTATCATAGGGGAAATTGTGACTTAGTTGGAGGTAAGTCATTACCCTTACAATTTTCTTCATTTAAGCTTTTGAAAGAAAAATTTGAAGTTTCTTATAGAGCAGAGAGAGTTGAGCTGCAAAATCACATAAATTTTTTGGAACATAATCATAACATTATAAGTCAACAACAACCTTTCCATGCTCTTAGTGATCCTATGGTTCTTTATATGGATAATTTTATTGAGGTTGAAATGCATTATAAGGAAAATAATCAGAATGTTGTCATGTGTTCATAGAATGATCTTGCATTTGAAAACTTAGAACAAGAACCATCAACATTTGAAGAAAATGATATAGTGAAGAAAGAAGATTTTATGTTACTCTATACTTGTGAACAAGAAGAAATTATAGAAACAGGTTGTCCTTTCCTTTCTATCAATCAACAAGCGGTATTCACACATATTCCTCAAGATACTTTTGCATTTCTATTGGAAACATCAGAGAAAGAGACCTTTATGAGTTACCTAGAATCAATCAGTGGAATTGGTTCTTCAAAGTGGATGAGTTTTCAAATAAGATTTAATTTTCAATTTGAATTTACATTAAGCAGGGTTATGCAAGGAATTCAATCAGTAGACAAGGTCCTTTCATGGCTGCATTGGATTTTTTATTTCACCTTATCAAGAATATCATAGATTGGGTTATAAGTATGGGAATAAGCTCATAATACGAGCATTTTTGTTTCTTTTAGTTTCTTGGTTTACAATAGATCAACAATAAGACTCCATAGACCAATGGATAAGGCACTGGAACTGCAATGTTTTTGGTAGCTCATAGGGATCATGCCATCTCCCATGGAGCCATATGTTAACACATGGAATGTTCATGATTCAAGAGACTCTCCTAAAAGTTCACAACAATAAAAAAATAAAGCATGTGTCAAATCTTTTTATGATTATCATTTTGTAAAAGTCTCTAATGAAGAACTCTAGTTTTCAATGTCCTCACATCATCAAGAAACTTTAAATGATCATTTTCAAAAGGAGAGTTTATCATTTTCTATATTCATTTAATTTTTCAAAGAAAGCGTTGCAGACTGATTGTTGATGCATAATCCTGGCACTGCCAACTGTTTCATATCATTTGCACTACAAAATCCTTTTACTTGGTCAACTTCTACAGTCCTTGTATCTTAAACCTTATGCAGACCCAAGTTTCTTGTTTTCATGTCAACAATATAAACTGTAGCATTTTCTTACAGTCGTCAATCCTCATCTACTGCAAACTCAGTGTGTTGCGAATTCATTGTGCTGCAAACCCCCTGTTTTCCTCACATGTGAAACCATGGTTAATTTCACCTCTGTTCGGTCCTGAGAAGCCTCTTTTCATTGTAATATTAACCCTCTCCATCCCTCTGCAAATTGAAATCCCGATGATCTAAAATCTATCCTAAAAGGTTGCTGCTGCAAATTTTAAATTCTTCTACGAACTCGTTGCGCTGTAAACCATTTAGTGATGCGAACTCTTTGTTTTACACAGATTGTTCAGGATTTTCCCCTCTTAAAAGGTTTTTCTACTTTTTGATTTGTACCCTTAACTAATTTCCTCATCTTTCTTTCCTTTTAGTATGTAATGAAATTTTAGCACAAATCTCTTTCTTAGCAAACCCTAACCTTGGAAAATCAGTTAGTAGCACCTTTCTTTTAGTCTTTATCATATACCCTGGTAGCATCGCTTATCATACAAGGAGTTTCTTGGTTTTTTGTTGTCATGGATACTCAACAGGGAAATCAAATTCATAAAGGAGGATATGTTTTCAGGGTTGATCCTTATGACCTGCAACTGCTCAATTCAAATCCATCATTTATAGAGGCATTTGATAAGGTGAATTGCTTAGCCTTTTGTGAAAAGATGCAGAGAGGACACCCCGAGGTTGTAGCAAACATTAACACAAGTTTTTAAGGTTTCTTGCATATTTTTAGCTGCAACTGATATGTTTTGAATAAAAAATGAAACCTATAGGAAATTTTGCAACGCATCCTGTAGAGGCGCTACAAACTGCTAAATTAAAACAGTTTGCAACAAATTAGTACACAATAGAGTCGTAAAATTCATCATAAATTTTAAATTATGATCTGGGTTCTTCTAAAATTCTTTTTGGAGATGAATAATAATATCATTGATATTTTGACCAAAAATCAGCTCGACCGAGTTCGTTGTTTGGGAGAAACATTGAAAGCATCACCTATAGAAACGTTTGTAGTGCATACGCTACAAATTTGACAATTTGTTGGAATTCGAGTTGTAGGAGGGCTGCCACCTGTCTGAGGGGGTTCGAGTGGTTTCCTAGGAGGTATTTGGAAATGAGGAAAATGTGTTCTATCACTAGATCAAGCAACATGACCTATTTCAAAATGCATTTATCACAATAAACAAGATCCAAAAAGATAGGATCTAGGTGGATTTTTTGTTTCACCTTGTTGTAACAGCTCCTAGAGAAAATGAAATCCAATGAAAACACCTGGGATTCGATCACTTTAGAGTAGGAAGGAATGATATGCTATAGATAGAAGTTGTTTTGTTAATGGAAGGTTTGATTTCTAGACTAGATAGGGGATTTAGGAGGAGCAAAAATTGTGTGTGTTTATTTGTAAAGCCTGAGGGCCTGTGTTGTAAGCATTTCTGCCATTGAAGATTCATGAAGTTGTTTATCAGATGTTGTTTTTATTTGTTGTCATTTTACCTTATATGCTTGCTTAAATAGATTTCATTCTTTGAGGATCATAACTGCCATTGATTGATGGATTCATGAACAACAAAGGATCTGTTGTAGATTTCCTATTAATCATTGTTTATTGTCTAAGCACTCTTTAATCTGTTTGCAGAAAGGATCTCTGTATGATGGATTTTCTCCCTTTTTTCATATTCTCTATGCTTCTACTCATAATGATATAAAACCTTTATCTGGTATACAATTTAATTTCCTTTGATCTGTAAGATGTTATGAATCCATGCCCAATGGAATGCCTCTGTAGATAGTTTGTTTCCCTCTCCCTTTCTTACTCAATCTTGTTTATCCATTCAAGTATAAACCTGTTTTAATCATTTATATTTTGATGGGTACTAGGCTTGTTCTTAAAGAATTCTAAGAACAAATCTTGGTGCTAACAATACCTTTGGTGGTGGATTTGATCTACAACTAAAAGTGTTATAAGGGTGGTTTCAAACTGCCCCCCATAAGTTTTTATAAGGGATGTTTATTAACAATTGTAGCTAATAGTTAATTGATAGATTTCATGCTATTATTTTCAGCATGAGAAACAATTTCCATAGGGAATGAGGGCTTCACTTAGAGAAATTATGACATATCACGTGTGTTCATGGGATATTAAAGAAAAATCTTAATTTTACTAAATATTAAAGAATACATCTCAAAATCCTTATGTTGAATCCCCCTCCCAATACACTTTTACAATTAAAACCCTACTATTTTTACTATATAACCTATGTATCCATATTCTTTTACAATTAAAACCCTACTATTTTTACTATATAACCTATGTATCCATATTTTTCATGACATTTTTAACACCTCTTTTATTTATACCCCTAGTATGCTAACATGATACAACTCTTATAACCATGGACAAGGATTATGCACACTAATGGACTACCTTTTAAAAAATAAGTCTTCCTTATTTTAATTTAAGTAAGCAATTAATTGGAGATTCTAAAAACACTAAATGCTTTCCATCATCCATTGAAAGTAAAATGGTCCAAGTTACTCAAACTATTCCTCCTCTTCTCTTTCCCAAGGAGTAACCAAATAAAGAGACTATTAATAGAGAGGTTGGATTTTAAGTCATTAGTATATCAATGCTCCATCACACTCCTTAGTGGGTGGGGAAGGTCATTTCTATAAGCTACATGTAGAGATCCCTACGACCCTTTATTTGTTTCTACCCAATGGGAATTCATTAAAAAGTCTTTCCACCATGTTGATTTTTCATGTATTGGTCAAATCCTCAATTTTTAAAGATTTGTTTTAATCAAATCCTCAATTTCGTCAAGTCCTAGATTGATGGGATATTACACAAATAAACTCGATGTGGGAGAGAGTTTGAGGGCATGCCAAGCCTTGTAATGCTCGGGCAATTGTATAAACTAATATATATATATATATATATATATATATATATATATGAGAGCTTCTCATGTCAGAGAGAAAGTAACTCTAGCCATCAAACAATGAAGAAAAAAAGAGCACCCAAGGAGAAAAAATACACAGTTGTTGATTTTAAAGTGTGTAAACAATCCCAATCTAAAGGAAAGTATCAAATCTTCTCCCGATCTAATCCTAACTTCTCAATATCTATTTTTTTTTTAATAAATTAAAAGTACTCTTTAAACCATAGCAATATATTGTTTTCATTTTTTAGAATTTAGAATTCCCAAATATAAACTCACTTGATATAATATTATCTAATTAATAAATGCCCATACCAAAATTTCATAAGAAAATGGTTGAGATTATATGACTTCCTTTGAAAAAAGATCTAGATTCAAACTTCATTTCATTTTCCACAATAGTTTTTACTTCCCAAATTGCACTTTAATGCAAATTGTAAGTTAACATTCAAATGTACAACATAATAAAGTGTATTTAATAATTTAATAATTATTTGAAAGAACAACCTTCATAAACAAGTAATTTTATAATTTAATAGTTCTTCTTTGATTATATATATATATATATATATATGGGTGAGTGCACAAAGTTGGTGGACGAAAAAGTGGCAATGAGGTGAGTAGGAATGTGCACTCGCAGGAATGTGTGCACATTTCTAGGAATGCCCACGTGTTCCTGATGTGAGAGGTTTGGAAAACCATGAAACTCCACTCAACAAGCCATGTAGGAACATTCCCAAGAATTCCTGCACGTTCTCAAGAACACGTGTGTGTTCCTTAGAAACACATGTACAAGAAAATGCGTGTGTTCCAAAAAATATTTGAAAAAAAAATAACGCATGTGTTCTTTAGGAACGCGTGCACGTTCCTAAAGTGCATGTGCATTATTAGAAACAAGAGCACATACGCTATTTTGTTAACATGATATATCTCTATATTCCCCCTCTCTCTCCCCCCTCTCTGCCCCCCCCTGCCTTCTCTCTCCCTCTTCCCCCCTCTCCCTACCTCCATCTATCTGTCTTTCTCTCTCCAACTAGTCTCTCNCGTTGTCTACCCCCCACTCTCTCCCTCTCCCTCTGCCCCCTCTTCCCCTCACTTCTTGCCTCCTTCTGACCCTCTCTCTCTACCCCATCATGTAGAAATTTCAATACAAATAAAGTATTTCCTGCGATTCTCCTGATCTAACAATTATACACCGCTGTTAAATACAAAATCGCTTCTACTATTATTCTTGCGGAAAATTAAACCACGATCACAACCACAATCACAAAGTGAAATATCAAGAACACATAACACAAAAGTTTTTTCGGGAAATTGTAAAGCTAAAAACCCCACTATCATATATTATGTATATCATGAATCATGAAACAATCTCATACAAAACTCTAATCCAAGAGCTCTCAGTACAATACAATCGTCTCACACTGTCATACACAAATCAACAAATACATGTGCCAATTCTCCGTGTCCAGACAACCTGCCTCCTCTGCACAATCTCTGCAATTCAAATTCTCACAATGATCATTAACGAATTGCCTAGTTTGCAGATGCTCATAAGAATATCCATTGCATGTGTGATCAAATCACAACTGATAACCAAACTGTCCCTTTCACCTGTTATCTCAACTGGGTCTCCACTGGATTTGACATGCATGTAGTTAACCGTGGCGAATCTTCAGTTGCATGTGAGTTCACTGATTAATTGAACTCTCACTAGTGCAAGTTTAGTTACAACTAGTACAACTGATTTTAACTCACTTAACTACACTTATAATTCTGTTACAAATCCAACTCACTCAGTTATGAATGAAATAATAGATTAATATTTATTGTCTAATTTATTTAAGGGAAAAATAAATTAGACACATGTTTCTTGTTAACTTTTCAACACTCCCTCTCAACAAGAAAGGGATTATCCTTCATCCCAAGCCTATCTCTATGATATTCGAATTTTCTCCTGGTGAGCGCCTTTGTCAGAATGTCTGCATCCTGATCTTCCGTAGGAATGTATTGAAGCAACATGATCTTCCGTTGCACACAATCTCTGAGATGATGATACCAGATATCTATATGCTTAGATCTGTCATGAAACACAGGATTAATTGAGAGTTTAATGCAACTCTGATTATCACAATAAATCACTGTCGGATATAAATGAGAACCAAACAAACCAACCAAGATCTTCCTCATCCAGATAGCCTCACATGCAGCTTGAATTGCTGCCATGTATTCTGCTTTTGCTAAACTAAGTGCCATGGATCTCCGTTTCCTGCTGTACCAAGAAACAACTGTAGATCTGATACTAAAGATCCCCCATGATGTGCTCTTTCTTTCCATTGGGCTGCCTTCCCAATCTGCATCCGTGAAGCCATGCAACTTCACCTCATCCGTTTGTTTGTACCATAATCCATACTTAGATGTGCCCTTCAGATATCTCAGGACATGCTTACCCGCCTTCCAAAAGAGTTTGGTAGGCTTAACCATCGCTTGACTTAGCTGGTTAATAGCGTAGAAAATGTTTGGTCTCGTATTCACTAAATACATTAGCGAACCCACTAACTGTCGATAGACAGTAGCATCCACTACCTCTCCAAAAGTAGCATCCTATTTCCTCCAGTTTCTTGGAAGAGGAGTATCCATGGGTTTGCAGCCCTCCATGTGAAACTTACATAGTATCTCCCTTGTATACTTTCCTTGAGACACAAAAAGTTCACCATCTCGTTGCCATACTTCCAATCCAAGGAAATAATGAAGAAGGCCCAAATCCTTCATCTCAAACTCCTTTGCAAGATCATCCTTGCATGAGTGTATCAACTGCTCATCACCAATCAGTATCAAATCATCAACATAAAGAAAAATGATCAAAATCTTACCCTCCACCACAATTTGGTATAGGTTTGCATCCGCTTCACTTTTGGTGAAGCCCAGTCTGGTGAAATAGCTGTCTTTGAGTGTACCAAGCACGGGGTGCTTGCTTCAGCCCATACAATGCTCTCTTGAGTCTGCACACATGCGAATCCCTATCAAAGGTCTCAAAACCTTTTGGCTATTCAATGTACACTTCTTCCTCAATGATCCCGTTGAGGAACACAGTTTTTACATCCATCTGATGAATGCGCCAGCCCATCTGCGCTGAGAGTGCAAGGATGGATCTTATGGAAGAGTACCTTGCGACAGGTGCAAAGGTCTCATCATAATCTATCCCCTTGATTTGTGAGAAGCCCCAGGCCAGAAACCTGGCCTTTTATTTCTCCACACTCCCATCAACAGCTTGCTTTACCTTGTAGATCCATCTCGAACCTACCACTGATTTATCAATCGGTCTTGGGACAATTTCCCATGCATTGTTTTTGACAATGGAGTCATACTCCTCTACCATAGCATCAACCCAAATGGGGTCCTACACTGCTTCCTGAAAGGAAGATGATTCAGTCACAATACATTTGCTCATGAGAGCCATGTATCCAGCAAATCGATCAGGAGACTGTCTCTATCTGCGCTGTGAAGTAGGGGCTCCTACATTCTGTGCAACATCTAGTCTCAATTTGTCAGCTTCAGTGGTGCGCTTTTTGCCATTTTTGATGGATGGCTCTACTTGAGTGGTTTCCTCCACTCCATGAACCTCTTCGTGTGGCTGATCCACATATTGAGACTCATCTTTGGGAACCAACAATTCCTCTTCTGCATGTAAGTCTAGCTCCCTCTCAAGCGACAACCGCATGGATTTCCCCTCATCGAATTTTATATCCCGTCGCATAACAATCATCTTACTATTTGGCAAATACACACGATAATTATGGGGTGTTTGTGTGTACCCCACAAATATCCCAACTTCAGCAGTCGGTTCCAGCTTCTTCCTGGCATCCTTGGTCACATGCACATAAACAGATGAGCGAAATTTTTTAAAATGAGAAACATCAGGTTTATT
This sequence comes from Picea engelmannii, assembly GCA_009831015.1. Lineage (NCBI taxonomy): Eukaryota > Viridiplantae > Streptophyta > Pinopsida > Pinales > Pinaceae > Picea > Picea engelmannii. Next base: position 183,057 of record ML787874.1, on the reverse strand, counting down.
ACCAGTAAAAGCTTCTTCAGGTGTACTCATGCCAAGTACTCTATGAGGACAATGGTTCTGCACATAAACCGCAGTATTGCATGCTTCTTCCCACAAATGAATTGGTAGGCCCTGATCATGCAACATCGCTCATGCTACAGCCATGATCATTCTGTTCTTTCTCTCCGTGACCCCATTTTGCTGTGGGTTATGAGGCGCTATGAGTTCTCTTCGAATTCCTTCTCTACTGCAGAAGTCTTTGAATTCGTTAGAGATGTATTCTCCACGATTATCTCTCCTTAGAGCCTTCACTTTCTTCCCCGACTCTTTCTCCACCAATGCTTTAAACTCACAGAACTTTGAGAATGTTTGATCCTTCTTCTGCATGAAGAATATCCAACATTTACGAGAAAATTCATCAACAAAAATAACATAATACCTATGTTTTGCTGTTGAAGCAACCGAGAATGGTCCACACACATCCGTGTGAATTCTCTCCAGGATCACCAAAGCACGGTTCTCCTTTTCATGAAAGGTGGACTTTACATACTTCCCTAGGGTGCACCCCTTGCACTGATCTAACTGAGCAAGTGTTCCCCTTGGAAGTCCAGTAGATATTTGCTGCATAATTTTCAAGGCTCCATGATGAAGATGGCCCAATCTCCTGTGCCATAATTCACCCTCATCCCGGCTCACCACTTTTTCTTCCTTGCCTATCATGGCACTGCAACCATCTACCTCCAGCATGTAGAGATTCTTAACTCGAATCCCTATCTTCTTGACTCGACCCATTGCTTTATGTCACAGGTAGGCTTTACCACTGCTAAAAACAACATCATAGCCTCTGTCCTCCAACATTGCAACTGAGACCAAGTTTTTCTTTAGATCTGGAACATGCATAACATTTTTCAATTGAAATGGTTTACTTGAATCCCTTTGAAAGGTAATGGTACCAATACCAGTTGCACTGTATCGTCCATCGTCACCCATCTCTATATGCATTCTGAGATCTTTCTCCTCCAAGTCAATGAAAGACTCTTTATCTCCCGTCATGTGGAATGAAGCACCACTATCCAAATACCACACCGATCCCGATGCACTTGAAGCCATGCATGCAATCAAAGTGAAGTCAAGCTCAAATTGTGAGACAAGAGCCTCACCAGTTGCCGCTCCAACAACCGTCTTGTTCTTCTTCTTCCGTGGACAGTTAGTAGCGAGATGCCCATGTTCGTGACAGTGAAAACACTTCAATTTGGACAAATCCATCTTCTTGACTTTAGACTCGGATTTTGGATGGAATTTCTTCCCTTTCCCTTTCCTTGCCTTGGCAGTCAAAGAAAAATCCTCTTCATCATCATGCTTTGATGAAGATCCATCTCTGGTGTTCCGCCTGAACTCCTCTTGCACTAGATCCGACCATAGTCGTTCCCAATTCGACAAATTTTCCCTTCCATTGACAGAGCCTTGATAGCTGTGCCAACTCTTGGGAAGTCCTAGGAGCGCCAAGCTCACCAAATCATCAACAACGACTGTTATTCCCACACTTCCAAGCTCATCCTGACACTGGACAAACTTTGTGAGATATTTTGGAATGGTTTCGCCCTTCTCCATATTGATCTTCCTGAGTTTATCTTTGAGCACCAATTTCCTATGGTCACTACTGTTTTGGAACAGATCTGTCAAAACCTTCCACATTGCATGTGGTGTGGTTTTACCATGGAGACTTGAGACAATGTGGTCTCGTACTCCCTCCAATAGAATCCTCCTTTCCTTTGCCACTTTATTTTTCCATGCATCAAGATTTGCAGTGTCTGTCGCATACGACTTAGGAATATTTTTGTCAATGTAATCCTTCAAGCCATTGTCTTCGAGTACTGCCTCCATCCTGTCCTTCCAAGCAATGTAGTTAGAGTTGCCCTCGAGTGCATACTCCAACCTCAAGCCATTGAAAGACATTTCGATCTTGAATCAACTGTCTCACCAAGAAAAACTTGCAAATTCGAATGTTATCCAACCCAAAACTCAACTACTGCAATCCCTCTTCCTTGGGAGGTTCGGACCCCACCTGAGAGCAGCCTGAGGGAAGTTCACACCCTGCCAATGTCTAGCCTGCGAACTTGCCTGGGAAGTTTTCACCCTGCTAGTGTATAGCCTGCGAACTTGACTAGGAAGTTCGCACTATACTTCACTGTAGGGTGAGGGGAGTTCACACTTCTCCCTTAAGCAACTTGCGAGAATCACCTTGAAGTTTGCACCTCTCCTTTGTCTAGGGTGTGAGAATTTCTTCTTTGAGAACTGAGAGTAGTCTTCAGTACTAAAGTTCGCACCCTGCTAGAGACGAGACCTGCGATAATGAAATTATGTTTTCACCTCACTTCCGTAGCTCCGTGGCCTCCGTGGCTCTGATACCATGTATAAATTTCAATACAAATTAAGTATTTCCTACGATTCTCCTGATCTAACAATTATACGCCACTGTTAAATACATAATCGCTTCTACTATTATTCTTGAGGAAAATTAAACCATGATCACAACCACAATCACAAAGTGAAATATCAAGAACACATAACACATAAGTTTTTCCGGGAAAGCGTAAAGCTAAAAACCCCACTATCATATATTATGTATATCATGAAACATGAAACAATCTCATACAAAAATCTAATCCAAGATCTCTCAGTACAATACAATCATCTCACATTGTCATACACAAATCAACAAAGACATGTGCCAATTCTCCGTGTCCAGACAACCTGCCTCCTCTGCACAATCTCTGCAATTCGAATTCTCACAATGATCATTAATGAATTGCCTAGTTTGCACATGCTCATAAGCATATACTTCTAGTTTAGTTACAACTAGTACAACTGATCTTAACTCACTTAACTACACTTATACTTCTGTTACAAATCCAACTCACTCAGTTATGAAAGAAATAATAGATTAATATTTATTGTCTAATTTATTTAAG
>ML787874.1:109193-128755 GCA_009831015.1 Picea engelmannii | reverse complement strand
GGAAGTCATTACTTCCCTTGAACAAAAACTATTGATTATTTCTCATATATATTGTGCATGGTATATTGTGGTGTATTGGTGTAACTCTTATACTATTGTTCATTGCTCATTGGATATAATTGAATGGTTTAAGTATAATTTGGAAAAGGTTTTTAAATTGTACTTGATACTGATTCACCCCCCTCTCAGTATCAACATAGCAGAAGTATGAAAACAATTCACCTGGTAGCGATAAGGACCTGCGAGACGAATGTCAGGGAAAGAGTCAGGAATGCACAAGAAACATATGCATTCTTCTAGACCATGACCTTGTACCTGGGGCAAGAACCCACAGGGATAAAGTATGAAGGCTACCAGATGCTATATGGAGGTCTGTTGACTTACCAAGATAGGCTATATATTCCAAGTTGTGACGACCTAAAGAGGTTCATAATGGACAAATTGCATAAGAGACCATACACCAACCATTCGGGCTATCAGAAGATGGTCATGCCCATCAGGAAACAATTCTATTGGCCTAGATTGAAGAAAGACATAGTTGAGTATTCAACTAAATGTCTAGAATTCCAGCAATGTAAAGTAGAACATAGACACCCAACAAGATTATTACAACCTCTACCAATCTTGGAATGTAAATGGGAGACCATCTCCATGGATTTCATCATCGGATTACCAACATCGGACAGGAAAAATGATGCCATCATGGTAGTGGTGAATAAATTGAGCAAGTCTTCTCATTTTATTCCCATCAAATCGACTTGCAAGGCAATAGATATTGCCAACATATTCATGAAGGAGATATTCAAACTACATGGCATGCCTAAGGAGATCGTGTCTGACAGAGACACAAAATTTACTTCAAACTTTTGGAAATTCTTGATGGTTGGTTTGGACACCAAATTATTGTTTAACATAGCCTATCATCCTCAAACCAATGGACAGACAGAAAGAGTGAACCAAATATTAGAAGACATACTAAGGATGCATGTAATGCATCAACCTAAAAAGTGGGAAGATTACCTGCCACTGGTGGAATTTTCCTACAACAACGGCTACCAAGAATAAATAAAGATAAGCCCTTTTGAAGTCCTCTATGGTAGGCCGTGAAACACTCTATTCAGTTGTAGTAATCCCGTGAACAGAATTACAATTGGACCAACAAGTGATTCAGATAAAGCAAAATCTGAAAATCGCTCAGAATAGACAGAAAATGTATGTCGACAGAAAGAGAACCCCCATAGAATTCAAGACGGGAGACCACATCTATCTCAGAGTTAGGCCCAAGAAGAGTTCCCTAAGGATGGGAGCTTGTGCCAAGTTGGCACCTTGGTATTGTGGACCCTTTGAAGTTCTAGATAGAGTGGGACCTGTAGCCTATAGGCTAGCACTTCCTCCCATAGTAAAAGCACATAATGTTTTCCATGTTTCATTGCTGAAGAAATATGTACATGATTCTAATCATATAATTGATTGGTCTGCGATCCAGGTGGAACCGAAGGGAGAATTCCTGCTAGAACCACAAATTCATACTAGATAGGAAGGAAACCCCACTCAGGAACCGAACCATTGCATAGGTCAAGGTGCAGTGGAAACACTTTGGCCCAGATGAGGCCACATGGGAACTGGAGGATGCCATGAAACATGCATACCCATTTTTTTTCACTTCTGTACATATAGGACAAGTTAATAGATAGAACATCGAGGACGATGTTCCTTTAAGGGGGAGTGAATTGTGACTCCTTGTTTCCCCCAGTTTGTAAATATAACTATAAATGGCCAAAAAACTATGGCAAACTTTATATGTGTGAATATTGATTCGATGGACCTTTGTTTGAAAGGTAAATGAATGTGAACCAAATTAATTACTAAGAAAATGGAAAAGTGTTGCATGACTACTGGAAGGGGGGTGTACTTAGAAAGACCACAAATGTTGTATGAAGAGGGGGTGAAGGGGAACATGAATGGTTGCATTAACCTTCACCAAACCAATGCTTACTGGATTTAAATGCTCTTGGACCAGAACAATCCTCTGAACCATAAATGAATTACATTTAGGTTGGTGGGTGGGAAGACCTCCTCAAGATTTAATGAGGGGATGGGGCATAACATCCATCCGTAAGGTTTCTAGACCTAACCACGTAATGGGAATTTGAGACACACACGACCTTGCTGAAAGATGCGAGACAGGAAGGTGTGGTGGGAAGAGGAAGAATACGCTTGCGAAGAGCGCATAGATAGGAAGTGAATCTCGGGGATACAAGGAAGAATTGAAAACTAAGCATTCTGGATATAGGAAATGGCAGAGAAAGTTTTGATACAAGATGATAAACGAGGCTAGTCCTCCTTGCTTGGTATCATGTAAACCACTGGTAGGATCCTGCGGGAAGAGGAGAATAACCTATGTCCCTGCTGTGGTTGAGCGAGAAGGAAAGGTTGTGTTGCAGAGCATCGTGGTCTAGCTCTGGGGTGGCTAGTGCTAAATCCATTTGGAGTGACTGAGCCTATAGTTGGGTGGAAACGAGCACCCCTTCCAGTAGTCGCTTCACATTGATTGGTTCTGATAAGTATTTTCCCTGCTTTAATTGTTGAACTAGAATGATGAATGATTATTTGGTCTTATATATACACGTGCATTTTACAATCATCTTCTGTGTGTGAAATGTTATGTTATGTGTATGTTTTCGTCTCCTTCTGAATTCACACTCCCCGCTGATAGACTGTATATCCAGCTTAACCCCGGGAGATTTCCTGGGCATAGAACACTTCATGGTAGAGACATAAGATCTCGTGCCGACCTGAAACCACCCATCCAAAGAAGGGTACCTCTACCAGACCCCCCCTTTCCATGTGAATTTCCAGGGCTAAGTCCCTAACCCGTTCCGCGCAAAGTCCAAGAAAACGGTGGTGTGAAGGTCTCGGAAGGGAATATATTTCCTTTTCTAAAGGATGAACGGATGAGATCCGCTTGAAGGAAACAAAGGGTTGTCATGGCCGTTGGCCATGGGAAAGAGCGCGATAATTAACCCCTGAACCCATACGAATCATGAATTCATAAATCACATGTCGGGAGAATCGCGAGTTGGTGCGATTAAAACCTCCGAAGACCGAAGTCACGATGTGAACTGGACTGTAGATCCCAGGATCTATCGAGACCCACCTTGAATGTCAGATCGACGAGATCATAGTTCACACATCGAAAGAATCGCGCGTTGGTGTGACTAAAACTTTCGAAACCCGAAGTTGCTATGTGATATTGGACGTTAGATCCAAGGATCTTTTGGGACCCACCTGGACCATCAGATCTATGAGTTCGGAGTTCGCTCATCGAGGAGATTGCGTGTTAGTGCTCCCAATTCTTCCGAATCCGAAGTCGTGAAGTGACCTGGACCGTGGATCTAAGGATCCTACAGGATTCCTCTTGGCCGTTCGATCCATGAGATTGGATTTTGTGTTTTGGGAGGATTGTGATTTAAAGTGGCCACAAACCCCGAACGTCGAGATTTCCCTCAACTAATGGGTTAGATGATGATTATGCCAGATGTTAAAAAAGTTGATGACTAAACCTCCCCCTCTCGTGGTAGGACCCTAGAGATGACTCGAGGTGAGATAGTTGGAGGGAAACCAAAAACGAAAATTATTATGCACTGCCCTACTATAAAAGAGTACTTAAGGGGGAGGGTGTGTTACACACTAGAATCCAAAACCCCTAATGAAATAAAATTCAACTTAAGCTCAGGTACATATATAACATCTGTTATTTCTATAACAATACCATCGAACATCCTGATTCTAATACTACCAACCACAATAGTTTTACAGGGAATACCATTTCCCATAAACATTACACCCTCATCAAAAGATTGGTAAGAATTGAACCAGATTCTATGTGAGCACATGTGGTGGGAGGCACCCAAATCTAACTTCCATTCTTTCAGATATTGTAAACTACTAGAAATAAATAAAACTTCATCAGTCATACCTGAATTTGTTGCAGCCAAATTTGCTTCCTTTGTAGAGTTCTTCTCAGATTCTTTTCTTTTCCAACAATCATTCTTGAGATGCCCTGTTTTGTCGCAGTACCAACATTTTTCTCTACCCTTTCTGCCTCTTGACTTAGATCATGAAGAACTTCTCCGATTCTTCTCTTTGGGACAACCTATGATCACCATTGCCTCTGAAGTTGAGGTTTCTTGACTATATTTTCTCCTCATATCCTCAGCCAACAAATCTTCCACAACAAAGTCATAATCTAAAACATATGTTGAGCTAAAGCTAATAGAGATGACTAAACTTGTTAGGTAGTTAAAGAGGTAGTGGAGGCCATCCAGTGCAAGGTGGACTAGGTCCACTATATTATTAAATAAGTCTCACTATGGTAGTTAGATATAATAAATGGGTAGTTAGATATAATGAATGTAAGAGGACTTCTTAGAAGGTTTTGCTTCTAGAAGATTTCTCCTCTGGAATGTTCTTAGGTGATGGTAGAACTATATAAAGGGGTTCAAACAATGTAATGGGATATGAAGAGAATTATTGTACTTGGAGCATGGTAGATCAATAGGAGGATTCCCCCTCTAAGAGGCAAGTGAACATGAGAGGTTCCCTTCTAGAATAGGATCCATTGTATGGTGTTTCCGTACATCAAGGGTTTTGATATAATAAAGTGGTGGTTTTCTATATTGTTCCATCCATCTTGTGTGGTGATTGTATTCAAATATATTTGGTAATATTGTAGTATTTTGTATTAGGTCTTTGGTACATAAAAATTTGTATCAAAGAACTTTCCTTGGCAGACATTGTGGGAAAATATTTTTATTTTTTTTGCAGATTTATTTTTTTGGAGAAAAAAAAAGAGAGCTGCGAAATTTTGGATGATTTCTATAGGTTTGGGTGAAAAATTTGCAGAAAATGGTTGTATATATGAGTTCCTCTCATAAAAACACCCAAGTTAAAAAAAAAAATCGTCTGAAACAGAGTCTGGGAAGTAAAGTTATTTGCATTTTAAAATCTGCAATTTTCAATGTTTTTTCCGTGGACGACCGTGTGATCTCTTTGATTTATGTAGTAGCTAGAGCTGAATTTTCCAAAAAAAATTACAGATTTGAGTTCCTCTCACAATTTCTCCCAAATTCAAAAAACAAATCGTCCAAATCAAATATCTAGAAGTGAAGATATCGTTGATTTAAAATCAACTATTTTTGGGGGGGTTTCGTGACGTTGGCAGGAATGTAGAGTTCATAACTTTTCATAGGTTGCTCAGATTGCTACTAGATCAATGCCATTGGATAAATAATTTTAAGAGATTTATTGGTATATTTATGTGGTGTTTCCAATGGATTCTCACTCTCAAACCCTCAAGGAAATTCCACACACAATTGAAGCATTCAAATCCCAAATGCATGACACATTACATAACTTTCAAGAAGGTCTCAGGGATGATTTTCATAGTATTCATGAGTCCTTGGCGAGCATATAGGAGAAATATACTTTGGTGAACATAATGAATGAATATCATCAAGAAGTGTATGCTTGGTATGCTTTGGAGGACGATTGTGATGATTGGTATATGGATAGTTGTCATTACTGGGATGAAAACCACTTCCATATTCTATTTGATGACTCTACTCCCCCTCATGTAGAGAAATTCCTAGACAGTAAACACGATCATTATATGCATATTCTTCTTCATTTTATTATTCTCCAGTCGCAGTGAATGCATTTTTTGTTGGTTCAAAATATTTCGATCCACATGACTAGTGTCAATCTTTAGAGCATCATTTTCAGTTGGTTCCCAAGTTCCAATATCTTCAACATGGAGTTCACATGATCAGTTGGACATGGGACCCAAGTTCATTGTGGAAATTAAACTAATTTAGCATAGTGGCTCACATTTATACATGGGACCTTGGTTCTCCAGTCTTCTTCAACATTATGGCCCACAATTATCCATGGGACCCGGGTATATGGTTGTCCACCCTCATAACAAGTGTTGAGGATAAAACTTTCATAAGGGGTATGGAATGTTAGGTAGCTAGAGAGGTAGTGGAGGAAATCCAATGTAAGGTGAGCTAGGTCCACTATATTATTAAATAAGGCCCACTAAGGTAGTTAAATATAATAAATGGGTAGTTAGATATAATAAATGTAAGAGGACTTCTTAGAAGGTTTTGCTTCTAGAAGATTCATCCTCTAGAATGTTCTTATGTGATGGTAGAACTATATAAAGGGGTTCAAGAAATGTAATGGGATATGATGAAAAGTATTGTATTTGGAGTGTGGTATCTGAATAGGAGGATGTCCCCTTGAAGAGGAAAGTGAATAGGAGAGGAGCCCTTCCATAATAGGATCCATTGTATGGTGTTGCCCTACCTCAAGGGTTTTGATATAATAAAGTGGTGGTTTTCTATATTGTTCCATATATCTTGTGTGGTGATTGTATTCAGATATATTTGGAATTGTTGTGGTATTTTTTATTCAGGTCTTTGGTACATAACAAAAATATCCCAAGACTTAGGCAACGAACAGAATAGTGTAATAGCCTTATCTTCATCTTCGAGTTTAACTTTGTTGGATTAGGAAGTTTTGGAGAATAGCCCAGCAAGCGAGGAATAAAAACATGCCACATTTTAAGAAAAATAATCATGCGCAAAAGGATTTGCAAAAATCTAGAGAAAAAGTGGACAAACCTAGCCTAGTTAGGGTTAGGGTTTTGGGATGTATTTGTTGGAATTATTGATTGTGTGTTTTCATTGATGGAAACATGAGTCAAACATGTACATTAATAAGACGAAAATGAACATCACCTTGGGGAAGAGGAAGATCAACTTGGGGAAGAACCAATTCTTGATTAGTGTTAATCATGATAGGATCAACAATGATACTATGTTCCTAAATCTCAGGAGAGATAACAGGGAGATTCTACAAAGAATACACACACAGAATCAGAGCATGCAACGTTAAGGTCTTTGGAAATGATGAAGGAAAGCTTAGAAGGGAGAGCGCATTGCAAAAGTGCTATCGGGATTGAAATCTCCACAATAAAATTCTTCAATAAACTTATGAATATGCCAAAGGTTACAAACTTCTTCAACCACATTGTAGTTAAATTATTATTAGAAGAGATGTTAAATTTGATGAAAATTTGTTGGCCTACGAGCCTAATTCGATGATTGTGCCTTCTTCGTCCTACTACCCATCTTTGACATTTGTGCCTTCTTTTGTTCCTATTATGGTTTCTTCTTCAGATGATGATAACGAGGATGAAAATCCACCTCCGCTTGCTCACCTTCCTCCAAATGAGTCCATTGAACCTAAACCAACACCAACACCATGGCTTCCTAGATGGGTCTGTTCAACACAAGAAGAAGTTGTTGATCTTGTCAGTGATCCTTTAGATCAATGTTGGACACATTCACAGTTCCAACGATCCTCTTCTCTTTTGGTTCAAGTTTCAGAGACTTGTGATCCAAAGACAATTGCAAAAGCTTTAGGTCATCTAGATTGGGATACAACAATGAATGAAAAGTATCGTTCTTTAATGGAAAACGATACTTGGGATCTTGTACCTCTTCTGAAAGGAATAAAACTTGTCACATGTAAATGTGTTTATAGAACTAAGTATGCATCAGATGGGAATTTTGAAAGACACAAGGCTCGGTTAGTTTCCAAAGGATTTTCCCAAGTTGAAGGAATTGACTATAATGAAACCTTTTCCCCCATCACAAAAATGAATTCCATCCTCCTTGTTCTTTCCCTTGTTGCCTCACATAAATGGGAGGTCCATCAGATGGATGATAAATCCGCCTTCTTGAGTGGGGATTTGCAAGAAGGAATATGCATGGAACAACCTCTTGGCTATGTCCAAAATGACTCTAGCCTTGTTTGTCGCTTAAGAAATATCTTTGTGGTATTAAGAAAGCTCCTCGAGCTTGGTATACCAAAATGGACAACTTTTTTATTGACACTAGATTTTCCATATGTCATTTTGATCCTAATGTCTATACCAAGAAAGTAGGAAGCCATCTCATAATCCATGTCCTTTATGTTGATGGCCTTATCCTTACTGGTAGTGAATCAAAACTTTTAAACCAAGTGAAAACCAGACTTAAGAAGAAATTTAAAATGACATACCTAGGATTTTTGCACTATTTCCTTGGCCTCCAAGTTTTGCAAACCAAGGAAGGAATTTTTCTTTTCCATTCTAAGTATGCTTGTGACCTTGTTCTTCACTTCCACATGGAATATTGTAAACCATCCCCTTATCCCTTTCAGTATGGAGTCAAGATTGATTCCACTTGTACTTCTGCCAAAGTTGATGCCACTTTGTACTGTCAGTTAGTTGGTATCCTCTTATACTTAACTCATACCCATCCTGATGTTTCCTTTGTTGTTGGTCTTGGTTCCCGGTATATGCAAAAACCCCATGAAATCCATTATAAATCAATTAAAATAATACTTCGGTATGTTCGACGTATAGTTTAGTTCGAGATACATTATAGTTCAGGGGGGACTCCTTTATTGGTTGGATTCACTAATTCAGATTGGGAAGGCGACCCTGATGATCGAAAGTCTACTGCAGGTTATGTTTTCAGCCTTGGTTCAAGACCTGCCACTTGGGCCTATAACAAAGAACATTCTATTGTACTTTATTCAGTAGAAGCAGAGTACCGAGCAATGGTAAATGCAAGTCAAGAAGCCTTGTGGCTTTGACAGATCCTTTAATAGTTTGGATTCTAGTAGAAGCATTTGACCAACCTTTGGTGCGAAAATCAGAGTGCCATCAAGCTTGCCAAAGACACATTTCAACATCAACACAAAAAACACATTGAGATATACATTCACTTCATCAGAAAGGTCATTTATGATCAAGTTATTGAAGTTCTCTTTTTCCCTACAAAAGATCAAGTTGCAGACATTTTCACAAAGTCTCTAAAATTTTTCACAAAGTTTTTAAAATTTCGATCTATGTTAGGCATTCATGAAGTTGTCACTAAGGGGGGATAATCTATAATTCCTCATTCCTTCTCCTATTGTGTCACTATTGTAAATAATTCAATCCTATCCCAAGTTTTTCTTAAGGGGGGATGTTAGGATATTTAGACACTTAGGAGTTAGTTAAGATCTACTTGGTCTAATGTGTTGTTAGGTAAAAGCGTGTTTCTTAGTGTGTTTCTTTAGTATGCATTAGTAGTTAGCAAATTCAACGGTCATGATATGTTACCGACATAGAGTGATCCGATGGTTCATATTCTCCTCGATGTTAACAACTACGTTGATTCGTAGCTTAACACCTGATTGGTTCGTGATCTCTATTTAAAGAGCATGGAGGGTCATATGTCGATGATTGATTGTGAGAAAATCTCTTGTAAATCTCTCTGTAATTTGTTTATTTTTCATTGATAAATTTCTCCAAGTGACCACATTGGTTGGGGCCATGGATGTTTCCCCGTAGGGGTTTTACCATGTCAAAATATGGATGTGTTGATCTTTTATCTAGTTGTGTGAGTGGTTACTGAAGGTGCCCGTCCTTTGTTGGAATACTTGTGTTGTTGAACACAAACATTTTTATCTAGCTCTGCTCCTTGACTAGAATGTCCTTTGTTTAGAATCCTTGATCTATGATTTATTCTTCCCAAAGAGTGTAATTATTCTCTAAAACCATATGATGCAGGGAAAATCCCTTTAACCTACAAAAAATCCTCTTTCTTGGATGGATGGTTGGATTTGTTTTAATACTAAACACATGATAATTATTACCCAAGCCCACACAACCAAGAACTTAATCCTTTATACCAAAAATGATGCACATGGGATAGGCTCTAAAACTCAACTTTAAACTCTTCTTTAAATTAGATTAATTCTCATTAACTAGCTTTGCAATTAACTAAATTTATTCCTCCCTAGTTAACACCACCTAAAAATGGTCACCGGAACGACCGGGACCACTGGGTCACTGGGACCATTGGGTCACCGGACCACCGAGCCCTGAAAATACAAACAAAAAATTCCTCAAAATTTTGTTTCGGTCTGGGTTAACCAGTCACCGACACACTTGTCTAACCGGGCACCACCAGAACCATAGGACAACTGGCCAGTAGCCCCCAGGGACTTAACAACGTGTCTTTATCAATTTAACCCGGTCTAGTTTAACTGACTATTGGGGATACTTCTCCTAACATTCTCACTTTCTCATGAGTCTAGTCCGGTTGAATATTTGTCAATCGACCACCGGTCATCGAAGGGTATCAAGAATTCTTTACATCGATTTGGGTTGGTTCGGTTAGTTCCAATCGTTATCATCCATTGATCTCTGATGATCAATGGTCATATATGTTCCTTATTATATAACTCAACCTTTTCTTGACACCTTATCATATGCTTCTATTGCATTTCTCTATCCTTCGATTTGACTCATAGTCTTCGCTCAATTTCTATCTGCCATTGTTTGATCATCACATTGTCCAGTCATCATAAAACCCCACAAATTTCATAGGAACTTTGTCCTGATCCCGTAATTGTCTAATCGAGATTGATCCCTTCACCATCTTTCACAAAGACATGCCTTTCACCTATAACACTTATACATGCAACTCGATTTCACTAGGGTTCATTCGCAGGTCATTAAAACAATCATTCACAGAACACAAATGCATTGACATGGAGATCAGACATGTGATGCTGAGGAAATACAAACATGCTAATTTCATTACCAAACTCAGTACACAGTTCTTATAACTCAAATATCATCTACTTATGTTGGCCCGATTTCTCTTTTTGGGTGCTTCTCTTTGGTCTGATTTCACTATGTCTTGCCACACCTCAATCCATACCCGAAGGCTTACATTTATACTTGGAAGGAAAAACCTCTCGACTTAACAAAACCCTAACAATAGCTCTTTGTATTGACTCATAAGCACGGGGTTCGATAGGATCTAATCTTGGATACTTAAGAAAATCCACACTTCCCAACTAATTGCTCTAATAAGAAATTTACATGATAATTAGAGAAAAAAGATATCTTCTTCATAACAACCCTATCCTTAGGAAAATACAATTAATTCATTAGGGAAACCTTTGTGTTTAGTAAATTTCAAGAATCCTTTAGAACCTGTTCAACAATATTGATTTTGAGAGCATATGCTCATGTATCAAAATCCAGAAACGATAGGATATGTACAACATAGTAAAAGAGATCTTTGTCCCACAAACAAAAAGATCTATTACACCCATTAAGTTAATTATAACTTTAAAATTAAATTATTATTATTATATTATTATTATTATTATATAATACAAATCAAACACAAAAGTAAAAAAATAGTTAAAAAATTAAGTCATTGCATTATGACCGGTTTTTCCACTGTGAAAAGTATATGTATTACAAATCAAACACAAAAGTTAAAAAAACAAGTCATTGGACGTGAAGAAGAAAGCACAGCAAATTCCAAACTGAGACAACGTCCATAGATTTCAGTTTTTCCATCCGTAAGGTCACCTCCACTCAAATTTAATCTTTTAAATCATTCAATCTGTCATCGCAAGGGAAGAAGACAAATTATTGTTTTAGAGAAAAATCCAAACTTGGGGTCATGCCTCCATAGCTTTCACTTTTTCCATCTGCAAGGCTATTCATTGTAGATCATTCAAAGTAGTCCAGTCTGTGTCCATGTCCGTGTCCAAATGGTGGGTGCTAATCCACCTAGAAATAAGATGGTTGAGATATTGGATGCTAGATACACCCCTCTGGTTCTACCTCAACCTATGAATGCTCTCCCAGCCATAGACTACCTTAAGCGCATGCCCTAGTTCACAGGAGAGGGAGACATGACTGCAGAAGAGTACCTTGCATCCTTTTATAGATTTGTTGAAATTCAGGCCATCGAAAATGAATATGTGTGGATGAGAGTTTTTGTACATATCCTAGATGGTGATGCTAGGGATTGGTTTAAGTACTTGCCTCCTAGATCTATTGATGAGATTTCCACTCTAGATGATTCATTCTTAAGAAATTGGGGGAATAAAAAAGATCTCCTTTATTACATTACAGAATTCGGGGCACTTAAAAGAGAATAAGGGGAATCTGTTACAGACTTATCGAAGAGATTTAATAATATGTATACAAATATTCCTGCTGAAGTTAAAATCACAGAAACCTCTGCCAAAATGACTTATGCTAGTGCTTTTGACCTTGATTTTTGCCTCCTGTTGAGAGAAAGAAGAGATACCTCCTTGGCCCATATGAAATATGAAACCATTGAAGTAGAATCTAATATATTGGCAGTTGATAATCTCAGGAGTAAGACTGATAGGGACAGAAGAAAAGGTAAGTCTGAAGGTTCAACTTCTAGTTCTTTTGCTGCCCCCCCTCAAATGGATGAAGTAACCAAACTACTAAAGTCTCTTTCTGCTAGAATGGAAAGGGTCGAATTGGAAGGAAAGAAAAGCTATAGGAATCCACCAAATATCGATAACAGAGGTAACTTTAGGAGACCTACTAATGCCTCTCAGACCATCCAAAGAGATCAAAGAAACATACATAGAGATGACCAGAAAGTTCAAGCTCCTCTCCAAAATAACCTTGTTACTGACAAAGAAGGAGAGGAGGAGAAGCTTGACCCCGAAATTCATTGTCTTGGGGACACCTCGTCATTTCCTCATTTAACCCAAGCTTCATATGAAGAGTCTCTCATGGATAGTCAATTAAATGAGTTGAGCAAGGGGGAAAAGACTAGCAACAACCCAAACAAATATAGCCTCAGGTCCAAAAATAAAGAAGGAAAGACAGGTGTTCCTGATCAGCCTACTAGAGCAGAGAATCCTGCTAAATATGTGGTAGATAGAAACAAAGAAAAGGAGGTACAAAATCCCTCACCAATGGTCAAAGGTCTCGTCCCATAAGTGAAGGAAATTCTGAAGCCCCCTCCCTTTTTCAATTTTGACCATGAAATCCAAAATCTTAGAATCCCTGTACCCCTTTCTGAACTGGTCAAGCTTGAAGATTTCAAAAGGAGCCGCTTTAAATGATTGCAGTTTGAACCTACATCTCATTCCACAGACTCAGTCAATTTGCAAGATGAAAAGCCAGCTATCATATTAGGACCTTTGGTAGAATATAGAGATGATTCCTCCCCTCCCTTCTACACTTCATTGAAAATCTATGATAAGGTGCTTCATAACTGCTTGATGGATTCAAGGGCATCTCACAATCTTATGCCTAAGATTGTCATGGAAGAACTCAGGTTGAAAGTCACAAAAATCTACCACGACCTATATTCTTTTGATTCCAGGAAGATGAAGTGCCTTGGGGTTATCGAAGACCTGGTCATGTCCCTGTTCCAGCTGTCGATGAAGAGAGTAGTCATGGATATCGTAGTGGCTGATGTTCCCCTTAAGTTTGGAATGCTCCTATCTAGATCTTGGATAAAGAGACTGGGGGGAACCTTGCAGATGGAACTTTCATACACCACCATCCCTATGTTCGGGGGTGAACAAAGGAGACTTTACAAGGAAGCGCAGCTCGCGTACATCATCAGTGATGAAGAAAACCCCACCAACCATCCTATTTTTTCTTTTGACACTGATTTGGGATCCATCATATTATAGCTCGCAGATGCTTCTGAAGCTCCTCTTGAAATCAGAAAGAAACCCATTTCCTTGCGTGAAATACCTCCCCCAACTAATTGTGTGTGGAATATGTTCTTCGACGTAGCCTCTTCTAAGGAAGGGGATGGTGCTGGAGTGGTTTTTGTGTCACCTTGTCAAGAGGCTATACCTTTGTCCTATAGACTAGAATTTGAAGCTACCAACAATGTGGCAGAGTATGAGTCTCTTGTTTTGGGTTTAAGGACTGTGAAATAGATGGGGATTGAAGAGCTAGCGGTATTTGGAGATGCTGAACTAATTTTTCATTAGGTCAAAAATATTTATCAAGCCAAGCACCCTAGTATTAAGACTTACATAAATGAGGTGTGGGACCTAATTGACAATTTATTCTTAGCTTTAAACATTTCATTTATTCCAAGAGAGGAGAATACTATGGCTGATTATTTGGCTGTCTCATCGAGCCATTTCAAAATATCACTGCCACCTAAGCTCAGGTATGATGTTGAGGTAAGATATAGGCCCTATGTACTTGACAATATCAAGCATTGGAAGGTGTTCGAGGACGATCTTGAGATCAGAAAATATCTTGAGTCTGTTGATGATTTCTCTGCATTACACATTGATCAGGATCATGACTCTGAAGGTGACCCTCACGCTGATGTATTATTAAATAAAATTGCTAATCACCATATTGTTCAGCTGCCTAGCAACCACATTCCAAAAGGACTAGTTCCTTTAGAAAGATTGTTTGATGGGAACAATGTGGAAGTAAATTTTAAAGGCCCGACTGAGGATGGTGATGTAGCTGAATGAAATATTGGTACATAGGAGGATCCAAAATTTGTCAAGTTGTCAAGCAACCTGTCAAGGGAGAAGAGAACTGAGTATACTGAGTTATTAAAAGAATTTTATGGTGTGTTCGCTTGGACCTATGAAGACCTCAGAACATACGACACAACCATCATTGAGTGTAAGATCCCATTGAAAGAGGAGGCCAAACCATTTAGGCAGATATTAAGATAAATAAATCCTATGTTGCTGCCTATTATGGAAAGGGAGGTAAAGAAGTTGTTGGATGACCAAATCATTGTCCCTTTGAGATTTTCTGAATGGGTGGCCAACTTGGTTCCAGTAAGGAAAAAAAGCAGAGAAATCAGACTCTTTGTTGATTTCAGGAGTCTGAACAAAAGCTTTAAGAAGGACAATTACCCTTTGCCAAAGATGGAACACATATTGTAGAGGGTGACTGGCACATCCAGGATCTCCATGATTGATGAATTTTTTGGCTACAATCATATCCCTGTCTTGCCTGAAGACAGAGAAAAGACAACCTTCACCACTCCTTGGGGCGCATTCATGTATGCCAAAATGCCCTTTGGATTGATGAACGCAGGAGCAACCTTCCAACGAGCCATAGACATCGCCTTCATTGGAGAAAGAGACAAATTTGTGGTCATCTGTCTGGATGACATAACAATCTTCTCCAAATATGATAAATAACATTGTCAACATATGAGAAAGGTCTTCTTGACATGCAGAAGGTTTGGTCTCTCCCTAAATCCCAAGAAGTCTTTATTTTCTATGCAGGAAGGAAAATTGTTGGGACACATTGTATCAACTGAGGGGTCAGGATTGATTCAAGCAGGGTAGAATCTATCCAAGCCTTATCACTTCCCAAATCCAAGAAAGAAGTTCAGTCCATCCTGGGAAAAATCAATTTTCTGAGAAGGTTTGTTTCAAATTTTTCTGAATTGGCAAAGCATATCACAACCATGCTCAAGAAGGGGAACGAAGTAAAATGATTTGTTGAGTCCAGAGAATCCTTTAACCAAATCAAGAAGGCACTAACTGAAGCACCTGTGCTAATCAGTCCTGATTATTCCAAGGATTTTCTTATTTTTTCCTTTGCTTCATTTGATACAGTGGTCGTTGTTTTACTACAAAATAATGTTGAAGGGTTGGAGCAACCCATTGCCTTTTTCAGTAGAGCATTAAGAGATGCAAAGATCAAATATGACATCACGGAGAAGCAAGCCTATGCTTTCGTTAAAGCCCTCAAATCTTTCAGGATCTATGTCTTGCATTCAAAGGTCATTGCATATGTTACTTTAGCTTCCGTGAAGGACATTCTCATTCATACTGACATAGACGGAAGAAGGAGCAAGTGGATTGCCAAAATCCTTGAATTTGATCTAGAAATAAAGCCCACCAAACTAGTTAAAGGCCAAGGTTTAGCCAAGATATTCATTGAATCTAATTGCAAATCTTTGGAGGTTAACTTCATCAACACTTGCTCAGAAAATCAGTAGACTAAAGTGTCTGATAGGCCGAATGTGCTTGGTACAAAGATATCGTATATTTTTTGCAAATGTTGCGACCTCCAGATGGAATGGGGAAGAGAAATGCAAGAGATTTAAAGCTCAAAGAGATTAGATATTGCCTTATTGACTAGGTCTTGTATTTGAAAGACCCTCTAGGAGTGCTTCTGAGATGTTTGGACCAACAGGAGGCCCAAAAGATTATATTTGATTTTCATGAAAACCTATGTGGGGGACATCACTTCTGGAGAACCACAGCCTACAAAATTCTTAGGAATGGGTACTTCTGGCCTACTCTGTTCACTAATGTCTGTGTGAAAATCAGGGTTTGCATAAAATGTCAGAAATTCTCTAGGAAGCAACAAATCAAGTCTCTTCCATTGAAGCCGGTAGCAGCTTCAGGACCCTTTCAGCAGTGGGGCCTGGACTTTATTGGGGAGATTCATCGTCCTTCGAGTGGTCAATATAGATGGATCTTGACTTCTACCGATTACTTCACCAAATGGATAGAAGTTATCCCCACAATGAGTGTTTCTCACAAAGTAATCATTGGTTTTCTTGAAGATATTATAGCAAGGTTTGGTTGTCCGAAAAGGAATGTCACTGATAATACTGCATCCTTCAAGGCCGAGCCATTAATCCATTTTTGTGAGCAGTTCATAATTGCATTAATTCACTCTACCCCCTACTATCTCCAAGGAAATGGATTAGCAGAGTCCTCTAACAAAATCCTGATAAAGATCATCAAAAGATTATTAGAGGAAAATAAGAAAGCATGGGATTCAAAGCTCAAATTTTCTCTGTGGGCTGATAGATTGACAACAAAGAGGTCCCTAGGCATCTCTCCTTTCCAACTTGTATATGGGACTAAAGCAGTTTTTCCTTCTCATCTTTCCCCGCTTGTGGCGAAATTCTTCCAAGACTACCATGGAGAACCTGACGATATGATCAAAAGAATTCATCAGCTAGTAGAAGTCCAACAGAATAGAGAGCAAGTGATGGATAGAGCACATGATTATCAATAGAAAATCAAGTAGGCCTTTGACAGGAAAAGCAGTAAGGATGATTTCTAGCTGGGGTATCTAGTACTCAAATGGGATGCATCCAGACAGGATAAGGGAAAACATGGTAAATTTGAAGCCCTTTGGATTGGACCCTTCAAAATTTACGAGACACTTTCAAATAATACTTATAGGTTGCAGAATTTGGAGGGTGACGAAGTTTTTAGTGGCCTTGTAAATGGGCACTTCCTGAAAAAGTTTTTTGCTTAAAGCGGCAGTCGATGTCCCACCATTGTAAATACCGTTCCTGTATTATGTTTATTTTGTTTTTAATAGGAGACTCCATAGCCCAAAGCTAAGGCATTGGAACTACTTTTCTTGGCAGCTCGCAGGGAGCATGCCATCCCCTGTGGAGTTAAATATTATCACATAAACTTGTCAGGGTCTTGTGGGTTTTTGGTTTCTACCCAGGTCTGTAATTTTTTCCCTGTCTCCTCCTTTTGCAAACCCAATCGTAAGGTTTTTTCCTTTCGGCTTATAGTTTTCTTCTTTTGCCTGCTTGAGAGGTGTCAGCCCTAAGCTTTTCTATTTTCTCTGTGGTCGATCACTTCTCTCTCCCTATCTTTGTCACTGATCCTTTTTCCTTCTTGAGCCCTTAGTCAGTCATCTAAGTATTTGTTTACAAAGGCTGCAGCCATAAGCACAAGCGCAACACTTAGAGCGTTCTAATATGAAATTGAATCAAGCGAGCGAGCAAGTTCAGTTTGGCAGAGGAAATTTCATTTCGAGGTTTAGAGATCAACGACAAATTATAAGCGTAGGAATCGAGAGTTCAAAACATTGTTGAAGTTGTTTGTAAAAGATCTAAATCCACGAAACCCAAAATCAACAGGAGTTGTCCGATCTAGCAGGACGCGTGACACTAGATTCAAACTATAGAGAAAGTCATTTCGGGAAGGACGAAGTAAGGAGTGCTCAAATTTACTGAGTCCCGAAATGTCGAGGTCCCAGCATTTCGATATTCATCTAGGCCATCTAATGCAGCAGGGACCCGTGGCACCCAATCCGAGAGATCGCGATTTCATGACTCATATATTTGATCATGGAGCACGACACAAAGTCGCAAAACGAGAAATCGCGAAGTGCCTGAGAATTGGGCCCGTGGTCACTACCCACAGTCATATGGAAAGCGAGGATATAAAGAAGGACATGTGCCTATTGGGCGACTGTAGACTAAGGTTATTTGGGGAGATGATCGTGGTCATCAAATTTGAAGTAGGTTCGACCATCGATATGGATGGGCCATTTCACAAGTTCAAGCATCAAGATATTTGGAATCGAGTGGAGTGAATATTTTCGAAATGCGAAGTCTTGAAATTTCACAAAAATGAAGCCCTAGGTCATGACCCAAGGTCACATGAAGAGATGGAGAGGAGACACTCCAGAAGCCGAGGGTGCTCGTATTTTCACAAGGGGAGATCTATGTGGTCTCAAGGCATGAGGATTGACTTGAAGGAGTATTGAACATCTCCTGGAGAATTCATGGGTGTCAGGCTTCGTCCCGATCCCAATGAAAGTAGTTAACGGAAATGGGGGAGGTTGTTGAAACCTTGTCTCACCCCATAAAAGGAAACCATGGAAAGACGGTCGTGGAGATAGACTGCCAGTCGAGAATTCCCCTATCAATAGATTCTCTTGCAAATCCCATACTGATCTGAGATCGCGTCTGATAGAATAATACATGCACAGATGGATAGAAGAAGATGCAGACACAAAGCTTTGATTGTAGTGGCCAGGTCACACTCCTGGTGGTGGCAACTGTTCTAAGTATAAATACTCAGTTTTGATATTTTGTTATGGTCGATGGTAGAGCAAATCTCCCGTATTGTAAAGTTTTAAATGAAGCTTTTGGTTCTCTGGTTATGCATTGTAGTCTGAGATTTCTTGTTTAATGACAATCAACTTTCTTGCTCCCTCTTGTTTACCTCTAATACTGAAAGAGTTCATGAGTGATTGATTCACATGAATTATTATGATTATATTATGATGAATGTTTGATCATAGTGTTGTTATAATTCCTTTCAGTTTCTTTGAAATTTGAATTCAAGAAGATCTTGAGTTTAATTTTTTCCTCTTTGGGCTGCTGGAATACCTTATGTCCATGACAGATCTCTACACTCTGCTCACCAAAGTCTTCCCTCTACTCACCCTTACTCTAACTTACTGACTGAAGTTGATTCCAGACCTCAATTGCTTATGCATGCTAGTCCAGTTTTTCTGAGTTAAAACAATATCATCTCGAGTCTGCACCCATTTGACCTCTTTAAAAACCAACCCGTGACATAAAAATATTATGGGTATTGGGCTTACCTATGCCGCAATCCAGAGGTGACTTCTGGTGCTAACATAATTTTTCTTTCCCATTCTAAGTATGCTTGTGACCTTCTTTGTCGCTTCCACATGGAATATTGTAAACCAACCCCTTATCCCTTCCAGTCGTCAAGCTTTATGCCACCTGTACTTCTCCCAAAGTTGATTCCACTTTGTATCGCCAGTTAGTTGGTATCCTTTTATACTTGACTCATTCCCATCCTGATGTTTCCTTTGTTGTTGGTCTTGTTGCTCAGTATATGCAAACACC
>ML787874.1:56224-73494 GCA_009831015.1 Picea engelmannii | reverse complement strand
CAGTGGAATTTACTTGCAGCTGATCAGGGCAAGGTTTTGATAGATTATATTCCTGGCGTCCCAGCTTTAGAACCAAGAGATCTTCCGTCCTTCTTCCAGGATCCACACACCGAATCACAGTACGTTCTTAACTTGCTTCTTCAGTCCTTTCAGTCAAGTCGCGGGGCAGATTGGGTTGTCTGCAATTCTTTTGACGATCTCGAAAGCGCGGCAGGGAACGCGTCAATGTATTTACAGCCTTCTGTTCTGCATGTCGGCCCGCTGCTTCCATCGGGTTATTTGAACGGTGAAAATTCTGAGGACATAAAAGTTGGAACGAGCTTTTGGACCGAGTATGACTGTTCGGCGTGGCTGGATTCAAAGCCCAGCGATTCGGTTATATACGTTTCGTTTGGCAGCTTGATTCATGTCTCTAAAGCTCAGCTGGAGGAAATAGCGACGGGTCTGAGGGACAGCGGGCAACCCTTCCTCTGGGTTCTTCGTCCCGACATAGTAGCTTCCACCGTCTCAGATTTCTTACGGGATGGCTTTCTGGACGAGATGGGAAGTCAGGGGCTCATCGTTCCGTGGTGTAATCAGCTGCAAGTGTTATCCCATCCCTCCGTTGCTGGATTCGTTACTCACTGTGGATGGAATTCCATACTGGAAGGCATAGCTCTTGGAGTTCCCATGTTGGGATTTCCTTTTTGGTCGGATCAATTGACCAACTGTAAGCTCATGGACGATGAATGGAAGCTTGGATTCAGATTGAGCAGAGGCCGCACTACTGAAGAGCTGATAGCGAGGGAAGATGTTTGTAGCGCCATCAGAAAATTGTTCACTGGGGAAGGGAAGGAGAGGAAAAGAAATGTCCAAGCCTTCAGAGATAGTGCGAGGACTGCAGTAAGAGCAGGAGGATCTTCGTATAAAAATATTGAGAATTTTGTAGAATGTTTGAAGGCGAGAAATGCAGAGCTCGTGGAAAAACAATGTTAGTGTAAAACAGTGAGCAATTATGCTCCATTTCCTGGTGTTCTTCGTATATCCAAACTTGTTGCTTTTTAAACTACAGTCATATGTTTCGTGACTTAGACTCTCCGTGGAAGTGTGGGTTGCCCGGAAGCAATTAGGGCAAGGTGTACACAAACCTTTGCATTGTGTGAGTGTTGTTGGGACTATTGGAAGTAATGCTTTCATGAGCGTTAGAATAATGCTTACAATAAAATTGGTTTGGATTTGAATCTGTTAAAGAAATATTATTTCAACTATCTAGATTGTGTAGTTAAGATAGCTATCTATCTTAATCTACTTGTAATTGTATTTATATTGTGATTATACTTAATACAAGATAGTTTTTTTTGTATGCAACTGTATTTACTAAATTCTGTTGTATATCATATGGTCCTTTTGCAACTTGGTTGTGCATTATATAGTTGGTGGAAAAATAATATTTTGTGCAATTTTATGTGTTAAAAAGGTGAATGGTTGTATGTAAGAATATAAATATAGAAAATTTATAAAATATAGAATAGTTTTGTTAAAGCTTATGTATGAAGGTTTATGGTGAAATCTTATGAATACCTTTTTGTGTCAAAGGAGAGCCAAACTAAAGTGAGAGAGGGAGATACTATGGTGAGAGTGGGTAGTAGTTTTAAGTTCCCTCAAGGTTGCAATTGTGTTTAAATACTTCATCACTTAGGTGCAATAGCTCTTCTTTAGTGTTCTTAGGGTCTTACTTGTGCTTTAGGATTTTTATCACTTAAGTAAGGTTTTGGGTGGTAACACACCCCTCAACCACAAGTAAAAAGGATATTAGAGATAGAGGGCATCATTATCCGATTGGTTTGAAGAAAGGAGTGGTTTTTGGTTTGAAGAAAGGAGTGGCAACCCCATTGATGAAGATTGTATAGGAATTGACGTCATTCCTCTATCCAATTTACTAGAAGAGGAGTAAAACCAACATGATTTATAAGAAGTTTTCAATAGTCCAAAATTGTGGTTATATGGATTTAATAGATCGAATTTCAGGATAAATTAAGCCAAATTGCTCCCTTGATTAGAGTGTCTTCAACCTCCCTATTATCACTGAAAAATCGTCAGCAACATTGCACACAATGGTTGAAGAAAAAAATCAATGCCAGCAACAATTAGTCCACTTACAACACCAAAATCCATCCATAAGGAAAAAAAACTATATAATTGGGTCAAAAATCAAAGTGCACAAATTCACCAAAGGAGATGCGTGCACAATGATTAACATGCGTGGGCCAACATAGCCCTTAGCACACACTATGAGTAAAATGTGCGACTGTCTACGAGAGAAGCTACGCACTTCCATGAATGACGCATTTATGAATCTTGTGAGCCTTTCAACCACTTCTAGTCCGACTCCCAACGTGATTTGACACTCATATATTAGCGAAATCTAGATTGGAGGCTGATCAAGGGCTAGAGAGTGCCCTAAAAGGCCCCTTGTTCACACTATGAATCAATTACATTTTACCATGAATGGATGCTATAAATAAGAGCCATGGGTGTGCTAAGAAAATAAGATCTTCAAGGTATTGTTATGTTGCAAGAATTCTTCTTTGAGAATCCTCTTTTCTCTTTGAAGCCTTCAAACACAATTGCAATAGGCCATTCCACTCACCTCTTGAGGGAATAGGCATTGTTTTTTCTTCACCATTCTCATTTCTCCATTGTATGAAGAGAAGAGCTCTCAATTAGGGAACTCAAGAGCCCTCCCAAGGAGGAAGAGGGGACTCATAATTCCCTACCTTTCTCTACGGTGTTTTGCCTATCAATCTATTGATCCATTGGTAGCAATATGTTGGTCATTTTTTTATTTTCACGGTTCTAAGTTTCTCAAGCTTTCTAACATTTATTTCTTAGTTGTTTTTAGTTGTATTTCTTTGTTTTCATGTGTGTTTGGTTTATCTAACCCACTCACAAACTTTTGTCTTGTTTAGCAGTCTTATCTAAACATGCAAGTGTTGTGTTTTTGCTCACCCAAGTGACAAAACCAACACAAGAGATTGACGACCATACTGGGGATCGGTATCAAATTCCTCCCTATTTAAGTCTTGAGAGCACTTCATTTAGATTTTTTTGACATGCAAGTACTAAAACCGGCCTAGCCCAACCTGCAAAAGTCAAAACTCAAAGCCGGGGAAGGAGTATTTCACTTGGAAATTTCTTCCTTGACGCGTGACAGAAACTGTGAGGCTTTCAGAGCCCACAGACGTGCACTCTGCGCATTGTGCACAAAACATGATTTATTACTCTGTGCATTGTGTGCCCTCTGCGCGCTTGTCAGAACTGTAGCCCATGCATAAGTCCAGTTTTTTCAAATTGTAAGGATTTTTATGAATGGTTTGAGTGCCCCTAGCCTTCAGATTTTTATTTTCCTGCACTTTGTAAAGAAACTACACTCCACTTAGAGTCCTTTCCCATAAGAAAGGTTAGCTAACATAGGCACATAGGGGTAAAAAGAATCATTATTCTCCTCTTTTTCTTTGTTTCCACATGGATGGTTCATTTGGATTTTAAAAATTATAAGTTGAAGTTATTGCTTTTCATACACAATCACTTAAATTGGGACTAGAGGTTAATTTTAACCATCAAGTATGCTCTTCCCCCGCACCCTTGTGTGATCTCGGGAATAAGAAAGGTGGTTAAAATGACATTTCACCTCCCTTAAAAAATCTTTAAGAGAGGACAAAGCCCCCCTAGGGTTCCTCTTAGTTTTTGAAATCATTTTAAAGCTTTGTAAGGGCCGATACATGCCCACATGTTTGCAATCTTAGGATAGTTTCTAAATACTTTCTTAGTTTAGCTCACACTCTAGGAAAGTTTAAAGATCAAGTAACGGGCCCATACATGCCCACATGTCTACAATTCTATGATAGTTTCAAAGCTTTTTTAGTATAGACAACATTTTAGGGAGTTTAAAGGATTTGTAAGGACCCATATGTCCACATTGCTAGTTCTTTAGAGCTTTAAATATTCTGCAAGGTTGTACCAAAGACACATAGTAAGCTAGGTAAGAAGATTTGTAAGGACCACAAGAAGTCCACATGTTGCAATCTCACACTTAACTTATTAAAATCTTTGCACACTTTTCACTTTCTTGCACACAAAGCCACTCCTCACAGGCATAAATTTTTATTAGAATAGTGGAGGTCGAAGTAGGAGTTGTCCAAAGGAATTCTGCAAGATCCGACTACTTCTTTGGAAATTATCCACACCAATTAAATTAAATGAGGTTGGTCCATGACCCCAATCTCTCAACCCACCACATCTAATTTTTTTTTAATAACGCACTAAATTTTCCTCCACAGAAGGTACCAAAATAAACTTTTAGTTTACGTAGGATCTCGGGGGTAGGCATCCAAATAACCCCTCGTTATCAGGTTCTCACATTTTCAAACAATAGAAGTTGATAAACATGGAACTTTCAAAACATCCAAGTCAAGTGTTCCTACACCATAAGGCAGGGAGATACCCGTGAAGGTTCGAAGGTCGAGGTACAGTTGTTTTGCGCATCCCTCTTTGAGTCACCCAACTCTTGTGAGGGCATCCATCGCGTGACCCATTTGTGAGGCCGAAAATCTAAATGTCGCACTTTGACCGAAGTACCTAGTGGCAAAAAATTAGGATATCCACTCAAGTGGTAGTTGTGGGCTGCAATCGCACCTTGATCAGATTTTGTGTGGCTATTGGGAAATATCGCCAGCTCTTTTGGGATATGCACCCTCTACCCCTCATTATAACTGCTTACTTCAACCTTCACTAGTTCCTCTTTTGGTGGCTTTAGATCCCGCTGTTGAGTGCTCTTGGAAGGCCCAATGCTAAATTGAGAGGAAGGACGATAGGTCTTTTACGACACAAGCATTATTTTTTATTGTTCCCCCACACAGACAAAATCCACCTATCCACATGCTTCTTTACTTTATAGTTGATTTATGTATGATGTTCATTTGATTACATGAAATTGTGAGTTATACTATTTTGTGAAGGTCAAAATCTTTTGTTCATTTATTTCTCTCTTGTCACCATTTGCACACATCCACTCTGCTAGTCGGAACCATAGGGGAACCACATAATCCGCATCATTCTAGACGCTTGCAGGATCTCCCTCCTATTATAGGAGGAGTCCCTAGTCTTTCCAACTCACCGACTCAACCATCTCACACCCCCATGAGTGCTACTGTTTTGGGATCAGCTTTATTTGGTTCCACTTTTCTTGGGTTCAATTCCCAAGGAGATCCATCCATTAGTTCTCCTTCACAAGGAGGCGGGGGTCAAACTCCTTCTCAAGGGAGAAGTACAACCCCACCAAATCCCTCTCAAGGGGCAGGTCCAATACCTACACACACGATGGCTGGAACTAATCCTTCGCCAAATCTCCCTATGCCATACTTGGCATCCCTTAACATTCCTGATTTAACCAAACTCATGAATGATTCCATTCTGCATGACCCCACTTGGCCCAATATGCCTACTGAATTTCCTTCAGACATTCCAAAGTTTAAAGGAAAACCAGGGGACAATCCCGCCAACCATGTTATGAACTTTCACTTATGGTTCTCTTCAAACAACATCATGGATGATTCCATCTGCTTAACTTTGTTTCAACAAATTCTCATGGGTTCCTCAACCAAATGGTATGTGAACAAAAAATTAGGGTCCCATGTGACCTTTAAATCATTGGCCAAGGCCTTTTTGTCCTTTTTCCAGCTACCAATTCATCATGATATTGGCTTAGAACTTCTCTCGGAGTTCAAACAAACTATTGCTATCCATATAGCTGGCCACATCCATGAATGACATCGGCGCCAAAGTTTGTGTAAAGTAGAAACCACAAAAGAACAACGTCTTGATTGGTTTCTTAAATCACTTGTCTATGTTATTTCCAAGGATGTAGCATCCACTTTTCCTCAGTCAGAAGAGGAAGCCATCAACAAGGCCCAACAATTTGACCTCATTTATGCTCAATCAAGTTACTTGTACATAGTATTACTTGATGCACCCATACCTATACCATTTGGCCAGGATAAACCTGGGATTTCCCACACTGCAGATGGGTTGATTGGTTCTATGACACATCACAACCCTTACAACCACTGGTCACCTATTTACGGTGCACCTCAGTATCCACAACCATATGGAGGGACTTCTTAATACCCTCCCCCCACTCACCAACAATCATATCCTATTTTTCCCCCTCAGTCGTTGGGGGGACCCCCACCGGTACCCCAAATGCATATGATCTCTCAATCAAGTGCAGGTCCACCCACAACCCCTACATATGACCCTAGCATTTGTGCAGGTACTTCAACTTCCTATATTCCATATGGATCGCCTCCACACAAAAAAATCCATATTTTCCATTTCCTGGTCCTCCCCAACCGGTTGCTCCTCTACTAGGGAAGCCACATGTTGTCGTTAACTTTATTCATCCCTCTCCCATTCAACAAGTTCATACTTTTGAACAATTGAATACGAAAAATCTGGCCCATCATTCAAATAATGCCAAAATGAAAGGAAAAAACTGAAACAATAACAACCCAGGACCAGGAGGAAATAACCCCCAACAAAATCGTCCCGTTGGGGGAAATCAGAATCAAGGCAACCAAAACCCCCAAGGGGGAAACAATAACAATCAACCATGAAAAGGGAAGAACAATAACCTCATAACTAACTTCCCTTCTGCTCTATGTGGCGAGTATGGACATTATACTCACCACTTCCCCCAAGTTTCCAATTACAAATGGATGAAAGCATCCATGAAAACACAAAACCCTCCATCACCACCTTCCCCTCAACAGGCCCCACAACAATATTTGCAACCACCATCTTCGGTGGTTTTGAAAAACCCTATTCCACACCAAGGTGTGATGAATACCCAACATGAGATACACCCCACTCCACCACAGATGGGGCAATATCAAAACACAGGTCCCATTCAACCTGGAAATCCGGTCGATCACAATATCCTCCTCACCAACGAAGAGGAGATTCTTCTGCAAACATGTGGTCATCAATACGGCATGCCTCCTGACTCTACACAAACCACCTTAGAAGTGGCTCCAACTACAGGCGGACAACCATTGATGATTACATGCCCTAACATTGAACCAAACCCTCATATACCTCACATATTGTTACGATGGAATGTAAATATGTTAAGAACCCAATATTGAATACAAAATATCACAATAGATCCAAATATATCTGAATACAATCACCACACAAGATATATGAAACCATATAGAAAACCACCACTTTATTATATCAAAACCCTTTGAGGTAGGGAAACACCATACAATGGATCCTATTATGGAAGGGATCCTCTCCTGTTCACTTGCCTCTTCTAGGGGGCATCCTCCTATTGAGCTACCTCTCCAAATACAATATTTCTCTTCATATCTCATTACATTGCTTGAACCCCTTTATATAGTGCTACCATCACCTAAGAACATTCTAGAGGAGGAATCTTCTAGAAGTAGAACCTTCTAAGAAGTCCTCTTACATTTATTATATCTAATTACCCATTTATTATATCTAACTACTATAGTGGGCCTTATTTAATAATATAGTGGACCTAGTCCACCTTACATTGAATGACCTCCACTATTATTACTATGGGCCCTCTGGCCCCCCCCACTACCTCTTTAGCTACCTTACATTCCATCCCCCTTATGAAAGCGTTGTCCTCAACGCTTGATGTACAACCATATACCAGGGTCCCATGGATAATTGTGGACCATAATGTTGAAGAAGACTGAAGAACCAAGGTTCCATGTAGAAAGGAAATCCACCATGCTGAAGTAGTCCAACCACCATTGTAAGCCCGGGTCCCATGTCCAAATACTCATGTGAACTCCTCGTGGAA
Source organism: Picea engelmannii (assembly GCA_009831015.1). Lineage (NCBI taxonomy): Eukaryota > Viridiplantae > Streptophyta > Pinopsida > Pinales > Pinaceae > Picea > Picea engelmannii. Next base: position 65,618 of record ML787874.1, on the reverse strand, counting down.
GATTTTGGAACCCAATAACCAACTCCAAATGATGCTCCAAAGACTGACACCTATCATGTGGATCCAAATAAGAAGATCCATCCACATAGTGGAAAAAGGGTCGTAGCAGAATCTGAAAGGAATAATACCACTGTAGAATATGCACGATGGACACTGGTAATAATCATTGGCTCTCGATTTGTCACATTGATGCTCTCTACAGAAGGTGRATTAGAGTCATCAAATAAAATATGAAAGTGGTTGTCATCCCAGAAATGACAATTATCCATATACCAATCATCACAATCTGTCTCAAAATCATACCAAACATATATTTCTTGATTATATTCATCCATGAGGCCCTCCATAAGAAATCTCTCCTGCATGTTATTCAATGAATCTTGAATACTACAAAAACTATCATTGAAGCCGTCTGTGAGGCTGTCTGTGAGGCCATGTACAAATGCATCCAATCCGTCATCCAATGTGTGAAACAATTGGGCTTTGAATGATTCAAGAATTTCTTTCATGTTTTGAGAAGAAATAGCCATCTGAGCATCCTATGAACTCACCCAATAAGTTACGGCAGAAAATCGCGGCTTTTTCTGGAAAAACCCTAAAAAACTGTTGAAGTTAAAATGCTCATAACTTCACTTCCCGGACTCCGTTTTGGATGATTTTTTTTTTGAAATTGGGTGAAATTGTGAGAGGAACTCAGATATGTAATTTATTTGAGCAAATTCGGCCTCCAAATTCTACATAAATAAAAAAATTCTCGCTGCCGTCTGCGGAAAAAATCCTGAAAATTTGTAGATTTTAAAACTTCAATATCTTGACTTCCCGGACTCCGTTTCGGACGATTTTGTTTTTCAAATTGGGTGTTTTTCTGAGAGGAACTCAGATATACAACCCTTTTCTGCAAATTTTTCACAGAAATATACCGAAAACTTCGAGAATTTCGCGGCCCTCTTTTTTCTGCTCCAAAAACAAAATCTGCAAAAATAAAAAATATTTGCCCACAATGTCTGCCCAAGGAAAGTGCTCTAATACCACTTGTTAAGAACCCAATACTAAATACAAAATATCACAATAGATCCAAAGATATCTAAATACAATCACCACACAAGATATATGAAACCATATAGAAAACCACCACTTTATTATATCAAAACCCTTTGAGGTAGGGCAACACCATACAATGGATCCTATTATGGAAGGGATTCTCTCCTGTTCACTTGCCTCTTCAAGGGGGAATCCTCCTATTGAGATACCACTCTAAATACAATATTTCTCTTCATATCTCATTACATTGCTTGAACCCCTTTATATAGTGCTACCATCACCTAAGAACATTCTAGAGGACGAATCTTCTAGAAGTAGAACCTTATAAGAAGTCCTCTTACATTTATTATATCCAATTACCCATTTATTATATCTAACTACCATAGTGGGCCTTATTTAATAATATAGTGGACCTAGTCCACCTTACATTGAATGACCTCCACTATTATTACTATGGGCCCTCTGGGCCCCCCCACTACCTCTCTAGCTACCTACCTTACATTAGCTAGCTAGAGAGGTAGTGGGGGGGCCTAGAGGGCCCACAGTAATAATAGTGGAGGTCATTCAATGTAAGGTGGAATAGGTCCACTATATTATTAAATAAGGCCCACTATGGTAGTTAGATATAATAAATGGGTAATTAGATATAATAAATGTAAGAGGACTTCTTAGAAGGTTCTACTTCTAGAAGATTCCTCCTCTAGAATGTTCTTAGGTGATGGTAGCACTATATAAAGGGGTTCAAGCAATGTAATGAGATATGAAGAGAAATATTGTATTTGGAGCAGTAGTTCAATAGGAGGATGCCCCCTCGAAGAGGCAAGTGAACATGAGAGGATCCCTTCCATAATAGGTTCCATTGTGTGGTGTTGCCCTACCCTAAGGGTTTGGTAGTAATAAAGAAGATTTTTTCATATTGTTCTTGTATATCTATTGTGGTGATTTTGTATTCAGTTTTTGGTTGTTAACAAAATAACCCTCATGCTAGGGAAGCACATAACTACAGTCTAGTCGACGAATTAACATAGTCTCATGTAGCCATGTTTGTTTTGGAGGTCCTCCAAACCTGTCCATCTTAGAGGAAATCCTTGCTTTCCGCCTTGGGGGCAGTCGACCTAGTTGATACTCGACTCATCACCTTTGATCTAGATAGCAGAGAACCACGCCTCCCCACCCTAGTAGCCTTCCAGATACTAGTTAAGATCCAGAAAATCACAGTTCATCGATGCATCATCGATGAAGGTTCATCCACATGCATCGTGTCCAAAGTCGTATGGAAAAAACTTGGATCCCTACAGCTAGTAACACCTGCCATCACCCTTAGAGCTTATGATAGTCGACCATCATCCCCTGAAGGGCTCTTCCAAAATGTCTCGGTAGAACTTGGGGGAAAAACCATCCTCATCGACATTGAAGTTATTGATGCCCCACTTGATTACAATATCTTGTTCAGACGTAGCTACATGTATGCTATGAAGGTGATAACCTCTTCTGTGTTTCGAACGATGGTGTTCTCCTACAACGGGGAAATCGTCACCACTGACCAAGTTACACATTACAAGGCTAATCATTCCGCCAACATTGATAACATTCTCCCCCTTGTCTGCACTTGCTCAAATGCTCTTTTGGTCATCGACATGGGTCCCATAATTTTCAAGGACCTATATTTGTTTGGGGCATATCATGGAGCACCACCTCTCCTACACCCTTCAACATAAGTGTGTGTAGTATCCTCTAATGGAATAGAAATCAGAGACAATACTCTTCCCAGAGCGACCCCTCCCCACATCGAAGTTCCGCCAGTTGGAGAACTATTACCTCAAGAATTCCCTGAGAACCTCATTGCACCACTTGTCTCAGATTTCCCTCCTCTCCAAGGGAAAATCCCGGTTTGGGAGACATTCCCTCAAGCCATTACCCAAATTCCATTTTTCTACCCCCCACCTGGAGTCCAAGAATTCCAGGTAGCTGCTACTTTCACCCTTCCAAACATGGTTCTTTCCATCCCTGTATGGTATCTCCATCCACCCATAATGGTTCCTACACCATCTCTCCCTCCTCAGACAGAGGGACTACCGATGTAGATCCTAGTACAGGCTCCACACCACCCTCACCCCCAACTTTTGGCACCACCGTCACTACTAGGGGCAGACGGAGGAAGAACGAGCCCATAGCTCCACCCCCTCCTCAAGCTCAACCTCCTTATGCACTATGTGAAAGAGAAGGACACCCCACTAATATATGTCCTACTCTTCCTGATTTACACAATCTTATCCAGCTCCCTTGAGCAACCCCATTTCTTGTGACTCCACCAAGTACATCCACTGCTACTACAGAGTCCTCAATCACATGCAATAAAGGGTTACAAACCAAATTCGCTTGTGCGATATGTTCAGAATATGGCCATTAAACTCATCATTGCCCAACTCTACCTCAATTTCGCCAAACCTTAGTCATAGTATGCCACATGTTTCGGCTAGAGCCCCCTTAGTCACCCCCCACATCGACTCACATTACTATAATTCATTATATTTCATCGTTAGTCCCTGAGCAAAGGAGGTCCCATCCAGAGTATCGTGACATTTTCTTTATGTCTAGCAGTCCATCACACCCTATACACGATATGCCCTCTATGTCCTCACCCCTTGAGGACAATAACCTTTACCCATTAACAGTTCCCCCTGTCACCTCCTCGGATCCCCTGTATTCTCACATTTTCCACTACGACGAAGATATCCTGGAGGAACTCACTACCAATGTTTTCCCATGGAATGTGCTCCATCATCGAGCACTTTTTCTTTCACAAGAGGCCTTTCACCCTCCTACCCAAGCTTCGCTATGTGTAATCAAAACCAAGGATTTTATTCCTTTGGGGCATATAGTCTAGTTCAACAACCCTATACCTTCCCCAGATTCTTTTGAAGATGGCAACATGGCCAACATCTCCCTCATCATCAAAATTGACATTTCCATTAAACCAAGAATCGTAGAATAAATCATCATTGGAACTGCATGCTCCCCTGAAGAACTCATTTCTTACAAATCTGTCTTTCAAGAATACCGAGATATTTTTTCCTGGTCATATACAAAGATGCATGGCCTTGATCCTTCTATAGTCGAGCATTGAATCGACACATGGCCAAATGTCGCCCATGTTCGTTAAAAGCAATGCCCCTACACTCATCGAAAGATGCGGATATCAAAGCCGAAATTGACAAGTTACGCGTTGTTGGTTTCATTTTCCCCATTACGTACACTTCATGGGTCTCCAACCCTACCCCTATTAACAAAAAACAGGGAACTATTCGTGTCTTCACAGACTTTCGTGATCTCAACCACGCTTGTCCCAAAGACAACTTCCCAACCCTGTTCATCGACCAAATCATCGATGATTGTGCTGTCCATGAGGCACTATCCTTTATGGATGGGTTCTTTGGATATAATCAAATCCAAATCCACCCAGCAGATCAGTACAAAACTTCTTTCACAACCCCTCGGGGTACCTTTTCTTATCGTTTCATGCCTTTTGGAATAAAAAATGTCGGTGTGTGGGGGTACCAGTTATCTTCCTCATTGTCCATCCAAAATGAATTACACTTGAAGCATGAATGTGGTTTCTTCATGTCCATTTCTAAATGAAGGAGGATAGGGGAATGATTTGAGATACCTTTTACCCTCACCCAAGATCTATATCTACCCAATATAGTTACAAGATCATATAAGACTACAAAATGATCCAAACAATCCAATATGTTACAAGATCATATAAGACTACAAAATGATCCAAACAATCCAATATATTTTATAAAGCCTCTTTCTTAGACCTCCCATTTCTCTAAGTAGGATTGATATCCATAATCTCTACATCAACCAAATTCTTTTCCTCAAAAATATGTTTTAAAAATCCAACTAAGTCATCATATTTCCCTTCCTCCCCCATATTTCATTCCAACTTAAAACCGTGCTCATATGTAGTTCATATCTCCTCTATGGACCACATCCCTTAAAGCAAATTTCCTCACATTAAACGCCTTCAACAAATGATCATTTTCATTGTGACATGGCCCATAAAAATTCATCAATTTCATATCTTTTTGAGATCTTGAAGAAACAAAGATAAGATTATAGTTGATTCTAGACAGGTAAATTTACTTAATTTGCAATGCTATTGCCACTACTTCTCTTGACCTTCCCCAAGCATGAATAGTTACATAATTTCATTATGGAAATAAAACTTGAAAATACCCCACTACCTATTCTTCTTTCAACATTGTTTCCTAAATAAATAAAGCCTCTGAACAATATTACGAACCTAGAGCCTTTTGAGGGACCTTTTCTTATGGGGCATCCTTAGCATCCTAATATTTAAAGAAAAAAAAATCATTTATTCCTCTCGTGAGAGGTTATCCCTATTTGAAGGGCCTCCAAAGTGTACCTTAACTCTAACCTGCTCCTTTGCCAATTGCATGTACAACTTTCTTCCTTGTGTGGATTTCAAAACACTAGATCCTTGATCTACTTCTATGTCTCCTTCCAAAGGGTTCAAATTCATGATCCCTGTCCCACTATTAACAAACATTAGATGATATCTTTTAAATACAAAGTTGGCCAAGACTTGGTTAGAGGAACTGAGGTCTTATGAACATTCCTCAATATCTAAGGCCTTCTCCCTCTTCTTTTGAGACACTGTGAAGTTCGAAGTTTAAAAGAATTTGTATAATACCCTCATATATTTTCTTGATGACATGAAGATCAATTGTCATAGGAATCAAATTGGAGCTTTGAACAAGTTGTCACCATTACCCCATCATAAAAAGTATGTCTTCAAAAGGACTTAGCTTTCCTATGTCATAGGGATAGAAATATGGCACATATGCCACCTCTTTATCTCTCTTATAAAGATTTGACATGTGATGTAAAGTATATTTTGTATATTTTATAGAAAATAGTTATTAATAAAATTATGCAAGAGAAGCAATGCTAACAGGCACTTAAAAAAATATAAAGTAAACAATAGTATTATAAATTGGTTCTTAAAATCTCATGAAACCCTTAGCCTGGAAAACCAACAAACTCAAAGTTGCACCTCTTTCTCATTGTATTTAGAAAACAGTTCACAATATAACATTAGATTCCAACTCACTAATACCATAAGAAAAAAAGCACCCAGACTGCACCCCCCACAAGTTATGCCAATATGCATGATTTACTTGTAATGAGAGGTGCTCTACAACCAAGTATGGGGGATATGTTGTCACATTAGAGTTATGTTAGATAAATTTACATTAAAAAAAATTAAAGTAGGCTCAATTAAAAACAAATTCTCAAACAATTACCTAATCGATCTAAGTGTGGTGATGGGAGAAGGTGAAGGGGTATGAAGTTGCGAGCGAGAAGTACATAGTTCATATCTCATGAACTTCATAGAAAAGGAATGAAGACCGAAAATTGAATGAAGACCAAAAATTCTACAGGTTTGTTTGTTGAGGTTTAAGAGGATTGATGTCCTCATCTACTTGCAAGTGGTGCCTAAAATTATTGAGTTGGTGCTCAAGAGGATTGGTGTCCTCATCAAGGTTGGTGCCTGATTTATGAGTTGGTTCTCATAAGAGGATTGGTGTCCTCACAAAAATTATTTTTCCACAAATTGACATTTGTCTATAAAATACTTTGAAGGCTTTCAGTTCTATATATGTAATATGTTGATTATGATGAGTATCTTTCTGATATGAATGCTTGAAATAATAAATGCTAATATGTTTTAAATCGGTGTAAAATGAAAAGAGTTAAAAATGAACAGTATTGATTCACGCCCCCTCTTAGTACTATTAATATTCCAACACTTAAGATTGGTCACTTACTAGATCCCATGCATATATTCAAAATTGTTTCACTTCCTTCTTCTTGTGAGCTGTCAATTCTTGTAGATCAGTAGGACTTGCAACCACACCCTCAACATACTCTTTGAGGTCATTCTCCTCCAATAGAAGAAGAACCCTTTCCTTACACGCCCAGAAGTTGGTTTCCCCTTCCAACCTATCCTCAATATTCAATGTGTTCACCATTGTGTCTCAAAGGATGACTCCCTCTCTCCTTCAAAGACTTGGCTCCAAGTTTTGATCTGATAACCCTCTACTGGAACTACCCTTGTACTATCTTGTATGACCTTGTACACAACTATCAACACTGCAACCCGCATATGTAAACGATTGGACCCACTGCAAATCATGTATGTATGCGATTGTTACCACTATGACCTGCATATACCTCAGTACACTTACAAAAACCCTGTTTTACCTCAGTACTATTGTTTCCCTGAAATTTGTCCTTAGATTTTCACCTCCTAGTTATAGATATGTCAAGATATTCCTGCAATTGTTGAGATCTATGCTCTTGATTTCCTCCCTTCATAGACTAGGCTTTGATACCATTTTTATTTGTCTCTCTAACAACCCATGGTATCCTTTGATGCCATGTTGAGATTCCCTACTCAACACCCGACAATTAGCTCAAAATAAAATCACTTTATCTACTAAAAGTGAAACTAAGAAATCAACTAAACATGCAACAAAATCACAAAAAAGGAAACTAAAAATATCACACATCGACACCAATATTTTTGGGTAAAATACCCCTCTCGGAGGGAAAACCAGTTCCAATATGCTTTTATTAAGGTCAAATCAGGGCTCTTGTAACAGGGAAAATGGTCCACTATGAGAAATACAACTATAGATAAACCTGACATAGTCTGCTCTGTCATACAGTCGTTGAACAACATGTTTTTTGAGGTGTACAAGATTCTCCTTATGTTGACTCATGTACATATTCCATTTTCTCCACTATGAACCACGTGCATGTACAAAAAACCCATATGGACACTTTAGTATGGCGCTATTCTTTCCTCTGGATTCTATCCTATGAAACCCGCATGTCGCTTCCTTTGCTCTCTCTTCTCCTTGACCCGTATGATCTCTATATGGAAGTCCTTCTCCACCTATCCAATATCTTGAATCACAATCCTTTGTGATTCAACCCTCTCTGTCTCAACACTTGGATGAAATCTCTTCACCCAACTAGTGATATCTCCTCACTCATGTGTAAGCAAAATTCCTTCTTTTCTTCTACACTCCTTACACTAGAAAAAATCCTTTTTTTCTTCTACAGTCCTCAGACTAGCAAAAGTCCTTCTTTTCTATCCTAGACCTTGGCATCTCACCAAAATTATTGACCTTTATTTCTCACCAAAGTCTCTCACTTTGATCTCTCATCAAAATTCTCTTCCTCCTTCTCCCTAGCCTTGCTTTTATAATCATGAGTTACAATCTATTTATAATCTCCAAAGTGATCTTTGGTTGAGATTACTTCTCACGCTCACTTGAGATTTAGATTACATGTTGCATGATAAGCATGTTACTTAATTAGTTGAGTTCACTAATAACAACCATTTTTTTTTAATTAATTCCTTTTAACTAAAGTAAACTCACACTAGGATTTCGACGACTTCCACATTCTAGACACATTCCAATGTGGAATTACTTGTTCGATGCTACCACTAACATCAACAGAAAGTTGATTTTGATAGTACATATTTTGTTTTGGGACCCATTTTAGACCTCAAAATTCCCTTAATTCTTCTACCCTCTCTGATATCTAAGCTCTACAGTAGAAAAATCACCTTCTCCTCCATTCCTGACAAACTAATATGGGGACACCAACCATTGGGTAGATTTAACCTCAAAGAAGTCTATTCCCTAGCGGCTGACAAAAATGTTGTTCCTACAGAATATATCAGGAAACAAATTGGAAATGGAACCTATGGAAAAAGTTGCCACTTTTCTTTGGTTGGTTGCTCATGGGAAAATTCTTACCTGGGATCAACTCCAGAAGAAAGGTTTCATAGGTGTGGGTATCTGTGTAATGTTCCTTCAAGTAGTTGAATCCCTGGAGTACCTATTGAACTCCTATTCATTCAACAACTTTTTATGGGACCAGGGAGCCATTATGTTTCGACAAACTAATTGCATTAGAGATTCTATCAAGGAAACTATATCTTTTTGGAATACATCCATCTTCCAAAATCCCATAATTAACTGCATATAGTATCTCTTCCCTAGTTTTTTTCTTTGGGAAACATGGAAAGAAAGGAACCAACACATTTTCAAAGATGAATTCACTCATGCACCTTCAATCCGAAACAAGATCAAGATTAATATTGTGGAAACCATTCACTCTGAAATATGGACAGATGAGGATCTCAAATGAAAAGACCTAGAATGCCCCATTCTCTCCTTATGGATCCCCTCATCTATACCCTTTCCCCTACCTCACCTTCTCAGAAACATTTCCCTTTTTC
>ML787874.1:25416-56206 GCA_009831015.1 Picea engelmannii | reverse complement strand
CCCCCCCACACACACATCAGGCTTCATCAAGTTGAATTTTGTTGGTGCGTCTAAAGGAAATCCCGATTCGTCCAGCTATGGAGGAATCTTCAGGGATGCTGATGGGAAAATACTTAGAGTATACTATGGTTTCATGGGAATAATATCAAACAATGCGATGGAACTCAAGGTGTTGATCCAAGGTATTCAAATAACACGACAACATCATTTTTCCAAACTTATTGCTAAAGGATATTGATGTCTTATCATTCATTTACTCACTAAAATCCAAAATGGATCCCCTCCATGTAAAGTCTCTCATAATTGGCATATGGAAGATCTCCTTGACCTCCTTCACTTGACTATCCCCCATATTCCTTCTCCCATTATCTCCCATGTTTTACATGAAGCCAATAAATTGGAAAACTTCCTAGCTGATGAAGGAATCTCAAACCCTTCTAAGCCTATGGACTCTACATGGAAATATATTAGTGATTACCCTCTTCAATTGGCTTTGCAACTCCCTTGCTCACTATGACTTCAATCCCCTAGATCAAGTGCTACATGGTGAGCCTAAGGATGGGAGGGTGACATCCAATGTGTGTGTGGACCATGGGGAGGATGTTTTCATGAGTGGCCATGTCTCATCCAACAACCCAATATCATGCAAAGGTAATAATGTGATGAGCCAGTGCATTCATGTTGAGGTGTAAGAGCCGCTAGGACAAGACCAAGGTCTGTGTTACGAGGAAAATCACTCTATGGCATGGGGTAAACCACAACAGATGGAAATGACTGCAAAAATCAACTCTAATGTCAAGTATGCTATATAAAAAAATATTCTAACAAGACAAGATAAAGAGCCTATCTTGTCCAGACGTTCGATGAAGTCCACCGTTGATCACTCGCTCAAAGAAATATACCTTCAACTTGTCCTCAACAACCAAGATATGCTTGTCCCCGAGGTGTAGGACAGTCGATGACGGAGTGTGTTGTTAAGCCACTCCGTGATGTTAAAGTCACCGGTTCGAAACCTGCAGGGACAAAAAATCCAACCATGTTAAGGGTTGGTGTGGCTCAGGCCAGGTGCGATCCCCGGGTGATTTTGACGGCTTAGATGCCCCTGAGTCGCGGTTTCTCAAGCCACAGGTTAATCGCAGGTCCTGCACAAATTAACAAACAAAAAAAAACAACCAAGATATGCAAGAATATGGTGATAATATATAAATTTAACACATTTAATAGCATAATCCATCAATATTCATAACAAATATTCCCATGGAATAACAATTCAAATATTTGCAAGACATTAATTGGATGAGAAAGGAGTATTTCTATTAAAATGTAATCAACAGAAGTATATGAATGACAAACTTTTGTGTCGGCATGTTCAGAGCTGAGAAACTAAGTCCCTTCTAGCTGGGTCCCCACCACTTCAATCCTCCACCAAAGTTAAGCTCATATAAGAGATACAATGAGGTTCTCCATCAAGTAGGGATGATCTTGGGGGCTGAACAATGTGTTCAGACTTAAAAGGATAAAGGGATGCATAATCAATATGAAGTGAGTAATTTCTCCAGAGTAACTTTGCTCTCAAAGTTGAATTCTTCTCCATTTTTTCCACATCTTGGATATGGCCCATTTATAGTCTTCCAATGGAACTGAAGGGCTGGGTGAGGATGTTTCTAGTATATGGAAGGTCAAGGATCATGGATCTCATGACGTGACATGGAAACCCGACACCATTTTTTAATTTTGGGCACAAAACCTGATGTATGTGGTCTGTAATGGTGCAACTTGTGTATATGGATGTTGTATAATTGTTAGGGTGCGTATATGTGGAAAACTATTATTTTTAGCTCTGGGAACTGTAAAAAGGGACTTCAAGTTTGCATAGGGGAATGGAAAATGCCTTCTGAGCAAATTTTCATAGGGTGAGGAAAATATTGCTATAACATATTCCCCCTAATGTGTGAGGTCATATGAGTATCTTCGATAGCCAAAATACATTATAATACCCAGAAGTGGAGTAATGGGGACCCAACTGGACAAACTAGTTTCTCATGAGAATATTACAATCTATACTGACTTTGCGCACATGGCTGCCAATTTGAATTACACTGCAGATCCATGTGAAAATATACCAAACAATTTTTCATGGCCATGGATAGGCAATACAAAGGTGGCTACATGCCATTGACTGTCATAGTCACAAACAAGGCTTGGTAAAACCAGTCTCAAAATCAATCTGAAGATATCCATATACAATGGAGTAAAATCTGATTTCCATGATCACTAAAGTCACACAGGTACTGGTCCAATGAGAGATAGCAACAACATAGGAAATATGTGACTATGAATGGATGTCTTCAAGTCTTCTACACAATCTGCCAAAGGTGCAAGTCGACATTATGTGAATAAAGGAGTTGAGGTCGAACACAATGAGACTTTGTTTGATTACTGGTCATTAAGGTATACCATTAACAAATGCGAGACAACCTACCGATAATGAAAGTAGGTATCAAGGCATTGAGCATGGATGATTTTAGGGGCTAAATTTCGCTCATGGGCTAATTTTCCATGGTTTTTCCAAAAATGAGATTCACTATTTTAAAAATGATTCACCCAAATTCTATAGGATAAAATTATTTTACCTTAAAAATTGCCAAAATTTTATAAAAAATATATAAAATCCTTATAAATTTGAATATTTTTACAAAAATATTGCCAAACATTTATAGTTGGCATATGAAGGATTAGTAAGATTCGCCAAGGTTTCTACATTTTAAAACAAATTTCCATCCTTAAAATCATCCCTAGCATTGAGTACATTCTTACAAGTGTGAATAAAGGTGTCGAGGTCGAACACTTGAAGAATCCATTGATTAGGAGACATTGATGTATTCCCAGCTATCGATGACGAGAGAACCTGCCACTAATGACTGCAAGCCTCTAGGTACTTATAGGACTCTAGGTCTCATTTCCAGAATAGATGGGTTGAAGTTGATGGAAGGAGACTTAATGAAAGGAGATCATTAAGGCATCTCTCATCATTCATCATTAGGTACAAAGAAAGAGCTTGATGATTTGGAGGAATATGGACAAAGAAAATGTTCACGAACCAACAACCCTGTGCATGTTTCACGTGCGCCAGATGCAAGCGATACACAAAAAAGACCCTCTGAATAGCAGTCAATAAGGAAAATTGTTGACAAAGGAGAGGAAACCACCAATAAGGCTAATGACATCCAAGAAACTGCATGAATCCCAATGTGTGAATAGATTTCTTTCCGTCGAACACAAGGGAAACCCCTCAGTCAGTGACCAATGATGAAATGTCGACTGCTAGGTTCAAGGTTACCTACCAATGATGAAAGTAGGACCAGAGTGCACGATAGGACTACAACTTCATGTAACTTTGAGACACATTGAGGGTATGGATGACATGCAAAGTCAAGAGTTCTGAGAAATGGTTGACATAGGATGATAGACATCCTTTGAACAAAATCATGAGACATATGGAAGACTCCAAAAACATAGACTCAATGATGAAACTTTGTGATGTAGGAGGCACCAATCAAACTCTCCATAGGGACTAGAAGAGTAACCAGTAGGGAGAGTAAATTCTAAGTAATGAGCTCAACTTCCTAAGGTCATGATGTTATAACCCTAATTTGCACCAGACATGTTTACCTGGCATCAGGCCATCTCAAATTCCTTCTTTTCCAAAGCACTAATGAACAACTCTTCTTAAAAACCTCTTTTATAAAGGCCCACGCACCCTGCTCCATTACTGCACGCGTGTAGTAATGGAGCAGGGCATGTGGGCCTTTATAAAAGAGGTTTTTAAGAAGAGTTGTTCAACAGTGCTTTGGCAAAGAAGGAATCTGAGATGGCCTGATGCCAGGTATATGTCTGGTGCAAATTAGGGTTATAACACATGATGAACCCAAAATTTTGATGACAAGTGGACTCAAAATTTTTTGCTCTGTTCAAAGGAGACATGACTACTGCAAATATAAGATAATATTGTTTTCCTGCCAGTATTTTTTTGTTTTTCATAGTCAAATGAATGCGATGATATAGAGGAGGAAACGAGTGTCACTAGTAAGAAACTAGTTCCAACATTGGAACATACCTATGCTCAATGCAAGGAGGTGCATGTAGGATATGGACACTCGGGGGAATGTTTCCTCTTGGAGTATAGGGTGTCAAGATGCAAAGGATATAAACAAGGCTCTGCTTGGATGATGATGCAAACTGTTGAGGTGATAGGATTATAATGCGAAAGCAAGATCGACAATAGGATCAATACCGCAAGAAAGAGAATGAGACACAATTACAACTTAACACCAAAAAATGTCCTTTTTCGTAAATTTAGTCTACTTGGTTTGAAAAAGGGGTAAACTTACACTAAATAAACGTTCTTTCAAATCTAATTTACACGTGTGAAAGAGACAAGTTCACTCGACAATATTTTATCTTTTTTAGAGAGTCGGAAAAGAGCTTAAACTGGACTCGTTGGGAGTTGTATAAGAAATGGGACATGGGGGAGGCCAGGGATCCTGTGCAAGACTTATTTAAAAGGTTAGCAACTTACAAACAACTGACACAAGCTTGGGAAAACCCAAATATTTCCAAGTAGAGGGGGATAAAATAATCACAGAGGTTACCTTCTCAATGATATATCAGAGATCCCCCCTTATTTGAAAGGGTGTAGAAGAAGGAATTTGATATCCCACAAGACGATCCCAATCAAAGGGAACATCCCTAAGACTTGGAGGGAGTGTACTTGGGGAGAGTAGAACACTCTCTTGTTCAGAAGGTACAAAACTAGAAATTTTAATGACATGGTCAAAAGATGTATCACTCCTCAAAACAGGGGTGGTGTTGGGCGAAGATTCCATCGGGACGAATGTTGTGTTAATCAAAGAAGGAATAAAATGTTAGGAAACCAAATATGACTCTGAACCTAAAGGGTTATCAGACTGGGATTGCACTTATTCTACTACAACAGTAGTAGGGCACAAGCAAGTTAAATGACCTCCTTTGTAAAGCCTACAAAGGAACCTGGGCTTACGTCCTATATGTCGAGGCTTCTCAATCGTATGAATTCCTCCAACATCACTCACAATGGCTGGTGACATGCTCTCAATGCAACTTGCATAGGCTAGTGGTCCATCTCCAACATGATGTATAGAGGTTGGTGATTATTCTCCAACATGGTTGACCATGGTTGGAGAAGTGATGTCAGTATGACTCATAGTGACTAGAGTTGTGCCCCCAGCATGACTTGCAATGATTGGTTTCTGGTCTTCAAAATGTCTTCCAGAGGTTGTCGAACAATCTCCAACATGACTAGCAGAGGTTGGTTATATAACTCCAGTATGACTTGTAGTGAATAGACTGGTGGCGACGGTTGGTTGTGGCATTTGAGACCAAGGTCCCAGGAAAGACAGGTTTTGAGAAATTGCAGACCAGGAAGGGTCCTCATATACACCGTGGCTCTTTCTGGTAGGGTAGTATCCTCCTCCAAATTGATTCATAGAGGGTTGTAAAGGCATCATCACCGAAGAAGATGTTTGTGAAGAGAAAATGTCATGACAAGGGTTACTCGGGTGAGGATATATGTTGCCCCCAGGCGAAGGGACCCCATAGAGGGGGTTTTTCGTACTATAAAAATGACTCCCTCCATATGAAATACTAGAGGATAGATGGAGGTCTGTCACAGGAAAATTTTTCGTAGGAATTGGCATAGCAGAGGAAGGATAGCTAGGAGGAATGTAATAAGCAAAATAACCACCCATTTGAGCACTTGCTCTTGTAAAAGTGAAGCTAGGATTAGATCCGTAAGAAGGGAGATTCCAACCTCCTACTGTAAGAGTCGATTGAGGGATATGAATCCCATCAAACGAAGACGTGGGAAAAGGAGTCATCATGCCCCCAGATCCAAAACTAGGATTCATATAAGCAGGTGAGGGAGAGGATGGAAAGGGTGAATGCATGTTTGGCATATTAAGAGAAAGATGTTTAGAGGCCCAAGGTATTGATTGAGTATCATGATTTTTCATACCATTATGAAACACGGACGGGTTCGTCCCCATGAAATGAGAGGATACCATGTGGGTGGTAGTGCTAAATGAGGGAGTCAAAGGGACTCCACTATCCATAACAATGAAAACTCACGACGAAATACCAAAATCCTAAGGCCAACTAATAATCAAAGAGCACACCAAAATAAACAGAAGGCCAATATGCACACAAACAGGATAAAGTGGCTGAAAGGGCCCTCCCTCCCTAAAGTAGGTATTCCTTGCCCAAGAGGGGCCTGAGACTCCTGGAAAAAGATCAGAGGTATCATAATCAGTTATAAGGGCCCTCGTGGGCTTAACAACCAGTCGGTTAGGTCCCCCCAGAGAGGTAATCCTCCATAAAAGTTGTGTGTTGTCCGACACTTATCTGACTTAGGGTACCTGTAGAATAACCCCTGTAAGTAACCTATGTGGTACCTATGTCAAAAAACTAAGCAACCACGATGTAATCGATGCACATGCGAACAGTTGTAAGTCAGGTCTACCGTATGGGTAGGGTAACAAAGCCCAAAATATCGAAATCACTACCTCTCACAGAGGTAAAGGTACTAGAAATATCCCCATATACAAATAGATCCCCAGAAATATATCTGACGCTAAGAAGGTATTGGGGGGATATCCCCTCAACCAAATTCAACGACCTCATGCTTAACTCCAGTGTAAGCGTAGCCTCCTGATGTCACCAATTATACAATGGATTTCACCACTCCCTTAGTTAAACACATATGTTGATTTTAATAGCCTTGGAGAAGTTTACTCACAAAATCCTATTCCAAGGCTCTAAATCCTAAGCTAGTTTGTGCACGCTAAAAATAAAATCGTTTCTAATCAATTTTAAATTTATCAGCATTACTTTTAGTGGCCTTGCTTACTCAAAAATGCGCGGTCGTGAAATTGATGACGTTATGAATCAACAAGTAAAATAAATGAATATGAATAAAATGCAAAGTCCTAACCCAATAAATGCTAAGATTTTCAAAATTCAATTTTCAATTTAATTATGCAATTCAAAATAAGATGCAATATTTCCATACAGGTTCTAAGATCAACGATAAGAACCCAAAATATCAAATGCCAACAATGCAAAATGTTTATTATTTTTGTATTTTCAATATAAAAGAATGAAAATGCAAGGACTGAACAACAACTTGATATAAAGATTCTACTATATGTAAACATAGACAAACCAAGTAGGATATCAAGAAGCAAACACTCAGCCCAAGATGCAAGGACAATCAATGAAAAGGATGTTGAGAAAGAAAAACCTCCCAAAAATTCAACCAAAGAAAGGTTTCCTATCACTCTATAGGCACTTAACAGTCATAATAGAGACCTAAGAAGACTCAACAACCATAAAAAATTACCCAATAAACATCAAACTCAACAACCATAAAAACATACCCAACAAACATCAAACTCAACAACCAAGCATACAATAATGATGTACATGATTGTTCACCAGAAAACCATGCATATACGCTTCCTACAGAATGACATCTAGCATATGTATGCGACTGTTAGGAAAAAAACCCATGTATATGTATTGAAAGACTGCCAGGTTAAGGATAAGGCTAAGAAACTCAGACTCAAAATGAACAGAGGCTGTCAAGCAATCACATGAAAAGAAACTTGATAGAAACGAGATAAATAAAAGGAGAAAAACACTTCAAACCAAAAAAAAAATATTATATCCTTAGTATGGTCGCCAATTCTGTTACGAGGAAAATCACTCTATGGCATGGGGTAAACCACAACAGATGGAAATTACTGCATAAATCAACTCTAATCTCAAGTATGCTATATAAACAAATATGATAACAAGACAATATAAAGAGCCTACCTCGTCCAGACGTTCGATGAAGTGGATATCGATGTCCACCCACCTTTTCCAACTCGCTCAAAACAATTTTCTGGCAATTTCGGTAATTTACTATTTTTAGCAGTTTTTAACTTACGGGGCCATTTTGAGGGACTAAATGAAGGTTTTTTGGGATTGAGATTATCAATGATAGCCAAAGGATCTAATTGAACCCCCTAAATTAATCTCCTTGACGATACCCTTCTAACGAGTTATCGTGTGCCCCAAACAAAGATCGTATGCCAAAGTTACGCCCCCGGGAAGTTGATACACCAAACTACCCAAAACGGGGTCCACAAAAATATTGGCTTTTCATCTTCCGGGGTTAGGGTTTTGGATTTTATTTATGATAAAAAATCCTTTAGAGCCTCATTGTAAAATCATCTTCTTGCGAATGTGAGTAGCGAACACATATCTTCTCATAAATAAGTTGCCACCATTCTAATGAGTCTTTCACTCTGTATTTTTACAGTCTTTGTACATTTTCGCTCATTAATAGAAAATTGTGTATTACTATATCTCTATGTTTATGGTTGCATATCTGATACATTTTTGTTATATTATTGGATATCTGAGATATCTCTGTACATTGATTTATTATATCTCCACTCTCATTTCGTGCCGGAAATAATCTGGATCACTCGAACTCAAAATGAACAGAGGTTGTCAAGCAACCATACGACAAGAAAATCGATATAAAGGAGAGAAATAAAAGGAGAAAAACACTTCAAACCATGAAAAGAAGATCCTATCCCCAGTATGTTCAGCAATTATGTTACGAGGAAAATCACTTTATGGCATGGGGTAAACCACAATAGACAGAAATGACTGCAGAAATCAACTCTCATCTCAAGTATGCTATATAAACAAATATGCTAGAAAGACAAGATAAAGAGAATACATCGCCCAGACTTTCAATGAAGTCCACCGTTAAGCACCCGACTCAAAGCAATATACCCACACCTTTTCCTCAACAACCAAGATACGCAAGCATATGGTGATAATATATAAAGTTAGCACATTTAATTACATAATCCATCAATATTCATAACAAATATTCCTATGGAATAACAATTCAAATATTTGCAAGACATTAATTGGATGAAAAAAGAGTATTTCTATTCAAATGTAATCAACAAAAGTATATGAATGACAAACTTTTGTGTCGACACATTTGGAACTGAGAAACTAAGTCCCTTCCAGTTGGGCCTCCACCACTTCAATCCTCCACCAAAGGCAAACTCATATAAGAGAGACAGTGAGGTTCTCCATCAAGTAGGGAAGAGCTTGGGGGCTGAACAATGTGTTCAGACTTAAAAGGATAAAGGGATGCAAACTCGATATGAAGTGAGTAATTTCTCTAGAGTAACTTTGCTGTCAAAGTTGAATTCTTCTCCCTTTTTTCCATAGCTTGGATATGGCCCATTTATAGCCTTCCAATGGAACTGACTGTTGGGTATGTGTTATATTATTTGCATGTGTATGTGTGGGCACGTCAAATTCAACAACTGCATCCGACGATCCCTTCGACAACTGCGTCTGGCAGCTTTTGCTATTTTTAGCAGATTTTGCTAATTTTAGAGGTTTTCTAAATTAATACCGGATTAAGGGATTAGGGTTTTGGTATCTACAGAATACCTAAAAACATTTTATATATTGTAAGGTGAATGGTGAAATTCTATATAATGAATATAAGAGAGGTTTTCCCCAGTTGAGGGTTTCCGGTATAAATCTTTGTGTACTATGTGCATGAGCCATTGATTAAATTTTGTTTTTCTTAAGAATCTATATGCATTGCTTTACTTCATAGGTTTGAAATTTACATGTGGTATCAGAGCTCATTTTTGGCTTCAGAAGGATGCCTTTGTTGTTGAGGGTTTGGCTCGGTCTTGATAGATCAATTTTATCTTGGGTCTGTGATAAACCTGGGTTTAGTGGGAGCTTTTGTAGTGGTTATTCGAGTGTATAAAGAGGAATGGCGAGCTCTTCTAGAATCGAGATAGAGAAGTTCAATGGTAAAAAAATTGAGTTATGGAAGCTCAAGATGGAGGACCTTCTTGTAGACAAAGAACAATGGATCATTGTGGATCTTGGTACACAACCTACTGGTATGCAACCAACTGGCACACAGATGACTAGTACACAATCTACTAGTACACCACCTACTGGTACGCAACCTACTGGCACACAGACGACTAGTACACAATCTACTAGTACACCACCTACTAGTATGTCAAAGGAAGATTGGGAGAAGTTGGACAGAAGAGAAAGGAGTACTATTCGAATTTGCCTGGAAGATTCAGTGTTGTTGAATGTCTCAGGAGAATCTATAGCCAAGGAACTATGGAATAAGTTAGGGAATTTGTATCAATCAAAGTCCCTGGTAAACAAGTTGTTTCTTCGTAAGATGTTGTATCATCTTAGGATGGAAGATGGAGATTCTATGACAGAACATCTAAATGCCTTTAATAATCTGGTAAGTCAACTTGTCTCTATTAATGTTACGATTGCAGAAGAAGATAAGTGTATTACTTTGTTATGTTCTTTTCTAGACTCTTGGGATAATTTGGTTATAGCAATTGGTAGTACCACTCAATCTACATTGAAGTATGAGGATGTAGTTTCATCCTTTTTATCTGAAGAGATGAGGTGGAAAAGCATGGATAGTCATAGCACAAATTCTTTATTTATAAGAGGTCATACCCAAGACAGGAATCATGGTAAGCCTTTGGGGGGGGGGAGATCTAAATCTACAGGTAGATCTAAGTCTCCAGAAAAATCTTTGAGGAAATGTTGGAATTGTGGTAAAACATGGCATTATAAGAAAAATTGCAAGTCTAAGAAGGTTGAAAAACCAAAGGGATCTGATAGTACCTCTTCCACAGAGGTGAAAACCTCCACTGAACAAGGAGGTGATGTTTACCTGGCATATACAGGTACACATGCAAACCATGATGCATGGTTGATCGACTCAAGTGTGTCATACCATATGACTCCTCATAGGGAGTGGTTCTCTGAATATGAAAAATATGATAGTGGTGATGTATTCCTAGGAGATGACTCGACAAAAAAAATCATGCGACGTGGAAGGGTTAAGTTGCTGCTAAAAGATGGAATGATTAGAACTCTCCCTGGGGTTTTGCACATTCCAAAACTAGCCAGGAGCCTAATATCTGTAAGCAAGTTGGATGATGCAGGGGTGGATATTGTATTGGGAAAGGGAACTTGCAAGATGGTATGAGGAGAAATAGTGTTGATGAGGGGAGTTCGATGTGGAACTCTGTACAAGTTGTTGGGAAGAACTTATACTAATGGGTGTAATAGTTATGTTGTCCCTGAGTAGAGAAATGAAGGAGAAAAGACCAATACTGTTCCTGAATAGAAGACCATGTTGTGGCATCAAAGATTGGGTCATATTGGAGAAAAGGGCCTTCGAACACTACATGGTAAATGTATGGTTGAAGGTATGTCTAATTGCACTCTAGATTTTGATTTATGTGAACATTGCATATATGGTAAACACAATCGATTAAGATTCACATCTGGTGCTACAAGAGCAAAGGGGATCTTAGAGTTGATACGCAGTGATGTGTTTGGACTTGTTCATGTTACATCCCTAGGTAAATCTGTGTATTATGTTTCATTCATAGATGATTTCTCAAGGAACACATGGATTTATTTTCTTAGAAAGAAGTCTAAGGTATTTGATAAATTTAAAGAGTTTAAGGCCCTAGTAGAAAATCAGATAGAAAAGAAAATAAAGGTATTGAGAATAGATAATGGTGGATAATTATGCGGAAATGAATTCGAATAATTATGTAAGAAGTGTGGTATTTCAAGGCAGAAGACTACTCCATACACTCCTCAGCATAATGGAGTTGCAGAAAGGATGAATAGGACACTGATGGAAAAAGAAAAGAGCATGCTCAGTGGTGTCGAGTTAGGACATGAATTATGGGCAGAGGCAGTGGGTACAACATGTTACCTGGTCAATCGATCACCTTCATCAGTGTTGGATGATAAAACTCCACACGAGGTATGGACTGAAAAGAAACCCTCTGTTCAACATCTTAGAGTGTTTGGTTGTGATGCTTATGTACATGTTCCAAAGGAAAATAAGAGTAAGCTGGATAGAAAAGGTTGAAAAGTGTATTTTTATTGGTTATAAATATGGTGTGAAATTTTATAAGCTTTGGAACCCAGATACTAAGAAGATTGTTTACAATCGAGATGTTGTTTTCAGAGAGATACAATATGTTTCCAAACAGGAATTCTTACCAAGGCTGGAAGAACCTGAGAAAATAGAGCTTGTGTTGTATGATGCAAAATATGAATCATCTGAAGAAGATGAAGTAGAAGAACCTCATACCCCAGTATTGAGGAGATCAATGAAAGAAAGAAGGAAACCAGAAAGGTATAGTCCACCTGATTTTTGTTCCAATTTTTCTTTATCTATTATTGATGATGATCCCAGAACTGTCAGGGAAGCAGTGAATTCAAAGGATACTAAACTCTGGAAGAAGGCCATGGTTGAAGAAATGGATGCCTTGGATAAGAATGAGGCATGGGATATAGTTGAGTTTCCAGCTGGAAGAAAATATGTTGGTAGAAAATGGTTGTTTAAGAAGAAGTTTAATGTAGAAGGAAAAGTGGAGAAATACAAAGCTCGGTTAGTAGAAAAAGGTTATTCCCAGGTAGAGGGAATTGACTTTGGTGGGATTTTTTCTCCCATTGCTAAGTTAACTTCTATTAGATTTCTTTTATCTATTTTTGTTTCTTTTGATCTTGAAGTGGAACAGATGGATGTGAAGACAACATTCCTACATGGGGATTTGGAAGAAGAAATCTACATGAAGCAGCCAAAATGCTTTGTAGTGAAGGGAAAGAAAGAGTTGGTATGTCATCTAAAGAAGTCACTATATGGTTTGAAACAATCACCTAGGATGTGGTACCAAAAGTTTGACACATACATCCTTGGATTGGGATTTGGGAGAAGTAGGGCTGATCACTGTGTATATTCCAAGTAGGTTGGTAATCACTTCATTTATGTAGTGTTGTATGTTGATGACATGTTGTTGGTAGGAAATAACATGGATGTTATCAAGGAGGTGAAATCACAACTATCCTCCAAATTTGACATGAAGGATCTCGGTGTTGCTAACTTCATTCTGGGAATGGAAATTAAAAGAGATTGTGCAAACATGAAACTTTGGTTGAATCAGAGAAAATATGTTGAGACGATATTGCAGAGGTTTAATATGCATGGAAGTAAACCGGTCAAGGTTCCTATTCCTATAGGTGTAAAGTTATCTACAGATCAATGTCCCAATACACAGGAAGAAGAAGAGGACATGTCCCATGTTCCATATGCTAGTGTAGTTGGCAGTTTGATGTATGCAATAGTCTGTACTAGATTGAACATTGCACATGCAGTGGGAGTTTTGAGCAGGTATATGCCAAAACCAGGGAAGGAGCATTGGACAATAGTAAAAAGGGCCTTCAGGTATTTGCATGGCACTACCAATTATGGATTGTGCTACCAAGGAAGACCAGGATTGGACAAAGTGGTGGAAATACATGGATTTTTTGATGCAGACTGGGTTGGAGATCTGGATCGTAGAAGATCTACAAGTGGGTATGTGTTTAACCTATTTGGAGGAGCAATCAGTTGGATGAGAAAAAGACAGGCTGTAGTGGCACTCTCAACTACATAAGTTGAATACATAGAAGCCACTCATGCAAGCAAGGAAACATTATGGTTACAGAGATTGTGTTCAGGTATTGGGTTGGTACAACAAGCAGTGAGATTAGATTGTGACAGTCAGAGTGAAATCTTCCTGGAAAAGAACCCAGCTTATCATTCAAAGACAAAGCATATTGATGTTCAGTATCACTTTGTGAGAGACATGGTTGAGGAAAAGAAGGTGTTGTTGGAAAAGGTTGACACTTTGAAGAATGTTGCAAATTCATTGACAAAGTCTGTGAGCACAAAAAATTTCTCCTGGTGTAGAGTAACAATGGGCATTGTTTCCCTGGATCGTTGACGATATAATCCTGTGGACCCCTAGATGCAAATAAAACAACAAGCGGGAGAATGTTGGGTATGGTTTATATTCTTTGCATGTGTGTGTGTGTGGGCACTTCAGATTCGACAACTGCGTCTGACGATCCCTTCGACAACTGTGTCTGGTGTTTTTTGCTATTTTTAGCGGATTTTTCTATTTTTAGCGGTTTCTAAATTAATCTTGGATTAAGGGATTTGGGTTTTGGTATCTACGCAATACCTAAAAAAATTGTATATATTGTATGGTTAATGGTGAAATTCAATATAATGAATATAAGAGAGGTTTTCCCCGGTTGAGGGTTTCCGGTATAAATCTCTGTGTACTATGTGTTTGAGCCATTGATTAAATTATGTTTTTCTTAAGAATCTATATGCATTTCTTTACTTCAAAGGTTTAAAATTTACACTGAAGGGCTGAGTCAGAACGTTTCCATTATATGGAAGGTCAAGGATCATGGATCTCGTGATGTGACATGGAAACCCGACACCATTTTTTAATTTTGGGCACAAAACCCGATGTACTTGGTCTATAATGGTGCAACCTGTGTATATGCATGTTGTATAACTGTTAGGGTGCGTATATGTGGAAAAATATTATTTTTATCTTTGGGAACTACAAAAAGGGACTTCAAGTCTGCATAGGCAAATGGAAAAGGCCTTCTGAGCAAATTTGCATAGGGTGAGGAAAATCTTGCTATAACAGTCTGGATCTTAGGACAATTTGCATTGATGTTGGCCCTCATGGAAGTTAATCACTTTTTTTTTCTAGTACATTCCACTGTGGTGATGATGATTGTCACAGAAGGTTTAAGCTGGGTGTGGCGATTTCCCCTGACCTACTTATCTTCGTATGTTGGATGTTTTTTGATTGTGGGATCTCGTCTATCCTTTTCTTTGGTTATTCTCATGCTCCCCCATGGTTTGTTCTTATATTTACCAGTCATGCCTCCATGGCTCTGGATGTAGTCCGAACTAAGAAAACCCTTATCCGTAAAATCCATGGTGTCATGGTCGTTGCTGCTGGAGCTGAGTTTTATGAAGAGTTGGTTCCCCAAGAGGTTTAGGTTGCTATGTCAACCCTGGAAAAAGGTGTTAGGATCATTCACAAGGCTCGGGATGATGAGGAAGTTAATGCTCGAGTGGGTATTATCATCCTTTATATGGGTTGTACTCGTACCAAGGAGTCAAAATTTTACAAAACCCTGGATTTGTATTGGCATATGAATACTATTGTCATTCAGGGAATACTTCCCAAGGACCATATTACCAACAATTTAAGCATATACTAGAATTACTCGAGGACCATAACCGACTACTCATCACGATAGTGTCCTGGTTAGTCAAGAAGAATTGAGGTTCTTTCTAAGTCTCACGAGAAGGTCATTAGCCACCTAGAACTCCAATGGACGTGGGTCACATTGCTAGCACTTATGCACTTGCTTCTCAGGTGCCTCTTTTCCATGTTTGAAAAGGATCTCTCTGGTATGACCCTTTACGGGTATTTTTATTCTCATATGTTCATGTTTACAAGTTCAAACTTTCTTGTCTATATGTTACTTATCTATATCGACTGTTGGTTGTCTCTAGTCATGTCTGATTCCAATTTTTCTTTAACCCTGGTTTCCCTCTTTGGGTAGGAAAACAATTATGGGTCTATGGGGTTCTATTTTGGAAAACTTAAGCTATATGGATTTTTGAGGACAGAAGACATTTATGTATAGTTTGTGAATAGATAATAGAATTTGTATACTTACAAAAAAATAAAATACAAAATCAATAAAATACAATATTTATCATACTTTTTTAATAGAAGATTCAACTAATACTTACATGCTTTTACATATTTTTTTAATAGAATATTCATAAAGTTAGTAATAGAGTAAAAAATTGTGAATCCATTTCATCCAAAGTGTATAGATCAAAATTTATTATTATTCTTTATATTTAATATTTTAAATTTCACTAAATAAATTTGATGTATTATAATAGTTGAAAAATATAAATTAATAAAATCATTGGAAAATTAAAGTTCACTTAGGTTCATGGTATTTTTCCCATGGTTATTGAGCATGTGCAAAAATTATAAACAACAATGTGCACATCATGTGCACCTTTTGATTTATGTAATGAGGTAAGTCAACATTTTAGTTGCGTGTTTAAATGTATTTAGTGTTGGATCATGTTATCATTGATGTCAAAGGAACAATGTCTTGTCACAGTATATGGATGTAGTGATTGATGGATCATGTATTGTCATTGGTGTCAATGGATTGATGTCAAGTGGATTCATAGATAGATGATGTCATGAAGATGGATCAATGTGTTTTCATTGATATATGATGCATAGATGATGTCATGCATAGATGAAGATGGATCAATGTGTTGTCATTGATATATGATGCATAGATGATGTCATGCATATATGAATATGGATCAATGTGTTGTCATTGATATATGATGCATAGATGGATTGATGCATTAATGTATTGATCGTTGGATCATGTGGTCCTACATGGAATCAATGACAAAGGGACAATGTCATAGTGATATGTTGTCATGGGTTATTCCAAGTTGGATTGATGTAAAGATGACTCATTATTGTCTTGTCATGATTGATAGGGAGTACAAATGGATGAAATCCAAAGTGGTCCCCTTATGGTGAAAACCCTCATGGGAAGACGCTTTGCGATTGAGTTATCCTAGAAGTATGGTTAGAGAACCCATGCTTAATTGTGGAATAATGAGATAAATATCAGTGAATTTGTCAGTGAAACTATCCTAGATGTATATTTATTATCATGTCATTTCCGATGGTATGTGGAACGTCACATAACTCCTCACGGTTTGAGAGTTATGGCCTTATGAAGTTAGAGCACCCTCATGTGTTGTCTAGAAGCCCCCAAAGGTCAAAGGTAGTCAAAGTGTTTACAAAGAAGAAATTATTTAAATAATAAAGTGAAGTGATGAAGTCAAAGAGGATTATTTAAATAATAAAGTAAACGGAGAACTCACTAATTATGGAAAGTGGTTATAAGTGGGTTAACCCTAAAATAAGGAAAGTGGGTTAAGTGGACAAGTGGATATATGGACAAGTGGCCAATTGGACAAAGTTGGACATATGTGGCTATGTGGACAAAGTAGTTATGTGGATAAAGTGGATATGTGGACAAAGTGGCTAAGTGGATTATTCTAAGGATGTTGCTTGGAGAGTATAAATAAGAGGTAAGGGTCTCTTGTAAGAAATATCTTTCTCGAGCATATTGAAGATCTATTATGAGTGAGAGATTGACTCGAGGATCTCATGGATGCATCAAAGTTTTCATAAGTCTGAGATCTTGACTGCAAAAGTTTCGGAAGTTCAGAAACCCTAGTTTATGAAGGAGTACACGAGCAACAGTGGGCCAGAGCACATACATACGTGGGCTGCAGTTAGTCAGAGAGAATGCACACACGAGCTGAAGGAGGCTAGAGCACGTAAAGTTGGAGGAAGTCATGGAGACTTGAGTGTGAGTTGGTGCCAGGTTCTTGAAGTATGAAGAAAGTTCCATATCTGCATTCTATGGGCTCAGATCTTCCACAGAAGTTTTGGTATGGTTACATGATTGTTTTGATGGATACTCTTGCTTATGGTATGGTGAATTCTTAAGGCATTCTTGGTATGGCTGTTGTGGTATGGTTTATGTGGTTGATTGACCGAGTGAGAAACACTCTTGTGTTTCAGTATTGATATGGTTGTCATAGTATACTGGTTACTTATACATGATTAAGTAACATTCATGTTGTATGGTTGAGGAGAATGAGTAAGATGTTGGACATCATAGATGTGTTGTGATTGGTTATGGTACAGATTGGACAGTGAAAAGTAGAAGTGAATGTGACAGAGGATGCAAAAGATATGAGTTTTCATGGAGAGAAAACCCTATCTCTTAAGAAGGTATACGTAGTCTATTGTGATCCAGACCATGTAAATACGTAGGTTGTACTATTGGTAGGACGTGTACATACACATACTGCACTACTGACAGGTCGCGTACTTGTTGACAGATTGGTATCTATTGAGGATTGGATCCTCTTCTCAGTTGGTGCTGAGTTGTGTAAGTTGAGTCTTGCATTGTAGAGCTGGTGCTCTTTTGGAGTTGATACTCTATTCAGTTGTTGTTGATAAACCCAAGGATTGTAGTCCATAATAAAAATAAAATTGTACATACATCTTGTGTTCTTTGTGGTGATGACTTATTGATGATATATGTTGTTGTTATTTGGCTGATATATGCTCACATACAACTGGTTATAAATGACAGTAATAAGTGATGAGTAAATGGTGATTGCTAACTAAGGAGTTGTTGTGAAGGGAAGTTGAAAAATAACCCTACATTGATTCACCCACCCCCCTCTCAGTGTGGTCGGTGTGTTCAACAATTGGTATCAGATCAGGCCTTCACTATAAGCCTTAACAAGCTTGGAGGAGATCCATGGACACACAAATGGATGATGAAGTTCCAATCCTTGATGAGGAAAATTATTCAACATGGAGAATAGAAATGAAAGAGTACTTGAAAGAAAAAGGCGGAGGTGTTTGGAAAGCAACTATTGGTGGATCAGTTCCCTTGAAGAATAAGTCAAAGTTTGCAGCTCAAAAGGAAGAAAAGAAGAATGATGCATTGGCTCTCAAGGCCATTTTCAATGGACTCTCAAGTTTTATCAAAGAAAGCATGGGACAATGCATTTCCACCAAGGATCTATGGCTAAATCTAGAGAAGACGTACCAAGGAAAAAAGGAAGACCTTGAAGACAACTCCATCAAGAACAATAAAGGTAAAGAATCTCCAAAATCCTCTAATTGCAATAATTCTAAATGTGATGATGTTGAATCTTTCTCTACAAGTGAAGAAGAAAATCTAGAAATAGTTTGTGTAGAATCAGATGAAATTTATCCCATGGAAGAAGTAGAAGAAGAACTTTCAAATCTTAAAAAAAAAGTTGATTGGGGTCTATATGAATACAACTATGACCATAGTTATATAGACTATAGCTATCTTTCTGAGAATACTAAAAGGTTTCTTCAAAAGAATCAAAAGTATATTTTGAAACTAAAGGAAATATTCAAAGAACAAGAAGAAAGTAAAAGGACTCAATTAGAAGAAAAAGAAGAAGAGATCAAAAGACTAAAGAATGAAATAGAAGAAAATAAGAAGGAAGATGATGAGATTAACAAAAGTCTTGAAGTTAATATCCATCTCAAGACCCAAATTGAAGAAGCCAAAAGGGTAGAGGAACTATTAAAGAATCAAGTAAATGAAAAGGAAGAGTCATGTCATAAGTTAGAAGCTGAAGTTGTTGATATTAGAAAGAAGATAGAGAAGTCAAACAAATTCTTGAATAACTCAACAATCTTGAATGAAATCTTATATAGTCAAAGATCACCAAATGATAAATCATGTCTTGGATACAACAAAGAAGCTACACATGTTGAAGCAAGCACCTGAAAGAAGCATGAGGTAAGTCCCTCATTCTTAAAAGATGGAAATAATGTTTCAAGTCAACCATATACACAAGGCAAGGAAAGTTTCAAAAGAACAAAGCAAAGAAGACATCAAGAAGACATCTTTACACCTCAAAGCAAATTCAAAATCGAGACACCTTCAAGATGGACACCAAAGCAAAGGTATGAAAATGTTTTTCATGGTCATTGTTACTCATGCAATGAATATGGTCACAAAGCTTTGGAATGTAGATATTATGCAAGGAGAGATAATTAAATATTTCATAACACCCTAAGGTGTTGGAGATGTAATCAAGTAGGACACATTGTTGCTCATTGTCACACCATGAGATGTTACAACTATAGTGGATTTGGTCACAAATCCCAGGATTGTTGGAACACAAGAAGACAATCCATGAGGAGTGTTTCATATAGTATGACTAGAAGAACACACGAGGCTAGAAGGGAAGACAATGTTGGAAACATGGAAGCTTAGAGCTCAAGTTTTGAGAAGCTAGGACACCTTCAGAAGTGGGTAAAGAAGACTAAACAATCAGAACAGAATGGCAGCCCTAAGTGAAGCTCAAGTTTGACATATTCTGAAGCATACACAGGTTACAATGATAACAGTTGCGTACATACGTGAGTTGAACTATAAATAGGTCGTGTACATACGTGAGATATCTATATAGCAGGCTGCGTACATGTGGTAAAATCCTTGGGTAGTGGGCTATGAAAATGGGTTGCATCTTGATGTGATGGTATAACTTGTGTTGCAGGGTCTGACATGGTTTGTTCCAGTGACTGACATGGTTTGTTGCAGGTTTTCATGATTACATGTTGGAATACATAATTGATGTATGTATGGTGATGACATATGTGTTGAAAGACTATCTTGGATGCATGGTACTAACCCTAGAGTGTGGATTGAGACATTTTTTTGTTGAGGAACAATGTTGGTTATGACAGTGAAGTTATGGCACTTTGGTTATGAGATATATCATGATGAAATGATGATATGATGCTAGCTAGAGATATCATTGATCTATTGAGGCACACTTCTAGTACACGTATTTTTGGATGCTTAGTATTTGTTGTAGTGAATGGAGGTTGAGGCAGATCTGTTAGGGTACATGGTTGGTAGATAATTGAGTTCCATTGATATATCAATTGATGTATTGTTGGAGGCACATTTGTTGGATATATTGGTGCATGCATTTGGCATGTGGTTGAGATACATATTGGGACATGTAGTTGATGAGTTGATGAGGTGGTTATGTTGTACATCATTGGCGAGTCACAACTTGATCTATGATTGATACATATTTGGTACATTGTTAGAGGCACCTACTAGCATATTGGCACATGGTTTATGGTTGATATGTCATACATGTATGGGAACAAATCTTGCTTGTAGTTCATCTTGTTGAGGTTTGGTGCATGCTTGATGCACTTGCTTGGTACATGTGGTGATACATGTTTAGTGCAATGGTGATGCACTCATAGATTGTATATGTTTGTGGGTGATAGTACTTGGATAAAGTACATCATTGGTATTACTTGTTTTAGCATATACCTTGGTACATTATGTATGAGATGATATAGTTGAGACACTTGATTGATTGAGATGCATGGTTGTGGCACTTGGTTCATGGTAGAGGCATATCATGAGTGATATGACACTTGTTTGAGGCACATGGTTGGCATGTTGGTAGAGGCATATGGTTGGTACACATTATTAGCATATGGTTGATACACTCCATTGATGATATCTTATGGTATATTGTATGGTATTGATGTACATGGTTGATGTACATGGGTGTTGTGCATGGTTGGCACACAATATGGCACAAGATGCACATGGTTGATGTACATGGATGTTGTGCATGGTTGGCACATTGTATGGCACAGGATGTACATGGTTGATGTTTTGTTCATGATTCTCTATTTCATTGTTAAACATATATTTTTCTTCATGATGTATGGTATGGCATGAGTTTGATGAATGGACAGGTCCAAGGATCATCATCGAAAGAGTGAATCACTCTTGAGAAGTTGATCTATGTTCCGGTCGAGTAGTAGCATTTGTAGCAGAAGCATATTGCAATGGTAGCATATTGTTCATATTGCAAAGAAGATAGGGGGAGACATACCCATAGGGGGAGTCATTCTTCTTCCCATGATTCTAGGAGGAGAGATTTATTAGACGCAAAGATAAATACTTGGAGAAAGAGCACAAAGGGGGAGCAATGGTCACAGGGGGAGCATGAGCGATATATCTTCATCATTACATCATAGTGATATCCCTTGTTCAAAAGGGGAGAGATTATTCAGAGGAAGATCAAAGGCATTCAGGCAGGGGGAGAAACCCCAAGGAGAGAACTTCCCTTTTCCATGGATGTCAAAGGGGGAGAGATAGTCACATTGATGTGATTGAGATGACTATTGATGAAGAAAAATTCCATGTCTACATGTTGCCATCAATGATTGGTGTTGACATCAATGTTGGTATTTCCATCAATGCCAAAGGGGGGGATTTTTGGATCATGTTGTCATTGATGTCAAAGGAACAATGTCTTGTCAGAGTATATTGATGTAGTGATTGATGGATCATGTATTGTCATTGTTGTCAATGGATTGATGTCAAGTGGAGTCATAGATAGATGATGTCATGAAGATGGATCAATGTGTTGTCATTGATATATGATGCATAGATGATGCCATGCATAGATGAATATGGATCAATGTGTTGTCAGTGATATATGATGCATAAATGATGTCATGCATAGAGGAAGATGGATCAATGTGTTTTCATTGATATATGATGCATATATGTATTGATGCATTAATGTATTGATCGTTGGATCATGTGGTCATGCATGCAATCAATGACAAAGGGACAATGTCATAGTGATGTGTTGTCATGGGTTATTCCAAGTTGGATTGATGTAAATATGACTCATTATTGTCTTGTCATGATTGATAGGGAGTACAAATGGATGAACTCCAAAGTGGTCCCCTTATGGTGAAATCCCTCATGGGAAGATGCTTTGCGGTTGAGTTATCCTAGAAGTATGGTTAGAGAACCCATGCTTAATTGTGGAATAACGAGATAAATATCAATGCATTTTTTAGTGAAACTATCCTATATGGATAGTTCTTGTCATTCCATTTCTGGTGGTATGTGGAACATCACATAAATCCTCACGGTTTGAGATTTATGGCCTTATGAAGTTGGAGGACCCTCATGTGTTGTCTAGAAGCCCCCAAAGGTCAAAGGCAGTCAAAGTGTTTACAAAGAAGAAATTATTTAAATAATAAAGTGAAGTTATGAATTCAAAGAGGATTATTTAAATAATAAAGTAAATGGAGAACTCACTAATTATGGAAAGTGGTTATAAGTGGGTTAACCCTAAAATAAGGAAAGTGGGTTAAGTGGACACGTGGATATATGGACAAGTGGCCAATTGGACAAAGTTGGACATAGGTAGCTATGTGGACAAAGTAATTATGTGGATAGAGTGGATATGTAGACAAAGTGGCTAAGTGGGTGCTTCTAAGGAAGCTACTTGGAGAGTATAAATAAGAGGCAAGGGTCTCTTGTAAGAAATATCTTTCTTGAGCATATTGAAGATCTATTCTGAGTGAGAGATTGACTGGAGGATCTCATGAACGCATCAAAGTTCCCGTAAGTCTGATATCTTGACGATGGAAGTTTCAAATTTTCATAAACCCTAGTTTCTGAAGGAGTACGTGAGCAACAGTGGATCAGATCACATACATATGCGGGTTGCAATGAGCCAGAGCATGTACACACGCGAGCTAAAGGAGGTCTGAGCACGTACAGTAGGAGGAAGTCATGGAGACTTGAGTGTGAGTTGGTGCCAGGCTCTTGAAGTCTGAAGAAAGTTCCAGATCTGCATTTTATGGGCTCAGATCTGCCACAGAAGTTCTAGTATGGTTACATGATTGCTTTGATGGATACTCTTGCTTATGGTATGGTGAATGCTTAAGAAATTCTTGGTATGGATGTTGTGATATGGTTTATGTGGTTGATTGACTGAGTGAGCAACACTCTTGTGTTTCAGTACTGATATGGTTTCCACAGTATACTGGTTACTTATACATGATTAAGTAACATTCATATTGTATGGTTCAGGAGCATGAGTAAGATGTTGGACATCATAGATGTGTTGTGATTGGTTATGGTATAGATTGGATAGTGAAAGGCATAAGAGAATGTGACAGAGGATTTAGAAGATCTGAGTTTTCATGGAGATAGAAAACCCTAACGCTTTAGAAGGTATACATAGGCTACTGTGAACCAGACTGTGTACATATGCAGGTTGTACTATTGGTAGGGCACATGCATATGCGTACCACACTACTGCCAGGTCGCGTACATGTTGACGGATTGGTATCTGTTGAGGATTGAATCCTCTTCTTAGTTGGTGTTGAGATGTGTAAGATGAATCTTGCATTGTAGAGTTGGTGCTCTTGTGGAGTTGATACTCTATTCAGTTGTTGCTGATAAACCCAAGGATTGTAGTGCATAATAAAAAGAAAATTGTACATACATCTTGTGTTCTTTGTGGTGATGACTTATTGATGATATATGTTGTTGTTATTTGGTTGATATATGTTCACATACAACTGGTTATAAATGACAGTAATAAGTGATGAGTAAATGGTGATTGATAACTAAGGAGTTTTTGTGAAGGGAAGTTGAAAAAGAACCTTACATTGATTCACCCCCCCCCCTCTTACTGTGGTCGGTGTGTCCAACATTTAGGTGAGATCACACCTTATGTGGTATCTCCATCTTCATCTTGTATTTACTCATATTTAGTGCAATCTCGTCTTGAAATTCCCATAAATAAGGAATGTGTGTAACCATTTTTTTTCATATTTTGAAGTAGCATCATAGACAATACTCTATTTATGTGAATCTCTCTCTCTTCCATGAATTTTAACAAATGCTCCCATGGTACTTTTATATGGATAATAGAATGGGAAAGTCATAAAATGATGATTATGTCAATGACATACTAACACATCAATATTTCCTTCATTGTATATAGAAATTGTACTATGTACAAGATTCTATCACTACATACAAAAAAAATTGCTTAATCTTTCATTATCACTTATTATGTTATTGTTTTCATTTTTATATTGCTTAATAACTTCCATCCTAACTTTGTCATCACTAATAAGAGAGATTATGAGATAGTGTATCTATGGGCTTGTTGATGATCGAGACCAACAAGGTGTGATGTACTATTGGTACATACTATAGCAATCCATTGTAGAAATCCCAAGTGCATTGTAATGCTCAATGTTGGTATGACTAGAAAATAATAACAAAGATCCAAGGACAAGCCCTATTCCATAAGGGGAGGATTTATGTAGTACCTTGTTTTGAGTTACCCCATTTTGTACATGGATAAATGGGTAAATATTGTGTATGCATTTTTCCTATCACATTGTTTTATGAAAACAAATTCAATTTTATATGATGTACATATGAAGTCAAGTTGTATGAGATTATGAAATTCATAGTGGAAGCTCAATGCCAAGACCCCAATTGTGAACATAATTAGCTTACTTGGGGATGTTTTACTTTTAATTGATCACGAAACATGATGGAATCTTAAAAGGCAAGCTAGATGTGTAAAAATAAAAAGAGTTGGGAGAGAAGAGGGCTATGATATGACAAGTGGAAAGAGAAATTGAAATATAAATCTAGGGGCATGTGACACTCACCCATCCTATCTCGTACTATGCCTATACATATTATCCATATGCTTTGTTGATGGGTCCTAGATCCCTTTAATTCAACAGTAGGAACCAAACCCAATACTGAGGCCCAATTAGACTATGCAACGTTAAGTAGTGGAATGGTTCTCCAGATCTTGCGATCCGACCAATTTATCTATGGGCTTTACATTTTCTTGTGAAGGCTCCTCCTTCAGTTTGGAATTTCTCTTTTTGTATTTTCTCTTAGGTGGGACCGATATGATATGTAAGCTGGTAGAAACCAACTTGGTAACAAACAAGATTAAGTTTAAATACTGGGGAAGAGGCTGATCTTGGGATAACCCGCTACTCAAGCATGCAGACGAAAATTTTATACCACGGGCCTAGTACTAATACGTTAACCATGTGAGCATCCAATTACTGTCTAAGATACTAATTATCGGAAATAAAACACATATGCGATAAGATAATGGAAAGAAAAATAATTCACCTACTCTAATAATCCATCACATAATAATACAATGATTCATCTTCATCATAAAGAAAAGAACTGTAAAATATTGCACCAGATAACTTAACAATAGATTCAATAACTCTTACTCATTACAACATCAATTCATGAAACGAGATAGGAAATAGTTCTTCTCCACGTCCAATCACACATGCAGTTGATGAAAATATAACTTGTCTCTGGTCAAGAAGGACTTCTCAATTAAATCTAGCTCGGAAATAGTTCCTAACAAACCAAAAAAGAGTTTCTTGCATCAACCATCGACCCCTAACTAATTGGTTGATGTTCTTATTTATATCATAAAATTCAACTGAAAATAACAACTAAGTGTAAATAAGTAAACAAAATTCACCACGTGGCGTTCTCTTCTAACAGTCAACTTAAGATATCACTTGAAAGGGTGACTTTTCTCATACTCTGACCAGCTGATGAACAACTCCTCACAGGTTTGGGCATATGGAAATCTATGTTGTTCCATCGGCCGCATAAACTTCTTTGATCTCCACCGCATGCGTTTGATACTTGATTAGACTAGCACTTAACTATTGAAGCACATCCCGAGCTCTGATCGAATGTTCCAAAAATTGTTGCACATGTCCTGGCACTGTGTCGGTCACCCTTGCTAGTCTTTTGGCCCATGAAAAATCTTGCTTTACGTGCGATTCGACTATGTCGCGTAAGTCGACGAAGTCATTGGGTGTGCCGAAATCGGGTAGTCTGATATCTTTCATCACCTTGTTGATCTTTGGACCCAGTTTCTCTTGGATTCCTCGACGAAGTTACGAAGTCAATTTTGCTTGATAGTCAGAGGAATCTTTCCTGCAATCAAAATTAAAATCGTTTAGAAATTGCTTACAAAACAATACTCGACAAAATATAGGTGAAAACGTAAGCGTGGAGAATCTAGACTGGTGCATACCTGTAAAGCTCATTAAGCCTAGTTTTTTGATACTTACGTGATCTCTGCAACCTTTTGAATTACCTGCACCATCTCTGTTAGCACCGTCATTTTTCTTCAATTAGGGTGGGTTACATCCACGCGCCACAACATGAAAGATCAGGTACAAAAAACATGAGAGTCAAAGTCACGCTAGTGGTCGGTTGGCCCTTGGGGTCGAGAAAGGATGTCAGAGATGAACATGTGTCGAAAGTACGAGTAAGTTCCAAAAGAGTCGGTTATTGTCATAAGGGAAGTCATTAAATGCTTCAAGTCGAGGCAAGTTGCTCAAACAGAAGTCGCATCAGTAAGCGCATCAACCATTATCAACTCATTATGGAGGTTGGGGAATTAAAAAGAAATCGAGGTGATCGTACTGCACATCCTCTGCAACTCCTATCGACTGCATCTCACATGCCCCAGATCATACCGGTCGCGCAGATGTGACACATAAATTCTTTAAAACATCCCGTCGCAAGACATTCAGTGTTCCCTGGCATGTTTCGACTCACTACCCGCTCCGTTATAAATTCTAGATGTTTTGTCTGTGTTCTACTTACCAATTGAGCTTATGCACTATTGGTGACTCATCTCGTGAGTCCAACTCGATCAAATTCTTTGGGCCTTTGTCAAGTCACCCATGCATAAGGTAGATACACTGTCGCACCATGGGAACTCCTCAAAACGCAAGACGGGGCTTGCGAGGTAGCCGAAGTGCCAGGCTTGAGCCACAAAATGCCTGGGAATCATTCTTATTTGCAGCGGGTGTTCCCGAGGCTTCAAAGGGAGATTCCTACCTTTGTGTGGAAACGATGGTATCGCCCCGTGCGGAGGCTGAAGTAGAAGAAGTTACGTCAGAAGGGCACAAGTTGGAAGCCACACTTCGTCAACAACAGATACCGTAGAGGAGAGGAAGGCCCAGGAAGAATAAGGAGGTTGGGGGGGGGGAAGTCAAATCCTGATTGAGTCGTGTGCATGATCAATCGCCAAGGAGTTACTAATGTGCACTATCCGACTAGAGCTTGTTGAAACCACAAGTCGAGGAAGCGGGAGCCGAACGAGAAGGATAGAAGCCTCAGGTTCTAACATTCGGGGACCTAATCAGCAGCTGGAGCAGGCAAAACTCACCATAGCTGAACTTTACCAGGAGAATAGAGAATTACGACGTTAGTTGGCGGCAAAGACCCTTGAGGTGTCAACACCACAAAGTCGTGAAGGGAACACAACTTGGCTGAAGAGACAACTTTGGGAAGCACAAGATATGGTCGTGCAGCTGCGCGAAGCGCAAAGGGTGTCAGAAGAACAAAAAATGAAAACACCTCAGGGAGCGCGAGGCAACCGGGGAGAAATTCCGCACGTAGAAGAGACATGATTAGCGAACTCTATTTTGTATTC
Source organism: Picea engelmannii (assembly GCA_009831015.1). Taxonomy (NCBI): domain Eukaryota; kingdom Viridiplantae; phylum Streptophyta; class Pinopsida; order Pinales; family Pinaceae; genus Picea; species Picea engelmannii. The sequence continues at coordinate 28,128 of ML787874.1, read as the reverse complement.
TCAGACGTGACGCAAAATTTTGATAGTTTTCCCTTTTTCTTGTGAAAATTTTCATGTTCTCAATGTAACCAGGTTGGTTGGCCAAAAGGTGTAGACAATGTCTATTGTATGTAACCTGAGCCTGATGGAAAACTAATATATAAAGTCTCAAAATTTTGGCGAAAGGATTCTGGTCATAATAGTTGAATGCATCGTTTTTTCCTCTTTGTGTGTGAATCTCCTGTGTTCTTTGTCCAATTTTCTTGTAAGTTAGCCCCGATTTTATATTTAGTGTTGCTCCTAGTTTCTCTGCATCTTTGTTGATATCCTTTTGCAAAAAACCTTCGACGCTGATCGATTTCATTGTACGACGCTGACGTGGCATCACTTACTCGGGATACATGGTATTGAAGACCGGGAACTCAGCTCGCGAGTAATGGTCGGACTCAGAACTTTGTTTAAGTCGAGCGCTCTAAGTTTGACTTGGGACTGTCAATGCCGAAAAAGGTATCGGGGAGCGGCTTTCGGAAATAAACCTATCGCGTAGTTTCCTTGTGGATTATTGTCCTCGAAAAACCCCTGATACCAAAAACGTTTCAGAAGTCGGTGATCGACGATATCATTTATTTCTTCGTTAGTGCTTACTCCTTTAGCCTTTTGCCGATGTTGAAGGGGTCGGTCATCGACGATATCCTTGGTGATGCTTGCTGCGAAAGAAAACCCCCGTCTGTCGACGCCGACGAAGATTGGCACTCAACTACTTCGGTTCTCTCGAGTGATTTTCTTTCACGCTTAATCCTTTCCGATTTCGAAATTGGACGCGTTGGGCAAAACATTTTAGTTGTTGATTCTTATTCAGAAGTTAAATCTTTTAAGTCGTGGATTTTCGTAGTTTTAAGCAAACCTTTAAAGACTTAATGAGATTTGAAATGGTAAGCAAACACAACATTTTTCCACAATGCAAAAAGATCAAGTGGTACCCAAAAATTAAAATTTGACATGGACTTTTTAGGGTGTGTTGAGTGCTCAACATGCTCCTACATAAGTTATGCAGAACACCAATATTTAGTGTCTCAAGGATCATACATTTTTTTTACATTGATGGCAAGGTTCCCCACCCATGATGAATGGGTGAGTGATTTCTGACATACCTCAAAATAACCAAGCGGCATGATCACAATAGATCTTGCTAACGAATATTGAGACGTGGACCTTGTTTAGCTTGTGTGTCACTCAAGCGAGAACCAATTTGACTTCCCTCAAAAGGACAAGATCATATATATGGCAATTGATAAAGATTATCCAAGCTAACCATATTTCTAACAATGTTCTATGCAACAAATCTTACAAAAAATTGAGTGCTCAACATAGTTCCTTGTGCTAAAGTTTCAGGGACATAGTTCATCCATAACCCTAAGGTTTTGAGGGTCTCTGAATCAACCCAAAACGTAAAAAAAATCCTATCATGTAAATCATTTAACTTACCTATCACTCATGGTAGAACTAGAAGAATCAGATCATATATATTTTTATTTCAGCAAATTCCACTCCAAACAAATGAAGTTTTTCCTCACAATTTTGAACAACACATAAACTGCCCCTCAAACGAATAAGGAGAGGTCGGAATGAAGTTTTTTAACACGTAGGTCGGCATGTAATGGGTATACATATGAAATTATTGAAAACGAATATATATAAGAGATCATTATCGAACATGTACATCTTGCACAATCTCTTAGTTCCTTTCTGGCTCCCTTTTCGTCTTTAACTTGCGCATAAGAGTAGAGAGACGCTGTAGCTCTCTGATTTCTGGATCAAAATCTGCTCAGGCTTGAGCTGCAATAGATTTCTCGCAGCGCGGCGTTTCGCAGGGTTTTATTAAACTGTATTTTGAGGGATTTTCCTTGTTTTTTTAAATATTTCAGAATGATGAAGCCAAGTCCCGTGTCGACACCCGCAATTGATGCCCAGCAACAGCAACAACAGTTGATGATGATGCCCCTGCCTCCTGAAGCTGGGTTTTTTTACCAGCAACCCCAACCTCAGTTTATGGTGCAGCAATACCCGCAACAAGTGTTTTTTCCCCAGCAACCTCAACCTCAGCTTATGGTGCAGCAATATCCGTAACAAGTGTTTTTCCCCCAGCAACCCCAACCGCAACAAGTGAGCTCCGCGGACGAGATTAGGACCCTCTGGATCGGAGGTTTGCAGCATGGATGGATGAGACTTATCTGTCGCGGCACTGTTTTGCTTATACCCAAGACCCTCTTTCTCTAAAGATTATTCGCAATAAGCAAACTGTACAATCAAAGGGTTATGGTTTCCTAGAGTTTGCAAGCCATGCAGCAGCTCAGATGGCTCTCCAAAATTACAATGGTCTACAGATGCCCATGGCTGAACAATCTTACAGGCTAAATTGGGCAACATTTGGCATTGGAGAAAAGCGTCCCGAGGATTATACTATATTCGTGGGAGATTTGGCATCTGATGTCACAGAGGACTTGTTGCAAAAGACCTTCAGAGATATATACCCATCTGTAAAAGGAGCAAAGGTTATTACCGATAGGACTACAGGCTGTTCAAAAGGATATGGGTTTGTAACCTTTGGGGATGAGAATGAGCAAGCTCGGGCTATGACAGAGAGGAATGGAATGGTGTGTTCCTCCAGACGTATGCGAATAGGTCCTGCCATAACAAAGAAGACTACAGTTTATCAGCAACCGTATCCTAAAC
>ML787874.1:0-25316 GCA_009831015.1 Picea engelmannii | reverse complement strand
TGTGACATAACCATAACCAACATTGTATCCTTGGTACAACAATTAGTTTATTTTCATGGCTTAAAAAAGAACATGTTTGGACAATAGTGCATCGCATTAGTTTATGGCGTTCAAATTATCATTAGTCAATACTTGTTGCATCTAGAGGCACTTTCTACGTGTAATTACTTCCATGCTCAATATGGAGTCAACACATGGCATTTAAAAAAATATTAATATGGCAGAAGGTATTGCGTGTAGGATTATGGTGGCCAACAGTCCATAGAGATGCTAAGGAATATTGGCATACATGTGATGTCTGTCAGTGGGTTGGAAAACCCAATAGAAGGGATGAGATGCCCCTAAGAACATAAGTAACTTCATAGGTATTTGACAAATGGGAAATAGATTTTTTGGGACCATTCAATCCACCAACAAAAAGATCAGGAGCTAGATATATTATTACTGCGAAAAAATAATTAACAAGATGGGAAGAAGCAACACCATTCACAGACTACAACACAAAGACAACAACACACTTCTTGTTTGAACAAGTGATCACTAGATTTGGATGTCCAAGAATTTTGATGAGTGACCAAGGCACTCACTTTATCAACAGTACCATCAGGGCTATGACTGAGGAGTTTGAATTATATCACCAGAAGAGTACACCATACCATCCTCGGGAAAATGGAACGGTAGAGGCTTTCAATAATATCTTGGAGAATGCTCTGACAAAGATCTACAATGTCAACAGAGATGATTGGGACTTGAAAATACTAGCAGTACTATGGGCATACAAGACCACATGTAAGAAGTTGAGAGGAAAGACACCATTGAGACTAGTGTATGGGCAGGAAGCAGTGGTGCCATTAGAATTTATGGTACCCAATCTATATGTAGCAGCAATTACCAACATGACAGAAAGAGGCACAGTAAAGATGAGGTTAAATAAACTAATGGAGATGGAAGAGGACAAGATTCTAGCAGGATTTCACCAGGAAGTGTAGAAAGAAAGAGACAAAGACTGACATGACAAACATATAAAGAGTAAGAGTTTCAAAGAAGGAGACCTAGTTTTTCTCTATGACAGTAAAAAAATTTAACATGCCGGTAAATTTATAATGCATTTGATAGGGCGCTATGAAGTAAAGACTGTCACAGATGGGGGATATGTACAACTAAAGGATCTGGCAAGAACATAACTCAAATGAATGATCAATGTGAGTCGAGTGAAACTGTACAGAGATAGTGGAGCTCCTAATGCTTAAAAGTTACAACGCAGTGAGAAAGGCATGTATATAGTGTACTATAGTAGATATTCGGACAGAAAAATGATAAAAAGAAATAAAAAGGAGAAAAAGAAGGAAACGGAATTACAAAAATAGATAAGAAAGAAAATACAAAAATATTGGGAAATACTATGCGTAGAGATAGTAGACTTGGCACGACAAAAATAAAATGTTCATGTGCAGCATATGGGTGAAAAAAAGAAAAACTCTGCGCACTAAGGAAAAATCACAGCAGAAATGCATGACACACTCAAAAAGTTCAGCGCTTTGGAAAATAAGCCAACGGTCAGAAAGTGAAAAAAAAATGTTAGGGAAAAAAAGGCGTGAATTGGGGCATTTATGGAATTAAATGAAGTGTAATCGACAAGATTAAATGAATTAATCACAGCCAGGGAAGCTTCTCCAAGAAGATTCATGGGATTCATGGAACTCTCTACGAAATGTGGGCCAAACAAGATTTATTGTGAAATTGCGAAGTCACAGAGCTAGAGAGCACGCAGACGATGGGAAAAAAGGCGAGTGTAGAGAGTGAACCAGCCAAATTTTATTCGCCAAAGCACGAAGTACCCACTATGGCACCACCAAATATTGGCGCACCGAGCCAAATCACAAGGAAAACTAGAAGCAGTTTCAGGACACCACACGAAACCGTAGAGGCAGAGTAGGAAATGGCACAAAGACAGGGAATAGTCAATATTGACGCAATTCCCTCCCCACAGGTCAAACCAGTGAGCGCCACACTAGTCGAGGAAGAATAAAAATCCCCAACAACGGTCGACATGGAAATTGAATCGCACGACACTGCACAGGTCCACGAAACAGTCGATGTAGGAAACCTATAACAACCTGCGAGGGCCGAAGTAACCCATAGAACAAATGGTGTCGTCGACGAGAAAACAGAGGAAGGGGAAAGGTCCATGCAACAACAGGAAGGACTAGTTGAATACATCATTGAGCAACCATACTCGGGTGCAGAAGATAGAGAAGCAGAGGTTGGGACCTCTAGCGTGCCAGTAAGAAGAAATGGAAAACAATCCCTCGCGCAGTCCCCTCGCAAGAAGCATGAATCCTTAATCATATTATCGTGCATTCCAGAGAGAGTGCAGGCCATGCTAACGCTATTGGGTTGCGTGTAAAAGTTGAGATACACATACCATGGTCGTTGGAGAGGCGGTTATAGGGGATGCTCCATGCGCCTTCGCGATCATCGAGCCTTCATCCCTTCGTCCTTCCTATCCATGTCTGAACCATTCTCGGAGTCTCGAAGTCCAGGAATCCTACCATGTGGCTTCGGCCTTCAACAAGCTTCCTCATCGTGTTGTTATGAATATACCAACAAAACTCCCTAACTCTTGAGTTCCTGCCACGTAGCTCTGACATTTGGCCTTTTAGAGCATACATTCTAACATCCCAAACCTCACGTAGTTCCAAACTCCCGAAATCCCAAGGTCTTGTCACATAGCTCCAGCCTTAGACCCTTTTGGAGCATACGTTCTAACAACCTAAGTCTCCTGGAGTTCCAAACTCCCAAACTCTCGGGGTCCCATTAGTCATTAGTTCAAACAACTGCACACGAGGGGGTGACATGTGACAAAAGACGAAGATGACGCGTGGCCCTATTAATGGAAGGCACATTTCACATTCCAATTGGAATATGAGAGAGATCCCAAAGCATCCTCGAATCGACGGTTCGTGTTACTTCGCGAGTTCAACGTTCAGAGGTTTTGGTTGTTTAATGCCCTTTCTCCCTCGGAGTAGGACTTTGTCAGAATGCTACACGTTATCCTTCCACTAGTTGATCAGATGATTGGGAGAGGTTCTCCATGGGCTCCCTAGATCAACAACTCACAACTCTAGCTCAAAGGTCCCTTGGTCTCAGTGTCAGTCCACTCCTGGAGGGACACCTGTCAACCCAAAACACGTTGGCAATATGCGTGGCACGTGCCTCAGGTCACCGACATCTCTTTACTATGTCACGAGGCCACCACACATGGCATCATCGTTGCTCGACATGTGGACCCCTGTGTTCTCTCGACGTGATACAAACGTCCCCACGATCAAATGGTCGAGAGGGGTCTCGAAAGATCCTTAGATCGACGACCCACATTACTTCGCAAATCTGGCATTCAGGAGTCTTGGTGTAATAACACCTTTGTTCTCCCAAAGCGGTCAACGTCGGATTGACCACGATGTAGGTCCATTTTTTAGGGGATATCCCGAATATACTTAGATCTACAGCTTGCATTACCTCGTGACCGACAAGTTGATTAGGGTTTATCATGGGGACAAATCCCATGATCACGGGTAATTGACCACTAGCCGACGGTCATTCATCAAGTTACCAGTTTGATAAGTCACCTTCGGCGCAATCTGGATACTATGAGGATTCCATATCCTTAGCTCCAGACCCTTGAAGCCTTGAAGTCTTAGCTCTAGTTGGGTGTAGCGTTGTGTTCCATGGTCCTATTCATATGAGGTTTTTGACAAGTTCTGAGGGCTACACCCTTAACTCTCAGTCAAAATTTGGTTAAGGCCATGGGCATGAGCCCGTGGTTACTTGGACAAATGGTTTGAAGGAGGCACCCTCCATTCACAAAACTTAAGTTCTAAAACAGGGAAAGGTATTTTCAAGGGATCAACGAGGCAGTAGCAGTCCCGTAGGGTCTGCCCCAACTCTAGAACTGTGAAGTTGATCCCTGGAAAAAAATTACCTTGAGGATTTCCCAACCAACGTAGAGGCCAAAATTGTCATCTTACAACCATTCAAATGCAATAGTTTACAGAAGAACAATAAGAATTATTACCATCAATTTCACACAAGGCACAATTTATCACAATTACAGGCATTCAAATCATGCATTTCAATTCAAGTGCATAAGGTAAACAAAATAATTATCTATTACAGTAGATCATCAACCAACTGACTATGAGGGTTCACCTTTCCACCCAATCGTAGGCTCAGATGCATTCATTCTTAGCACTCTGGCCACCCCCGTGCCAATCCATGATATCACTAGGGAACTTTTGCGGTGTCTCAGAGGTTCTTTCTCTATCACAACCTCTGCGAGGTTTATCAGATGCTCCCCAGCATCAAGCTCGCGACCTTCAACTTAGGTCATGTTTTCTACAAATTCTCAGCGATTCTTTCTCTTGTTCTCTCCAGTAACCAAAACAACTTAATCTTCTAGTTCTTCTTCTCAGCTGAACAGCCTCATGCGCTCTTCCTCTTTCTCTCTGCATATCCTGGTCGCACCCCCCTCCCCAGTATGGTCTCCTTCTTGTCTGCTTTCATGTGTATTATTGCACGTCTTTTTCCCTCCCCATGAAGATTCTCGACCTGTCCTCTTCCTTCTATCAGAAGAAACTCAAGTCAATCTGGGCCTGCAGGAAAAACCTCCATTTGTAGTACTTCGAGCTAACAGTTTTCTATCTCTTCAGCTAGACCCTCCATGCTTCCATTCATTGGGGTAGTTGATTGTTCAACCACCTGTCATTTTCTCATTAACTGGTTTTTCCTTGGAATCGGGATGAGGCTTATTATTTTAACAAAGAGAATTTGGGATCATTTTGACATAATGAACCCTCTCTATAGTTTCCTCACTCTTTCCTCTAGTGATATCATGTCTAATACTTCAAGGCTCCACTGCCACAGTTAGTCATTGTCAATCTAAATAATAATACATTTACATTGTTCACATGCCATAGCATGATAATCATAATTAATGATTAATTACAAGTTGGGGGAAACATGGACGTTACAACTATTAAGTGTTTCCCTATCAGTTTTGTTGATTGTAGATCTGGAATTTTAATAGTGTGATTACTGAGATTTCTTTGGTGAAGAGTGTTTTCAGGCGAATTTGGAGAGACTACAGTACTGTCAATGGAATGTCGACGTTTCAGATCCATATTAGGATCCATCATCAAGACAATAAGCCTAGGTTTAATTGTGAGAAGAGATGGTTATAAATACCTAAATTGTGAGGGAATTATGTGTCAGCTAGAGTATTTGGTTTATATTTTAGATTAGGTTTATTTAGTTTAGTTATATTTAGGGTTTTCCTAAAAGATTTCTTCAAAAAAATTATTTAAAATTCTTTATTAAAATATTTTAGTTTGGTTGTATTTAGGGTTTTCCTAAAAGATTTCTTTAAAATTCTTTATTAATTTTTTTTTCTTTTTTTTAAATAAATTTTATTTAAAATTCTTTATTAAAATATTTTAGTTTGGTTGTATTTAGGGTTTTCCTAAAAGATTTCTTTAAAATTCTTTATTAATTTTTTTTTTTTTTTAATTGATAATCATTAATTTGAATGTGTTTTTAGTAAGTTTGAGATTTATTGATTAATAAAATAAACCATTATTAAAGTGTTATTAATGATGTTGTTATTAATAGTGAATTCTAGAATAATCTAATTCAACATGGTTGAATCTTCTATGGTGCAACTTTGAGGCCTTATGAGGCATGAATTTTAACATGGTTTTAGAGTGGGGATGATGAAATACTCTATATTTAGTATGAGGGCACCTTCAACCTTCTATTTAGTATTATTTATGTAAGTATTTTTTGGATGCATTTGGGAGGTTATATTATATCCTTGTTAGTAGGGATCCTCTCCCTGCATCTCAAGCCTTATGTTGCTCCAATTACATTGCAATTAGCACATGCATGTACCTTTTTGTTTTGAAGTTTTTTTCTTGCCCTAAATTCCCATTTGTTGAGTAGTTGTTACGTTGTTACAAAATTGAGAACATAGTTATCTATTGTAGTTTATATGGGTTCTTCCTACACTAACACTTGTGTTGTTGTTGAGCTTTTGTTGCGCTCTTGCATCCCATTATTGTGGGGATTCTTTTTTTTTTCTCCATGTTACATTTCACCCACAAAATCTTTTGGTACAACAATTAATTTATTTTCTTGGTTTAAAAAAGAAGATTTTTGGACAATAGTGTATCACATTAGTTTATGGTCTTCATGTAATTCCTTCTATGCTCAATATGGAGTCAACACATGGCATTTAAAAAAATATTAATAACAAAAAATATTTCAATGTCCACCTTAAAATATCTCTATATAAAGTAATTGAAAGTAAAAAAATTCATCCCTATTGATAGGGCTTCATACATCCCAATATGAGAGATGTTTACTTCAATGTCCACCTTAAGTAAAATATTTCAAAGTCCATCTTAATAAAATATCTTTCTATATCAAAATAATTGAAAATTAAAATTTTCATTTTTATGGATAGGTGTTTCATACATCCCAATATGAAAAAAAATGTGCAATTCCTTCACTACTTCACATGCCATTTGACAAATTGTATTTAAAAAATGTTATTAACTACATTAAAAAAATAAAAATTATATGTTTCCATCAGAATTATAAGACTAGTACAATTAACACAAAAAGTTGAATCAAATCTTCATGGCACATGCAAATAAGTTTGATTCATCAATCAAACTTATAACTGCCATATTGATGAATCAAATCTTCAGACTGATTTACTGTTGCTGATAGTTTGTATGTGGAGAGGTATAACTGTACATATTTGGATCTTGTTGCTGATAGTTTGCATTTGGACCGGGTATAACTGTACATATTTGGATCTTGTGATAGTTTGCATTTGGAGGTGTATAACTGTACATATTTGGATTTGGAGGGGTATAACTGCACATATTTGTATCTTGTTGCTGATAGTTTGCATTTGGAGGCGTATAACTGTACATATTTGGATCTTGTTATTGATAGTTTGCATTTGGAGGGGTATAACTGTACATATTTGGATCTTGTTGCTGATAGTTTGCATTTGGAGGGGCATAATTGTACATATTTGGATCTTGAGGTAGTGTGACATAACCATAAGGTAGTGTGACATAACCATAACCAGCATTGTATCCTTCTACATCACCATTTCATTGATTTGGATCTGGTTGTTGGATTTGAAACCACCCTTCACTCTGCACTTGTTTGTTTGCAGGATTTCGTCGCAAAGAAAGCCTAATTGGTTGCTGACCAAGAACTGTACCTTGTAGCTTCTGCAATGCTACCTCTGCAGATGCCCTGTTGCTAAACTGGACAAATCCACAACGCTTCCCCACAGGTATCTTGACATGCACAAGCTCACCAAACTGAACAAATGACTGCGTCAGCATTTCGACTGTCATAGTGGGGTCTAAGCCACCAACAAATAGAGTCGTATTATTTGGGTCATTCTCTGAGCCTGACGCGACCAGTTTAGGATACGGTTGCTGATAAACTGTAGTCTTCTTTGTTATGGCAGGACCTATTCGCATACGTCTGGAGGAACACACCATTCCATTCCTCTCTGTCATAGCCCGAGCTTGCTCATTCTCATCCCCAAAGGTTACAAACCCATATCCTTTTGAACAGCCTGTAGTCCTATCGGTAATAACCTTTGCTCCTTTTACAGATGGGTATATATCTCTGAAGGTCTTTTGCAACAAGTCCTCTGTGACATCAGATGCCAAATCTCCCACGAATATAGTATAATCCTCGGGACGCTTTTCTCCAATGCCAAATGTTGCCCAATTTAGCCTGTAAGATTGTTCAGCCATGGGCATCTGTAGACCATTGTAATTTTGGAGAGCCATCTGAGCTGCTGCATGGCTTGCAAACTCTAGGAAACCATAACCCTTTGATTGTACAGTTTGCTTATTGCGAATAATCTTTAGAGAAAGAGGGTCTTGGGTATAAGCAAAACAGTGCCGCGACAGATAAGTCTCATCCATCCATGCTGCAAACCTCCGATCCAGAGGGTCCTAATCTCGTCCGCGGAGCTCACTTGTTGCGGTTGGGGTTGCTGGGGGAAAAACACTTGTTACGGATATTGCTGCACCATAAGCTGAGGTTGAGGTTGCTGGGGAAAAAACACTTGTTGCGGGTATTGCTGCACCATAAACTGAGGTTGGGGTTGCTGGTAAAAAAACCCAGCTTCAGGAGGCAGGGGCATCATCATCAACTGTTGTTGCTGTTGCTGGGCATCAATTGCGGGTGTCGACACGGGACTTGGCTTCATCATTCTGAAATATTTAAAAAAACAAGGAAAATCCCTCAAAATACAGTTTAATAAAACCCTGCGAAACGCCGCGCTGCGAGAAATCTATTGCAGCTCAAGCCTGAGCAGATTTTGATCCAGAAATCAGAGAGCTACAGCGTCTCTCTACTCTTATGCGCAAGTTAAAGACGAAAAGGGAGCCAGAAAGGAACTAAGAGATTGTGCAAGATGTACATGTTCGATAATGATCTCTTATATATATTCGTTTTCAATAATTTCATATGTATACCCATTACATGCCGACCTACGTGTTAAAAAACTTCATTCCGACCTCTCCTTATTCGTTTGAGGGGCAGTTTATGTGTTGTTCAAAATTGTGAGGAAAAACTTCATTTGTTTGGAGTGGAATTTGCTGAAATAAAAATATATATGATCTGATTCTTCTAGTTCTACCATGAGTGATAGGTAAGTTAAATGATTTACATGATAGGATTTTTTTTACGTTTTGGGTTGATTCAGAGACCCTCAAAACCTTAGGGTTATGGATGAACTATGTCCCTGAAACTTTAGCACAAGGAACTATGTTGAGCACTCAATTTTTTGTAAGATTTGTTGCATAGAACATTGTTAGAAATATGGTTAGCTTGGATAATCTTTATCAATTGCCATATATATGATCTTGTCCTTTTGAGGGAAGTCAAATTGGTTCTCGCTTGAGTGACACACAAGCTAAACAAGGTCCACGTCTCAATATTCGTTAGCAAGATCTATTGTGATCATGCCGCTTGGTTATTTTGAGGTATGTCAGAAATCACTCACCCATTCATCATGGGTGGGGAACCTTGCCATCAATGTAAAAAAAATGTATGATCCTTGAGACACTAAATATTGGTGTTCTGCATAACTTATGTAGGAGCATGTTGAGCACTCAACACACCCTAAAAAGTCCATGTCAAATTTTAATTTTTGGGTACCACTTGATCTTTTTGCATTGTGGAAAAATGTTGTGTTTGCTTACCATTTCAAATCTCATTAAGTCTTTAAAGGTTTGCTTAAAACTACGAAAATCCACGACTTAAAAGATTTAACTTCTGAATAAGAATCAACAACTAAAATGTTTTGCCCAACGCGTCCAATTTCGAAATCGGAAAGGATTAAGCGTGAAAGAAAATCACTCGAGAGAACCGAAGTAGTTGAGTGCCAATCTTCGTCGGCGTCGACAGACGGGGGTTTTCTTTCGCAGCAAGCATCACCAAGGATATCGTCGATGACCGACCCCTTCAACATCGGCAAAAGGCTAAAGGAGTAAGCACTAACGAAGAAATAAATGATATCGTCGATCACCGACTTCTGAAACGTTTTTGGTATCAGGGGTTTTTCGAGGACAATAATCCACAAGGAAACTACGCGATAGGTTTATTTCCGAAAGCCGCTCCCCGATACCTTTTTCGGCATTGACAGTCCCAAGTCAAACTTAGAGCGCTCGACTTAAACAAAGTTCTGAGTCCGACCATTACTCGCGAGCTGAGTTCCCGGTCTTCAATACCATGTATCCCGAGTAAGTGATGCCACGTCAGCGTCGTACAATGAAATCGATCAGCGTCGAAGGTTTTTTGCAAAAGGATATCAACAAAGATGCAGAGAAACTAGGAGCAACACTAAATATAAAATCGGGGCTAACTTACAAGAAAATTGGACAAAGAACACAGGAGATTCACACACAAAGAGGAAAAAACGATGCATTCAACTATTATGACCAGAATCCTTTCGCCAAAATTTTGAGACTTTATATATTAGTTTTCCATCAGGCTCAGGTTACATACAATAGACATTGTCTACACCTTTTGGCCAACCAACCTGGTTACATTGAGAACATGAAAATTTTCACAAGAAAAAGGGAAAACTATCAAAATTTTGCGTCACGTCTGAGAATACAAAATAGAGTTCGCTAATCATGTCTCTTCTACGTGCGGAATTTCTCCCCGGTTGCCTCGCGCTCCCTGAGGTGTTTTCATTTTTTGTTCTTCTGACACCCTTTGCGCTTCGCGCAGCTGCACGACCATATCTTGTGCTTCCCAAAGTTGTCTCTTCAGCCAAGTTGTGTTCCCTTCACGACTTTGTGGTGTTGACACCTCAAGGGTCTTTGCCGCCAACTAACGTCGTAATTCTCTATTCTCCTGGTAAAGTTCAGCTATGGTGAGTTTTGCCTGCTCCAGCTGCTGATTAGGTCCCCGAATGTTAGAACCTGAGGCTTCTATCCTTCTCGTTCGGCTCCCGCTTCCTCGACTTGTGGTTTCAACAAGCTCTAGTCGGATAGTGCACATTAGTAACTCCTTGGCGATTGATCATGCACACGACTCAATCAGGATTTGACTTCCCCCCCCCCAACCTCCTTATTCTTCCTGGGCCTTCCTCTCCTCTACGGTATCTGTTGTTGACGAAGTGTGGCTTCCAACTTGTGCCCTTCTGACGTAACTTCTTCTACTTCAGCCTCCGCACGGGGCGATACCATCGTTTCCACACAAAGGTAGGAATCTCCCTTTGAAGCCTCGGGAACACCCGCTGCAAATAAGAATGATTCCCAGGCATTTTGTGGCTCAAGCCTGGCACTTCGGCTACCTCGCAAGCCCCGTCTTGCGTTTTGAGGAGTTCCCATGGTGCGACAGTGTATCTACCTTATGCATGGGTGACTTGACAAAGGCCCAAAGAATTTGATCGAGTTGGACTCACGAGATGAGTCACCAATAGTGCATAAGCTCAATTGGTAAGTAGAACACAGACAAAACATCTAGAATTTATAACGGAGCGGGTAGTGAGTCGAAACATGCCAGGGAACACTGAATGTCTTGCGACGGGATGTTTTAAAGAATTTATGTGTCACATCTGCGCGACCGGTATGATCTGGGGCATGTGAGATGCAGTCGATAGGAGTTGCAGAGGATGTGCAGTACGATCACCTCGATTTCTTTTTAATTCCCCAACCTCCATAATGAGTTGATAATGGTTGATGCGCTTACTGATGCGACTTCTGTTTGAGCAACTTGCCTCGACTTGAAGCATTTAATGACTTCCCTTATGACAATAACCGACTCTTTTGGAACTTACTCGTACTTTCGACACATGTTCATCTCTGACATCCTTTCTCGACCCCAAGGGCCAACCGACCACTAGCGTGACTTTGACTCTCATGTTTTTTGTACCTGATCTTTCATGTTGTGGCGCGTGGATGTAACCCACCCTAATTGAAGAAAAATGACGGTGCTAACAGAGATGGTGCAGGTAATTCAAAAGGTTGCAGAGATCACGTAAGTATCAAAAAACTAGGCTTAATGAGCTTTACAGGTATGCACCAGTCTAGATTCTCCACGCTTACGTTTTCACCTATATTTTGTCGAGTATTGTTTTGTAAGCAATTTCTAAACGATTTTAATTTTGATTGCAGGAAAGATTCCTCTGACTATCAAGCAAAATTGACTTCGTAACTTCGTCGAGGAATCCAAGAGAAACTGGGTCCAAAGATCAACAAGGTGATGAAAGATATCAGACTACCCGATTTCGGCACACCCAATGACTTCGTCGACTTACGCGACATAGTCGAATCGCACGTAAAGCAAGATTTTTCATGGGCCAAAAGACTAGCAAGGGTGACCGACACAGTGCCAGGACATGTGCAACAATTTTTGGAACATTCGATCAGAGCTCGGGATGTGCTTCAATAGTTAAGTGCTAGTCTAATCAAGTATCAAACGCATGCGGTGGAGATCAAAGAAGTTTATGCGGCCGATGGAACAACATAGATTTCCATATGCCCAAACCTGTGAGGAGTTGTTCATCAGCTGGTCAGAGTATGAGAAAAGTCACCCTTTCAAGTGATATCTTAAGTTGACTGTTAGAAGAGAACGCCACGTGGTGAATTTTGTTTACTTATTTACACTTAGTTGTTATTTTCAGTTGAATTTTATGATATAAATAAGAACATCAACCAATTAGTTAGGGGTCGATGGTTGATGCAAGAAACTCTTTTTTGGTTTGTTAGGAACTATTTCCGAGCTAGATTTAATTGAGAAGTCCTTCTTGACCAGAGACAAGTTATATTTTCATCAACTGCATGTGTGATTGGACGTGGAGAAGAACTATTTCCTATCTCGTTTCATGAATTGATGTTGTAATGAGTAAGAGTTATTGAATCTATTGTTAAGTTATCTGGTGCAATATTTTACAGTTCTTTTCTTTATGATGAAGATGAATCATTGTATTATTATGTGATGGATTATTAGAGTAGGTGAATTATTTTTCTTTCCATTATCTTATCGCATATGTGTTTTATTTCCGATAATTAGTATCTTAGACAGTAATTGGATGCTCACATGGTTAACGTATTAGTACTAGGCCCGTGGTATAAAATTTTCGTCTGCATGCTTGAGTAGCGGGTTATCCCAAGATCAGCCTCTTCCCCAGTATTTAAACTTAATCTTGTTTGTTACCAAGTTGGTTTCTACCAGCTTACATATCATATCGGTCCCACCTAAGAGAAAATACAAAAAGAGAAATTCCAAACTGAAGGAGGAGCCTTCACAAGAAAATGTAAAGCCCATAGATAAATTGGTCGGATCGCAAGATCTGGAGAACCATTCCACTACTTAACGTTGCATAGTCTAATTGGGCCTCAGTATTGGGTTTGGTTCCTACTGTTGAATTAAAGGGATCTAGGACCCATCAACAAAGCATATGGATAATATGTATAGGCATAGTACGAGATAGGATGGGTGAGTGTCACATGCCCCTAGATTTATATTTCAATTTCTCTTTCCACTTGTCATATCATAGCCCTCTTCTCTCCCAACTCTTTTTATTTTTACACATCTAGCTTGCCTTTTAAGATTCCATCATGTTTCGTGATCAATTAAAAGTAAAACATCCCCAAGTAAGCTAATTATGTTCACAATTGGGGTCTTGGCATTGAGCTTCCACTATGAATTTCATAATCTCATACAACTTGACTTCATATGTACATCATATAAAATTGAATTTGTTTTCATAAAACAATGTGATAGGAAAAATGCATACACAATATTTACCCATTTATCCATGTACAAAATGGGGTAACTCAAAACAAGGTACTACATAAATCCTCCCCTTATGGAATAGGGCTTGTCCTTGGATCTTTGTTATTATTTTCTAGTCATACCAACATTGAGCATTACAATGCACTTGGGATTTCTACAATGGATTGCTATAGTATGTACCAATAGTACATCACACCTTGTTGGTCTCGATCATCAACAAGCCCATAGATACACTATCTCATAATCTCTCTTATTAGTGATGACAAAGTTAGGATGGAAGTTATTAAGCAATATAAAAATGAAAACAATAACATAATAAGTGATAATGAAAGATTAAGCAATTTTTTTTGTATGTAGTGATAGAATCTTGTACATAGTACAATTTCTATATACAATGAAGGAAATATTGATGTGTTAGTATGTCATTGACATAATCATCATTTTATGACTTTCCCATTCTATTATCCATATAAAAGTACCATGGGAGCATTTGTTAAAATTCATGGAAGAGAGAGAGATTCACATAAATAGAGTATTGTCTATGATGCTACTTCAAAATATGAAAAAAAATGGTTACACACATTCCTTATTTATGGGAATTTCAAGACGAGATTGCACTAAATATGAGTAAATACAAGATGAAGATGGAGATACCACATAAGGTGTGATCTCACCTAAATGTTGGACACACCGACCACAGTAAGAGGGGGGGGGGTGAATCAATGTAAGGTTCTTTTTCAACTTCCCTTCACAAAAACTCCTTAGTTATCAATCACCATTTACTCATCACTTATTACTGTCATTTATAACCAGTTGTATGTGAACATATATCAACCAAATAACAACAACATATATCATCAATAAGTCATCACCACAAAGAACACAAGATGTATGTACAATTTTCTTTTTATTATGCACTACAATCCTTGGGTTTATCAGCAACAACTGAATAGAGTATCAACTCCACAAGAGCACCAACTCTACAATGCAAGATTCATCTTACACATCTCAACACCAACTAAGAAGAGGATTCAATCCTCAACAGATACCAATCCGTCAACATGTACGCGACCTGGCAGTAGTGTGGTACGCATATGCATGTGCCCTACCAATAGTACAACCTGCATATGTACACAGTCTGGTTCACAGTAGCCTATGTATACCTTCTAAAGCGTTAGGGTTTTCTATCTCCATGAAAACTCAGATCTTCTAAATCCTCTGTCACATTCTCTTATGCCTTTCACTATCCAATCTATACCATAACCAATCACAACACATCTATGATGTCCAACATCTTACTCATGCTCCTGAACCATACAATATGAATGTTACTTAATCATGTATAAGTAACCAGTATACTGTGGAAACCATATCAGTACTGAAACACAAGAGTGTTGCTCACTCAGTCAATCAACCACATAAACCATATCACAACATCCATACCAAGAATTTCTTAAGCATTCACCATACCATAAGCAAGAGTATCCATCAAAGCAATCATGTAACCATACTAGAACTTCTGTGGCAGATCTGAGCCCATAAAATGCAGATCTGGAACTTTCTTCAGACTTCAAGAGCCTGGCACCAACTCACACTCAAGTCTCCATGACTTCCTCCTACTGTACGTGCTCAGACCTCCTTTAGCTCGCGTGTGTACATGCTCTGGCTCATTGCAACCCGCATATGTATGTGATCTGATCCACTGTTGCTCACGTACTCCTTCAGAAACTAGGGTTTATGAAAATTTGAAACTTCCATCGTCAAGATATCAGACTTACGGGAACTTTGATGCGTTCATGAGATCCTCCAGTCAATCTCTCACTCAGAATAGATCTTCAATATGCTCAAGAAAGATATTTCTTACAAGAGACCCTTGCCTCTTATTTATACTCTCCAAGTAGCTTCCTTAGAAGCACCCACTTAGCCACTTTGTCTACATATCCACTCTATCCACATAATTACTTTGTCCACATAGCTACCTATGTCCAACTTTGTCCAATTGGCCACTTGTCCATATATCCACGTGTCCACTTAACCCACTTTCCTTATTTTAGGGTTAACCCACTTATAACCACTTTCCATAATTAGTGAGTTCTCCATTTACTTTATTATTTAAATAATCCTCTTTGAATTCATAACTTCACTTTATTATTTAAATAATTTCTTCTTTGTAAACACTTTGACTGCCTTTGACCTTTGGGGGCTTCTAGACAACACATGAGGGTCCTCCAACTTCATAAGGCCATAAATCTCAAACCGTGAGGATTTATGTGATGTTCCACATACCACCAGAAATGGAATGACAAGAACTATCCATATAGGATAGTTTCACTAAAAAATGCATTGATATTTATCTCGTTATTCCACAATTAAGCATGGGTTCTCTAACCATACTTCTAGGATAACTCAACCGCAAAGCATCTTCCCATGAGGGATTTCACCATAAGGGGACCACTTTGGAGTTCATCCATTTGTACTCCCTATCAATCATGACAAGACAATAATGAGTCATATTTACATCAATCCAACTTGGAATAACCCATGACAACACATCACTATGACATTGTCCCTTTGTCATTGATTGCATGCATGACCACATGATCCAACGATCAATACATTAATGCATCAATACATATATGCATCATATATCAATGAAAACACATTGATCCATCTTCCTCTATGCATGACATCATTTATGCATCATATATCACTGACAACACATTGATCCATATTCATCTATGCATGGCATCATCTATGCATCATATATCAATGACAACACATTGATCCATCTTCATGACATCATCTATCTATGACTCCACTTGACATCAATCCATTGACAACAATGACAATACATGATCCATCAATCACTACATCAATATACTCTGACAAGACATTGTTCCTTTGACATCAATGACAACATGATCCAAAAATCCCCCCCTTTGGCATTGATGGAAATACCAACATTGATGTCAACACCAATCATTGATGGCAACATGTAGACATGGAATTTTTCTTCATCAATAGTCATCTCAATCACATCAATGTGACTATCTCTCCCCCTTTGACATCCATGGAAAAGGGAAGTTCTCTCCTTGGGGTTTCTCCCCCTGCCTGAATGCCTTTGATCTTCCTCTGAATAATCTCTCCCCTTTTGAACAAGGGATATCACTATGATGTAATGATGAAGATATATCGCTCATGCTCCCCCTGTGACCATTGCTCCCCCTTTGTGCTCTTTCTCCAAGTATTTATCTTTGCGTCTAATAAATCTCTCCTCCTAGAATCATGGGAAGAAGAATGACTCCCCCTATGGGTATGTCTCCCCCTATCTTCTTTGCAATATGAACAATATGCTACCATTGCAATATGCTTCTGCTACAAATGCTACTACTCGACCGGAACATAGATCAACTTCTCAAGAGTGATTCACTCTTTCGATGATGATCCTTGGACCTGTCCATTCATCAAACTCATGCCATACCATACATCATGAAGAAAAATATATGTTTAACAATGAAATAGAGAATCATGAACAAAACATCAACCATGTACATCCTGTGCCATACAATGTGCCAACCATGCACAACATCCATGTACATCAACCATGTGCATCTTGTGCCATATTGTGTGCCAACCATGCACAACACCCATGTACATCAACCATGTACATCAATACCATACAATATACCATAAGATATCATCAATGGAGTGTATCAACCATATGCTAATAATGTGTACCAACCATATGCCTCTACCAACATGCCAACCATGTGCCTCAAACAAGTGTCATATCACTCATGATATGCCTCTACCATGAACCAAGTGCCACAACCATGCATCTCAATCAATCAAGTGTCTCAACTATATCATCTCATACATAATGTACCAAGGTATATGCTAAAACAAGTAATACCAATGATGTACTTTATCCAAGTACTATCACCCACAAACATATACAATCTATGAGTGCATCACCATTGCACTAAACATGTATCACCACATGTACCAAGCAAGTGCATCAAGCATGCACCAAACCTCAACAAGATGAACTACAAGCAAGATTTGTTCCCATACATGTATGACATATCAACCATAAACCATGTGCCAATATGCTAGTAGGTGCCTCTAACAATGTACCAAATATGTATCAATCATAGATCAAGTTGTGACTCGCCAATGATGTACAACATAACCACCTCATCAACTCATCAACTACATGTCCCAATATGTATCTCAACCACATGCCAAATGCATGCACCAATATATCCAACAAATGTGCCTCCAACAATACATCAATTGATATATCAATGGAACTCAATTATCTACCAACCATGTACCCTAACAGATCTGCCTCAACCTCCATTCACTACAACAAATACTAAGCATCCAAAAATACGTGTACTAGAAGTGTGCCTCAATAGATCAATGATATCTCTAGCTAGCATCATATCATCATTTCATCATGATATATCTCATAACCAAAGTGCCATAACTTCACTGTCATAACCAACATTGTTCCTCAACAAAAAAATGTCTCAATCCACACTCTAGGGTTAGTACCATGCATCCAAGATAGTCTTTCAACACATATGTCATCACCATACATACATCAATTATGTATTCCAACATGTAATCATGAAAACCTGCAACAAACCATGTCAGTCACTGGAACAAACCATGTCAGACCCTGCAACACAAGTTATACCATCACATCAAGATGCAACCCATTTTCATAGCCCACTACCCAAGGATTTTACCACATGTACGCAGCCTGCTATATAGATATCTCACGTATGTACACGACCTATTTATAGTTCAACTCACGTATGTACGCAACTGTTATCATTGTAACCTGTGTATGCTTCAGAATATGTCAAACTTGAGCTTCACTTAGGGCTGCCATTCTGTTCTGATTGTTTAGTCTTCTTTACCCACTTCTGAAGGTGTCCTAGCTTCTCAAAACTTGAGCTCTAAGCTTCCATGTTTCCAACATTGTCTTCCCTTCTAGCCTCGTGTGTTCTTCTAGTCATACTATATGAAACACTCCTCATGGATTGTCTTCTTGTGTTCCAACAATCCTGGGATTTGTGACCAAATCCACTATAGTTGTAACATCTCATGGTGTGACAATGAGCAACAATGTGTCCTACTTGATTACATCTCCAACACCTTAGGGTGTTATGAAATATTTAATTATCTCTCCTTGCATAATATCTACATTCCAAAGCTTTGTGACCATATTCATTGCATGAGTAACAATGACCATGAAAAACATTTTCATACCTTTGCTTTGGTGTCCATCTTGAAGGTGTCTCGATTTTGAATTTGCTTTGAGGTGTAAAGATGTCTTCTTGATGTCTTCTTTGCTTTGTTCTTTTGAAACTTTCCTTGCCTTGTGTATATGGTTGACTTGAAACATTATTTCCATCTTTTAAGAATGAGGGACTTACCTCATGCTTCTTTCAGGTGCTTGCTTCAACATGTGTAGCTTCTTTGTTGTATCCAAGACATGATTTATCATTTGGTGATCTTTGACTATATAAGATTTCATTCAAGATTGTTGAGTTATTCAAGAATTTGTTTGACTTCTCTATCTTCTTTCTAATATCAACAACTTCAGCTTCTAACTTATGACATGACTCTTCCTTTTCATTTACTTGATTCTTTAATAGTTCCTCTACCCTTTTGGCTTCTTCAATTTGGGTCTTGAGATGGATATTAACTTCAAGACTTTTGTTAATCTCATCATCTTCCTTCTTATTTTCTTCTATTTCATTCTTTAGTCTTTTGATCTCTTCTTCTTTTTCTTCTAATTGAGTCCTTTTACTTTCTTCTTGTTCTTTGAATATTTCCTTTAGTTTCAAAATATACTTTTGATTCTTTTGAAGAAACCTTTTAGTATTCTCAGAAAGATAGCTATAGTCTATATAACTATGGTCATAGTTGTATTCATATAGACCCCAATCAACTTTTTTTTTAAGATTTGAAAGTTCTTCTTCTACTTCTTCCATGGGATAAATTTCATCTGATTCTACACAAACTATTTCTAGATTTTCTTCTTCACTTGTAGAGAAAGATTCAACATCATCACATTTAGAATTATTGCAATTAGAGGATTTTGGAGATTCTTTACCTTTATTGTTCTTGATGGAGTTGTCTTCAAGGTCTTCCTTTTTTCCTTGGTACGTCTTCTCTAGATTTAGCCATAGATCCTTGGTGGAAATGCATTGTCCCATGCTTTCTTTGATAAAACTTGAGAGTCCATTGAAAATGGCCTTGAGAGCCAATGCATCATTCTTCTTTTCTTCCTTTTGAGCTGCAAACTTTGACTTATTCTTCAAGGGAACTGATCCACCAATAGTTGCTTTCCAAACACCTCCGCCTTTTTCTTTCAAGTACTCTTTCATTTCTATTCTCCATGTTGAATAATTTTCCTCATCAAGGATTGGAACTTCATCATCCATTTGTGTGTCCATGGATCTCCTCCAAGCTTGTTAAGGCTTATAGTGAAGGCCTGATCTGATACCAATTGTTGAACACACCGACCACACTGAGAGGGGGGTGGGTGAATCAATGTAGGGTTATTTTTCAACTTCCCTTCACAACAACTCCTTAGTTAGCAATCACCATTTACTCATCACTTATTACTGTCATTTATAACCAGTTGTATGTGAGCATATATCAGCCAAATAACAACAACATATATCATCAATAAGTCATCACCACAAAGAACACAAGATGTATGTACAATTTTATTTTTATTATGGACTACAATCCTTGGGTTTATCAACAACAACTGAATAGAGTATCAACTCCAAAAGAGCACCAGCTCTACAATGCAAGACTCAACTTACACAACTCAGCACCAACTGAGAAGAGGATCCAATCCTCAATAGATACCAATCTGTCAACAAGTACGCGACCTGTCAGTAGTGCAGTATGTGTATGTACACGTCCTACCAATAGTACAACCTACGTATTTACATGGTCTGGATCACAATAGACTACGTATACCTTCTTAAGAGATAGGGTTTTCTCTCCATGAAAACTCATATCTTTTGCATCCTCTGTCACATTCACTTCTACTTTTCACTGTCCAATCTGTACCATAACCAATCACAACACATCTATGATGTCCAACATCTTACTCATTCTCCTCAACCATACAACATGAATGTTACTTAATCATGTATAAGTAACCAGTATACTATGACAACCATATCAATACTGAAACACAAGAGTGTTTCTCACTCGGTCAATCAACCACATAAACCATACCACAACAGCCATACCAAGAATGCCTTAAGAATTCACCATACCATAAGCAAGAGTATCCATCAAAACAATCATGTAACCATACCAAAACTTCTGTGGAAGATCTGAGCCCATAGAATGCAGATATGGAACTTTCTTCATACTTCAAGAACCTGGCACCAACTCACACTCAAGTCTCCATGACTTCCTCCAACTTTACGTGCTCTAGCCTCCTTCAGCTCGTGTGTGCATTCTCTCTGACTAACTGCAGCCCACGTATGTATGTGCTCTGGCCCACTGTTGCTCGTGTACTCCTTCATAAACTAGGGTTTCTGAACTTCCGAAACTTTTGCAGTCAAGATCTCAGACTTATGAAAACTTTGATGCATCCATGAGATCCTCGAGTCAATCTCTCACTCATAATAGATCTTCAATATGCTCGAGAAAGATATTTCTTACAAGAGACCCTTACCTCTTATTTATACTCTCCAAGCAACATCCTTAGAATAATCCACTTAGCCACTTTGTCCACATATCCACTTTATCCACATAACTACTTTGTCCACATAGCCACATATGTCCAACTTTGTCCAATTGGCCACTTGTCCATATATCCACTTGTCCACTTAACCCACTTTCCTTATTTTAGGGTTAACCCACTTATAACCACTTTCCATAATTAGTGAGTTCTCCGTTTACTTTATTATTTAAATAATCCTCTTTGACTTCATCACTTCACTTTATTATTTAAATAATTTCTTCTTTGTAAACACTTTGACTACCTTTGACCTTTGGGGGCTTCTAGACAACACATGAGGGTGCTCTAACTTCATAAGGCCATAACTCTCAAACCGTGAGGAGTTATGTGACGTTCCACATACCATCGGAAATGACATGATAATAAATATACATCTAGGATAGTTTCACTGACAAATTCACTGATATTTATCTCATTATTCCACAATTAAGCATGGGTTCTCTAACCATACTTCTAGGATAACTCAATCGCAAAGCGTCTTCCCATGAGGGTTTTCACCATAAGGGGACCACTTTGGATTTCATCCATTTGTACTCCCTATCAATCATGACAAGACAATAATGAGTCATCTTTACATCAATCCAACTTGGAATAACCCATGACAACATATCACTATGACATTGTCCCTTTGTCATTGATTCCATGTAGGACCACATGATCCAACGATCAATACATTAATGCATCAATCCATCTATGCATCATATATCAATGACAACACATTGATCCATATTCATATATGCATGACATCATCTATGCATCATATATCAATGACAACACATTGATCCATCTTCATCTATGCATGACATCATCTATGCATCATATATCAATGAAAACACATTGATCCATCTTCATGACATCATCTATCTATGAATCCACTTGACATCAATCCATTGACACCAATGACAATACATGATCCATCAATCACTACATCCATATACTGTGACAAGACATTGTTCCTTTGACATCAATGATAACATGATCCAACACTAAATACATTTAAACACGCAACTAAAATGTTGACTTACCTCATTACATAAATCAAAAGGTGCACATGATGTGCACATTGTTGTTTATAATTTTTGCACATGCTCAATAACCATGGGAAAAATACCATGAACCTAAGTGAACTTTAATTTTCCAATGATTTTATTAATTTATATTTTTCAACTATTATAATACATCAAATTTATTTAGTGAAATTTAAAATATTAAATATAAAGAATAATAATAAATTTTGATCTATACACTTTGGATGAAATGGATTCACAATTTTTTACTCTATTACTAACTTTATGAATATTCTATTAAAAAAATATGTAAAAGCATGTAAGTATTAGTTGAATCTTCTATTAAAAAAGTATGATAAATATTGTATTTTATTGATTTTGTATTTTATTTTTTTGTAAGTATACAAATTCTATTATCTATTCACAAACTATACATAAATGTCTTCTGTCCTCAAAAATCCATATAGCTTAAGTTTTCCAAAATAGAACCCCATAGACCCATAATTGTTTTCCTACCCAAAGAGGGAAACCAGGGTTAAAGAAAAATTGGAATCAGACATGACTAGAGACAACCAACAGTCGATATAGATAAGTAACATATAGACAAGAAAGTTTGAACTTGTAAACATGAACATATGAGAATAAAAATACCCGTAAAGGGTCATACCAGAGAGATCCTTTTCAAACATGGAAAAGAGGCACCTGAGAAGCAAGTGCATAAGTGCTAGCAATGTGACCCACGTCCATTGGAGTTCTAGGTGGCTAATGACCTTCTCGTGAGACTTAGAAAGAACCTCAATTCTTCTTGACTAACCAGGACACTATCGTGATGAGTAGTCGGTTATGGTCCTCGAGTAATTCTAGTATATGCTTAAATTGTTGGTAATATGGTCCTTGGGAAGTATTCCCTGAATGACAATAGTATTCATATGCCAATACAAATCCAGGGTTTTGTAAAATTTTGACTCCTTGGTACGAGTACAACCCATATAAAGGATGATAATACCCACTCGAGCATTAACTTCCTCATCATCCCGAGCCTTGTGAATGATCCTAACACCTTTTTCCAGGGTTGACATAGCAACCTAAACCTCTTGGGGAACCAACTCTTCATAAAACTCAGCTCCAGCAGCAACGACCATGACACCATGGATTTTACGGATAAGGGTTTTCTTAGTTCGGACTACATCCAGAGCCATGGAGGCATGACTGGTAAATATAAGAACAAACCATGGGGGAGCATGAGAATAACCAAAGAAAAGGATAGACGAGATCCCACAATCAAAAAACATCCAACATACGAAGATAAGTAGGTCAGGGGAAATCGCCACACCCAGCTTAAACCTTCTGTGACAATCATCATCACCACAGTGGAATGTACTAGAAAAAAAAAGTGATTAACTTCCATGAGGGCCAACATCAATGCAAATTGTCCTAAGATCCAGACTGTTATAGCAAGATTTTCCTCACCCTATGCAAATTTGCTCAGAAGGCCTTTTCCATTTGCCTATGCAGACTTGAAGTCCCTTTTTGTAGTTCCCAAAGATAAAAATAATATTTTTCCACATATACGCACCCTAACAGTTATACAACATGCATATACACAGGTTGCACCATTATAGACCAAGTACATCGGGTTTTGTGCCCAAAATTAAAAAATGGTGTCGGGTTTCCATGTCACATCACGAGATCCATGATCCTTGACCTTCCATATAATGGAAACGTTCTGACTCAGCCCTTCAGTGTAAATTTTAAACCTTTGAAGTAAAGAAATGCATATAGATTCTTAAGAAAAACATAATTTAATCAATGGCTCAAACACATAGTACACAGAGATTTATACCGGAAACCCTCAACCGGGGAAAACCTCTCTTATATTCATTATATTGAATTTCACCATTAACCATACAATATATACAATTTTTTTAGGTATTGCGTAGATACCAAAACCCAAATCCCTTAATCCAAGATTAATTTAGAAACCGCTAAAAATAGAAAAATCCGCTAAAAATAGCAAAAAACACCAGACACAGTTGTCGAAGGGATCGTCAGACGCAGTTGTCGAATCTGAAGTGCCCACACACACACACATGCAAAGAATATAAACCATACCCAACATTCTCCCGCTTGTTGTTTTATTTGCATCTAGGGGTCCACAGGATTATATCGTCAACGATCCAGGGAAACAATGCCCATTGTTACTCTACACCAGGAGAAATTTTTTGTGCTCACAGACTTTGTCAATGAATTTGCAACATTCTTCAAAGTGTCAACCTTTTCCAACAACACCTTCTTTTCCTCAACCATGTCTCTCACAAAGTGATACTGAACATCAATATGCTTTGTCTTTGAATGATAAGCTGGGTTCTTTTCCAGGAAGATTTCACTCTGACTGTCACAATCTAATCTCACTGCTTGTTGTACCAACCCAATACCTGAACACAATCTCTGTAACCATAATGTTTCCTTGCTTGCATGAGTGGCTTCTATGTATTCAACTTATGTAGTTGAGAGTGCCACTACAGCCTGTCTTTTTCTCATCCAACTGATTGCTCCTCCAAATAGGTTAAACACATACCCACTTGTAGATCTTCTACGATCCAGATCTCCAACCCAGTCTGCATCAAAAAATCCATGTATTTCCACCACTTTGTCCAATCCTGGTCTTCCTTGGTAGCACAATCCATAATTGGTAGTGCCATGCAAATACCTGAAGGCCCTTTTTACTATTGTCCAATGCTCCTTCCCTGGTTTTGGCATATACCTGCTCAAAACTCCCACTGCATGTGCAATGTTCAATCTAGTACAGACTATTGCATACATCAAACTGCCAACTACACTAGCATATGGAACATGGGACATGTCCTCTTCTTCTTCCTGTGTATTGGGACATTGATCTGTAGATAACTTTACACCTATAGGAATAGGAACCTTGACCGGTTTACTTCCATGCATATTAAACCTCTGCAATATCGTCTCAACATATTTTCTCTGATTCAACCAAAGTTTCATGTTTGCACAATCTCTTTTAATTTCCATTCCCAGAATGAAGTTAGCAACACCGAGATCCTTCATGTCAAATTTGGAGGATAGTTGTGATTTCACCTCCTTGATAACATCCATGTTATTTCCTACCAACAACATGTCATCAACATACAACACTA
>ML787873.1:251420-264607 GCA_009831015.1 Picea engelmannii | reverse complement strand
GATGTTACCATTAAAGCTTACTAATTACATATTTAGAAAAAAATGGGAAGGTGGCGGTGACGGCGAAGAGTGATTAAGAATTAGAGTTTTCTTAAAGGTGCCAACCGACCGATGCACGAAAGAGATTGCATCATGTTTGAAATGAATACTTGGAAATAATAACACTCTTTTCTGCAAATCTTGGTTTAATTCGTATTAATGACAAATCTTCTCCGACCTTCCGAACATTAATAAAAATCTTAACGGTTCCTGCATGATGAACTACTAGCATTAAAGCTTAATAATTGCATATCTAGAAAGAAGTATGAAGGTAGCGGGGATGGCGAAGAGGGACAAATCATTGTACATTTAGTCCACCTGCCAACCCAGGAAATAGATTCCAAGAAATGCCCAAGTATGGAAAGTGGTCGGGAGGGTTACAAAAAAAAGGGTCACAAGATATACCCAGGAGACGTGAGGGGCCGATGGTCAAATTGTATGTCACAGTGACATATTTCGGCCATCAATTTGTATATCACAAAATTTCAAGTGTTGTTTGTACATAGGGGAACAGTGGAAGCACAATGTTGAGCAAGCAATTTGTATATTGCGAAACTTCGGGTGTTGTATATAAAAGCATGAGACATTCGAAAAAAGGACCAAGTAAATAGAAAGTGAAATAAAATGAGATGAAGGGGAGTTTTTTTTCTAATTTGTAAATCGTGGAATTCTAGGTGTTGTTTGCAGGCGGCGAAACAATGGAAATGCAATGTTGAACCCGCCTATCCAGGAACCCACGATTTAAAAAGTTTGTTCAATATGAAATGGGGAAGCGGTCGGTTGGGCTGGTGATATAAAAGTAATAATGGAAATATGAATACATGAATCCGCCAACTCCCTCACCTAGACATTTTCCGAAAAACGAGTAAGTAACTAGAAAGGGAAAGCAGAGGGGAAAAAGAAAGTGGTTGGAAATTTTCGGAAGAGGGAATTGGTGTAAGAAAGCCACATTGATGGTCTTAATAGTAACTATGAAGTGCATTAAACATGTTAATAGGTTCTTCAATCAAGGAATAGATACAACGAGCAATTTTTATAGCTTCGATGATCTATTTGTATAAGAGAAGTGTTGAAAAGTTACAAGAAAATCAATTTTGGGATGTTTAAGTAAAGTTTTTGTACTATTAGCTTCACCACAAGTATAACAACAACGAATTTGAATTTTAATGTCTTCTTGTTCATATGATTGTTCCATTAGACTTCCCATAGTATATATTCTTTTATTTCAAATTATTCTAGGGAATTAATTTTGCTAAGTTCATCGATCAAGGAAAAGTGCTAAAAAACGAGATAAAGGGGAATTTTTTTGCTAATTTGTAGATCGCGGAAGTCCGGGTGTTTTTTGCAGGCAACAGAACAATGGAGATGTAATGTTGAACCCACCTATCCAACAACTCACCTATTCGGGAACCCACAATCCAAAAAGTTAGTACAATATGAAACAGGGAAGAGATCAGTTGGGTTGGTGATATAAAAGTAAGTGGAAATCTGAAGACGTGAATCCACCAAATCCCGCACCTAGACATTTTCCGAAAAAATGAATAAGTAACCAGAAATGGAAAGCAGATGGAAAAAAATAAAGGGGATGGCAATTTTCAGAAGCGGAAATTGGTGTAAGAAAGCCCCATTGATGGTCTTAACAGTAACTATGAAGTGCATTTACATGTGAACAGGTTCTTCAATCAAGGAATAGATACATCGAGCCATACTTATAGTTTCCAGGATCGGTCTGTACAAGAGAAGCGTCTAAAAGCTACAAGTAAATCAACTTTGGGATGTGTAAGTAAATTTATTGTACTGTCAGCTTCACCGCAATTATTAACAATGAAGAATTTGATTTTTTCGAAAAAATGAGTAAGTAACCAGAAATGGAAAGCATATGGGAAAAAAAAAGGGGGATGGAAATTTTCAGAAGCAGGAATTGGTGTAAGAAATCCCCATTGATGGTCTTAACAGTAACTATGAAGTGAATTAAACATGTGAACATGTTCTTCAATCAAGGAATAGATACAACAAGCCATACTTATAGTTTCCAGGATCTGTTTGTATAAGAGAAGCGTCAAAACGTTACAAGAAAATAAATTTTGGGATGTTTAAGTAAAGTTTTTGTGTTGTTAGCTTCACCGCAAGTATAACAACAAATAATTTGAATTTTAATGTCCTCTCATTCATATGATTGTTCCATTAGACTTCGCATAGTATATATTCTTTTATTTCAAATTATTCTAGGGAATTAATTTTGTTAAGTTCATCAATCAAGGAAAAGTGATAAAAAAACAAGATAAGGGGGAATTTTTTTGCTAATTTGTAGATCATGGAATTCTGGGTGTTGTTTGCAGGTGGAGGAACAATGGAAACACGATGTTGAACTCGCCTATCCGGTAACCCGCCTATTTAGGAACCCGCGATCCAAAATTTTTGTACGATATGAAACAAGAAAGCGATCGGTCAAGCTGGTGATATAAAATTAAGTGGAAATATGAAGACGTGAATCCGCCAACTCCGGCACCTATACATTTTATGAAAAAATAAGTAAGTAACCAGAAATGGAAAGAAGATGGAAAAAAAGAAAGGGGATGGCAATTTTCAGAAGCAAGAATTGGTGTAATAAATCCCCATTGATGGTCTTAATAGTAACTATGAAGTGCATTAAACATGTGAACAGGTTCTTCAATCAAGGAATAGATATAGTGAGACATACTTATAGTTTCGAGGATCTGTTTTTATAAGAGAAGCGTAAAAAATCTACAAGGAAATCAATTTTGGGGTGTAAGTAAATTTATTGTACTGTCAGTTTCATCGCAAGTATTAACAATGATGAATTTGAATTTTAATGTCCTCTTGTTGATATGATAGTTCCATTGGACTTCGCATAGTATATATTCTTTTATTTCAAATTATTCCAGGATATTAATTTTCCTAGGTTCATCGATCAAGGAAAAGTGCTAAAAACGAGATAAAGGGGAATTTGTTTACTATTTTGTAGATCGCAGAAGTCTGATTGTTGTTTGCAGGTGGTGCAATAATGGAAACGCAATGTTGAACCCACCTATCTAGGAACCTGGGATCCAAAACGTTTGTTCAATATGAAACTGGGAAGCGGTCAGTCGGGCTGGTGATATAAAAGTAAGTGGAAATCTAAAGACACGAATATGCCAACTTTCGCACCTAGACATTTTTCAAAAAATGAGTAAGTAACCAAAAATGGAAAGCACATGGAAAAAAGAAAGGGGATGGCAATTTTCAGAAGAGGGAATTGGCTTAAGAAATCCCCATTGATGGTTTTAACAGCAACTATGAAGTGCATTAAACATGTGAACATTTTCTTCAATCAAGGAATAGATACAACGAGGCATGCTTATAGTTTGAAAAATCCCCAGGGAAAAGCGGTCGGTTGGGTTGGTGACATAAAAGTAAGTCGAAATATGAAGACGTGAATCCGCCAATTTCTGCACCTAGACATTTTCCAAAAAATGAGTAAGTAACCAGAAATAGAAAGGACAGGGAAAAAAGAAAGGGGATGGTAATTTTCAAAAGCGGGAATTGGTTTAAGAAATCCCCATTGATGGTTTTAACAACAACTATGAAGTGCATTAGGAGACTCCGTGGACATACATGACACGAAAAACCCTCGGGTGGTGCTAGGGTTTGGTGCGAGTGCTAGGGTTCGGTGCTGGTGCGAGTGTAGTGTGGTTCCATGGCGGTACCAGGGGGCGGGGTGGCTGCCCCCCCTCTATTGAAGATGGTCGAAGAGGCCTTTCACAGGCTGGTCAACAGAAGAGGGAAGAAGTCTTCCCCTCCCGTGATTCTGAAATTCATTAAGAAGTTGGAGGAAATTCCGGAAATCGTCTTACCCGAAGAGAATCCAATGAAGATCGCTTTGGATCTGACCCAAAGAGGGCTCGTGGGTCATTTCATGGGCCTTTGGCCATCTACCAAAACCATGGATGACTGGATCCAACAGAATTGGAGACCAAACCTGGAACACAGCGTTACCTGCTACCCGGTTGGTCGAGGGTTTTTTGTGTTCGAGTTCATCTCAGAAGAAGATCGAGATTTAATTTTCAGGAATGGGCCCTATTTTATGGGGACGCAGGGTCTATATTTGAACAAATGGACACCCGACTTTGATCCATTGGTGGATACGCATAAAGAAGTGCCAGTGTGGGTCAGATTAACAAACCTTCCGATGCACTGTTGGGATTTCGAATCATTGCAAAGGATAGGGAACAAAGTTGGCAGGTTCATTGACAGAGCTGACAACAAAGGACAGTACACCTACGCCAGAATCTGCGTGGAAGTCAATCTGGAGGCAGGGCTCCCTGAAGTAGTAAAGATAATGGTTGGATCTTGGACTCACTATCAAAAAATTGACTATGAGCACCTGCCATTCAAGTGTAGGATTTGTCAGGAGCATGAACACTTCCAAAGAAACTACCCCAAAATGCAAACCAATGGGAAAGAGGACGCAGAAGGCTGGGAGAAAGTGAAGAGAGGGAAAAACTGATATAATGCCAAAGGCAAGGACAAAAGGAACCAGGAACCACCAAAGGACGGTAACCCCTCACAAAACGCTCAAGAAGCCCCCAAAAAGCAACAAACCTCTACAACAGAAATAGAAGAAGAGGAAGCTCAAACGCCTTTGGACCCAGTTGAACCAATCTTGCCCACCAAGAGTCCTAGTCCGAATAAAGAAAATATCAGTTTGAACACGAATACAGATGCGGAAAACCCAGAAGAGGAAGATACAGAGGTAAGCAGTCCAAAAGGAACACCTGATCAACCAAAGAGAGGAAGGAAGACTGAGAAGAAAAGAAGGGAAGATAAATCCTACAAGGAAGTGGCTCAAGGCACACAGGACACAATCCTAGAGATGTTGAATACCAGATCAGGGGCAAAACTAGGGAAGACACCGAAAGGTGGGCTCCCTCTCCATCCAGGAAAATAATGCAATACGTCTCCTGGAATTGCAGAGGACTTGGAAGCAAACTGAAAGAAGAATCCTTGAGGGACTTAGTAAGGCTTGTAAGACCAGAAGTCCTCCTAATCCAGGAGATGAAATTGGAGGAGGAAGAACTCCTAAGGGTAAGAAACTCATTATGGAAGAAAGGCCCTGGAAGGGCAATAAGCGCTAGAGGAGCCTCGGGGGGGGTTGGCAACACTCTGGGATTCCACAAATCTGGAGCTAGTTGAAGAGGCGGGAACCACCCATTGGTTATTTACCAAGCTGTACCATAAAGGCTCTGGACACCTGGTAAGTCTTTTTAACCTGTATGTCCCTGTTCTAGTTAATGAGAAGAAAGAATGATGGGATTCCTTAAAATCATTTCTTAATATGCAAAATACCGAGAATCTAGTCGTGGCAGGGGATCTAAATGTCACCTTTTCGCTGGCTGAGAAGAAAGGGGATTCTATTGTCCGGGACCCTGCTAGAGAATGGGTAGAAGACCTAATGTCGGAATGGGAGTTGGAAGATATTCCTCCAACCAATGGGAAATTTACTTGGTCCAATAAAAGATTAGGACCAGGTCACATAGTAGCCAGGCTTGATCGGTTCCTTATCCAGTCCTCCTTCCTTACCATCGGACTGAGGGAAACCTCCAAAATTCTTCCTCATTACACCTCTGACCATAAACCCATTTCCCTCTCCCTTTTTCCTAGCTCTGTACTAGGCCCCATCCCATTCAGATTCAGCCCAATTTGGACAGGTCAAGGCGACTTCCTCAACCTGGTTCAAAACTCCTGGAATGTTCCTATCACTGGCTCTCCCTTCTTCGTGTGGGAAGAGAAGCTTAGAAGACTCAAAATTAATCTAAAAATGTGGGCCAAAAAGCTGGGCTCACCCCTGGACGAAAGGAAAAGAGTGCAGGAAACCTTGGAAAGACATCAATTGGTTATGGAAGAAGCCCATGTCACCCAGGAACTACTTAATCGAGAAGTTGAAATTCAAAGCAAGTACCATAAAAGCTGCAGGGAAGAAGAAACCTATTGGAGAATCAAATCAAGGGCGTTATGGCTCCAGGATGGAGACAAGAATACAACTTTCTTCCACAAGCAAACTCAAGAAAGGATAAACTACAATACCATCAGTGAGATTCAATGGCAGGACCAAGTCTACAAGGATTCCCAAAGCATAAAGGAGGTGGCTCACTCCTATTTCAAAAATCTTTACTCAGCCCCCGCTATGGAGGACTTGGATTCGAACTCCTATCCGTTAACAGAAGTTCCAAGTCTGGTCACCGAAGAGGAGAATAGGACATCGAACAGTCCTGTCAGTGTTAATGAAATCAGGAAAGCTGTCTTCAGTATGAATCCAGATAAGGTGCCTGGGCCAGACGGTTTCACTGCTCGCTTTTATATACTCTGCTGGGACATCATCAAAAAGGACTTATGCAGAATGGTCATGAAATCCCAGAATTGTAATAAGTTGGGCGGCAGCACAAACTCTTCTTTCTTAGCCCTCATTCCAAAAGAAAAAGGGGCTAAAAGCTTCAATAGATTCAGACCGATATCCCTCTGCAACATGGGTTACAAAATCATCACCAAAATAATGGCTAACAGGCTCAAAAGAATTCTTCCAAAATTGATTCCGGAAAATCAAGGAGGGTTCGTAAAAGGGAGACAAATTCTAGATAATATAATTTTAGTACAAGAAACCATCCATACCAGCTGTAAAAAAAAAGAGAAGGGAATGGTAGTCAAGCTGGATCTTGCCAACGCCTTCGACAGGGTCAAACATGACTTTTTGTTTGCAGTTATGAGGAATTTTGGGTTTAATCAGAAGTTCATCGGGTGGGTTAAGGCCTGTATCACATCTCCTTGGATCGCCCCCCTGATAAATGGATGCCCTGCCACATTTTTTCAGGCTTCACGAGGGCTAAGGCAAGGATGCCCGCTCTCCCTTGTGCTCTATGTTTTACAAGCCTCGGTGCTAAGTTTCCAACTGCAAAGCTGCCTCCAAAACAGAACACTACCAGGAATTAGAGTAATCCCTTCAATCAAACAGGTCATCCATGCTCAGTTTACAGATGATACCCTCTTATTGGGTGATGCCAATATTAAAACAGCAAGGAAATTCAAGTCTGAACTCGACCTCTACAAAGCCTGCTCAGGAAGCAAAATTAATTATCACAAGAGTAAGATATTCGGCTGGAACTGTAACCCTCGGGAACTGCTGCAAATAGGGCGTATCCTTGATATGGAAGGCATAACAACCTGGGACAACTTTATCTATCTGGGGATCCCAATCTTCAAAGGCCAAGATAAGGTGGTGCACTGGCTGCCCTTGGTGGATAAAATCAAAAACAAGATTCAAGCGTGGGGAGCAAATTGGCTAACCAAAGCAGGTAAAGTGGTGCTGATGAACTCGGTCATTTCCAACCTTCCTATTTATCAGTGTTCGGTGCTCCTCACCCCCAAAAATATAACAAATAAAATCGATGAATTTCTCCGGAGATTCCTGTGGGAAGGAGGCAAGAATTGTGAGAGGAAACTCCATTTAGTTAATTGGGACAAGGTCAAGAAACCAAAATCGGAAGGGGGTTTGAGTATAAGAGATGTGGCAGTACATAACCTCGCTATGGGAGGCAAGTTGCTTTGGAGAATGATTACTAGGAAAAGAACCTGGAGTAAGCAAATACTCAGGAAAAAATATTTTAGAGGCGATAGAGATCGTTGTCTAGAGAGACCCCCAAAAGTGAAGAAGGGCTCCCCGATTTTCAACTTGTGTCAGAGAGCCCTGCCTTTCTTTCAGCCAAACCTCACCTGGATCCTGGGAAATGGATAAAAAATTCGGATCTGGGAGGACTCCATTCGTGGAGACCAACCCCTCATAGGGTCTAGAGAAACAAGGAATATTGGCGACTGGCTCTTGGCCAACAATTGCAGAACGCTTTGGGACATATCCCTCTGGAAGAATGATGACCAAAAATCCTGGAAAGGCTGGAATCTAGGGAGCTATCCAGAAGAGCTCCAAGAAGAAGCAACGATACTTCTAGACTTCCTTCAAGGGAAGGTGCCGATTAGTTCCAGGTCCAAAGATAAGTGAGGTTGGGGCTCTGTTTCAGGGTCATACACAACAGCAGAAGGCTACAAGGCAGTCCTTGACGTTCCATGGGCCCCTCCAAATCCAGGCCCGTGGAAAGCACTTTGGAACTTCCCCTCAATTCCCAAGGTTGACCTCTTTGCTTGGACCTTGATCCACAACAACATTCTAACTTTCGATAACCTTAAGAGGAGAGGCTGGGAAGGGCCCTCTCGCTGTCCCCTATGCAGCCAGGAAGAAGAAACAACTGCGCACCTCCTTTTCACATGTGATTTCTCCAAATAAGTTTGGGGCCTCCTAACAGGTTCGACCTCCTCAAACCTTCCCACCTCGGCCTCAGAGATTATATGTAGCTAGTTGTCTTTTTCCCCATTTGATCTGAGCAAGAAGTACCTCCTCAAAACCGTTTGGATGTGGATCCCCAAATTTATATGCTGGAAGATTTGATTGGAGAGGAATAACAGAGTTTTCAAAGGGGAAAGTAGGCTACCTTCCCAGGTGGCCATTAAATCTAGGACTATGATTTTAGAAGCTTTAAATGGTAAGACCGCTATCTGGAACTCGACACCTCTCTCGGAGGAAGAAGGAAGGTGGCTCAAGGAATTCGGCCAAGCCCAATCTGGCACCAATCAAATCAAACCTCTGCAAAAAAGGAAATGGGAGATAAGGATGGAAGAACAAGAATTTCTGAAGTGGAGATCGTCACTCAACGAGTGGTGTCTCTTCTTTGATGGGGCCTCCAAAGGAAACCCCGGTCAGGTAGGGGGAGGGGGAGTAATCCTCGAACCCTCCGACAAAATTCACAGGTCGTATGCTTGGGGTTTAGGCTATGCCTCTAATAACCAAGCGGAATTCCTAACACTTTGGCAAGGTCTCATTCAGGTGTTAAAAATGGGAATCCAGAAAATCATGATCTTTGGAGATTCTAAACAGGTAGTTGATGCGTTGAACACTAAAAAGATTCCTAAGAACATCAACCTGGCTCAGTTGTACAAGAAATCTCTTCTACTCCTGACACAGTTCAAGGAATATCAACTGAACCATGTGTTGAGATCTTTGAATGGACATGCCGATAAGGAAGCAAATTGTGGTACCCTCCTAAGAAAAGGGCAGTTGAAGGTTAATGAGGAAGAATCCCATCATATAATTCCCTAAGCCTATAGACATTCGCGATCTGGATATTCACGTGTGCAAGGCGATTGGCTGGACGGACACCAGACCCAACAAAGCTCCGGTGGGACGGGCAAAATCTCATAACAGAGATTTGAAGCCAGGATCAGACCGTGGGGGATCACGAGACAGGGAAATCATTTTAGTTTTAAAGGGGCGGCCTTTGGTGCATATACTCACCCCTGAAAACAGACACGCGATCTCCCTGTGCAGGAAGGAATACAAGAATCGCCGAAGCAGTATGGAGTCGGCATCCAAGCCATCTCTCACTCTGAAGGAACGAATCGAGCTGATTAGAGCGGAGTTGGAAAGCATAAAAGCGTCCACGAACCAGAGGAAATGGGAGATGCTCAATATGAAAATGCAGGAAATAGGGGAGGATCTCTAAGAAGAAATCCAGACAGGGCTGAAGGACGCGGCCAGTCTTATGGGAGACCTGGGTAAGTGACTCTGCAAGCTAGAGCATCAAGTTGAAGAGCTTACTAAGGATTTAAGAAAGATATCGGAAGTGACTGCTGAGGCAACTTCCAAAGTCGGATAAGGAAGTCTCTCCGTGGAGGGCTAGCATCGCTCGCCCCAGTAGTTATGAGGATATCCAGCAGGTTTTACTATATCACTAGCTAGTAGCTTAAGCTCTCAGTAGTTGGGGCATATTCGACAATTAGAATCTGGGTTTTAAGTAAGGATATGCACACAGGATAGAAGTTGGGTAACAGAGCAGCAACTCTGATTTTGAAATTGTAAGGGTTAGCAGCCCCCTCTGCCACTTATTAANCATTAAACATGTGAACAGGTTCTTCAATCAAGGAATAGATACAATGAGCCATGCTTATAGTTTCCAGGATCTGCTTGTATAAGAGAAGCCTCAAAAAGCTATAAGAAAATCAATTTGGGATGTCTAAGTAAAGTTATTGTACTGTCAGCTTCATCGCAAGTATAACAACGATGAATTTGAATTTTAATGGCCTCTTGTTGATATGATATCTCCATTGGACTTCACATAGTATATATTCTTTTATTTAAAATTATTCTAGGAGATTAATTTTACTAAGTTCATCGATCAAGGAAAAGTGTTAAAATGAGCCACATACCACATTTGTGTCACAGAGATTATATTAAAGGGAAAAGCATGTCCTCTATAGTCTTTAAGATCATATAAAAAATGTGAAGATCCTGAATGCATTATTAATTTTCTAGAACGAAGCATACAACCAAGAACCAATTAAACACCAAACAGGCTGCAAGCAAGATCCCACAAGGTTCCATAGAGAAGCACACATCGACCTTTGCATCAAACAATTTGATATATATAAAAAACACATCGTGGAATTGGTTTTATTTTACATTTGGTATATGTTCCCATGAGAAAATAATCGGGGCCATGGGATATGAACAAAAGTCTACCAAACAAAAGACATCACAAAACCAGCGGAGCTTCGCCACTGCACGCTAGCTATAACCAAATCTCAAAATGGGGAACAAGAAAGTTGTCGATTACTATTTTACCATTAAGCAAGATCACTATGGACATTTTATTCTGATAGCGCCATGGTCTATCACTACCACTTTTAACAATGCCAAATTTCCAATATTATTGGAAATTCCTGATGATTCTTCCCAGATGAGAAAGCTATTTCGACGGTTCAAAGGACGGGCCTTAGTTATTTACAGTTGGATACTTTTTATGGGGTTTGATGTCATGCTTCCCATTTCTGGACCGAACAATCTTATGTGCATGCAATCTCTATAGCGAAATCTGAAAATCTCAAGATGATGTTTCAATCCATGCTAAGTCCTTTTTTTTTCAATTAGGGCATCAAGAAAATGCAAATACCATACCATAAATGTATAGTTGGAGACAAATTTTTATTTTATTTGGGCACCCAATTTTTTTTTTCATAAATCATATCATGGCTATATATTTGAAAAACAATTGTCCAACTTGGGCACCCAAAAAACATGCAGGCTCCTCCATCAAAGCCACGGCCAGCTACCGTGTTTTTTTTATTTGCACACCGAAACAAATATGCAAAGATTGATATATATATATATAATTTTTTTTCCAGCCAATATGCAATATTGCGTTGTCCTCATTTAAGGTAAACTTGTTATGTATCCGAAAGTCACGCAGCATGTAGACACTGCTTGCCTTTTTCTGTAGGTATGATTCATATGACAATTCTGCTAACCCAGGAAACACATCTTCTAACAGAGGTTGTCTAGTTGTACAATGCATGGTTGTGTTGCCCACAGTTTGGATGGCAACATTGAGGCAATGTTCATATATGTATGGAAATTTTTAATTGCATCGCAGACAATCAATCGTATCATCACTTATCAAAGTGGAAGTAGAAGTAGGAGAGTTTCATTTCACACATACAAGCTCAAAGAGAGTCGAGTATGCATTTACTACAACCAAAACACCTTCAACCTAGAAACGTGAGCATAGGAATTAATACATTGAACAATATAATATACAACTGCACCCCAAAAAATAAAAAAAAATAAAAAAACCGCAAAAATTTGGTGAAGGCTATTTGTATGAGCAAAGTGAGGATGAATCTGTAGATGTATACACACAACAGTTGTAGAGCTAGTTAGTTTCTTTAGATCATGTACTATTTTTGCTTGCAACTCTGTTACAAATGTTTCTTGGGTTGTGCGAAAGATCATTTCTCTAACATCCCTTTTCTTTGTTATATTTTTGAAGAGCATAAGTGGAAATTTCCCTTTATGCAATTGTTGTTCCATTGACGAAAAAAAATTTGAATAGGTATCGAACAATTGCAGTTGCAACATGGAATAGTGCAATATTTGTGTAACTTAACTGAGATACGTGGACATGTGAAAGTAAAGAACAAAACTGGATATGGAGAATGGTACCATTGCCTTATCGTTGTCTGACTCTCCATATTTTATATGGAGAATGTGTTGTGAGCCAAGTTTTCTCGCCAGTGTAACAATTGCGCCAATGGTTCCGATTGGGTAAATGTTGTTTCTCTGTGCAAGTTGGTTGATAGTTGCGTTCAAAACGAAACAATATTCTGAACAAATAGCGAGAATTTTTTCCACAATACTTGTTTCATTGAACAAAATAATCCAATCAAAATCACCATGGTCATATACTGTTTTGGGTAATATATTAAAATTTTTAATGGATATCCCATTACCTTGCAATATATTTTCTGCATGTTTCTGGACAAGTTGTGTAGGAATAGTCAGTGTGATTGTCATCACGACCTCCTTGTCTGTCATGTCAGCACACATAATGAATCTAGTTTTGTTTTCCTTGTCCAAGTAGGTGCTATAGACAACCATTATGTCCCCGATGAACACTTGTCCAGTTCGGCAGTTGTTCAAGCCCTCTATTGATAGTATTTTGGGTGTTACAAGTTTAGACCTGGTGACATATTTTAAACAGGAAAAGTAAAGTGAATGGTAGTGTGCATTATTTTTTTGTTTTTTTTCTTCCTGGCATAAATTTACAAGTAGACACACATCTTGGATGAACTATGGAGCTAGAGTTTTGCAACCAGACCTCTTAGTCTGCGGAACCTACACTATGTTCAACGTCTCACTTGTACTTGTTGATACTTCTTGTGAACTGCAAAGTATGTATTGCAGATGACATCAACATATTCACCATGCCATAGATAAATAAATAGCTAAGGATATTTGTTTGGTAAACATACTAGGAACATAATGTATGCATCTTTACCTTTGGCCTTGTCGGTCTTCTGATGTCTAGGATGACTGACTTCTCATGGCCATGTCACTAGTCCAATTTTTTTTGATGCAAGCATGTGTAGATGAACATCAGAAGGACTAAACAAGCATATGCATTGTATATTTTCCATAATAGTTCTTAATGTCACATGCAGGGTGGAAGGAGATGGAATACGAAATAGGGTGTCAAGGGATACTCAGGAAACAT
>ML787873.1:217194-251370 GCA_009831015.1 Picea engelmannii | reverse complement strand
GCATGTGTAGATGAACATCAGAAGGACTAAACAAGCATATGCATTGTATATTTTCCATAATAGTTCTTAATGTCACATGCAGGGTGGAAGGAGATGGAATACGAAATAGGGTGTCAAGGGATACTCAGGAAACATGAGGACCCAAGGGTCAAATTGTATGCCTCGGGTTTTTTGACTGAAAAAATGTGTAACAGTAAATAGGGTGTGATGGTGGGGCACGACAACCAATCTGTATATCGCGGAACCTTGGAAGCCAAAGGCGCAATCTTGAACCCGCCATCCCGACACCCGCAATCGACAAAGCGGGTAAGTATGGAATAAGGTAGAAGCGTGACCATAAATGTGAACTCATGAGTCCGCCAACCTGTGCACCAAGAAATTTTCAGAAAGACAACTAAGAAGAGAAATTAGAAAGCAAAAGGGATAATAGAAAATGGAAAAAGTAGAAATGGGGAGGGCACAAGGGCCCATTGTTGCCAAATCATCATTTTCTAGTCTAATATTATATGCCCCACCCACTTTGTATATTTAATTTACTAGCACAGTTGGTATACCTTTTTGAAGATTGTACCACATACCCCTATGTTATTGCATAAAAGAATTCATCTTCTTGTCCAACCAATCTATTTCTTCCAAGGTAGCAATGTCGAATATACAATGGACATGAAGGCAAGTTAGTATGAAGAAAGACATGTAAAAGAAAGAAATATAGTTCTATTTATTTCAATGTAACAACAAACAGAATATGATTCACATGAGAATAAGCATAAAGATACATAGTATATACATAGAACAAAAAAGGTGCAAAGTAGTAGAACAAGCACAATAAATACACAGACAATAAATGAAATACTCAACACTAGAATATGAAATAAGAGTACATGTATGCACCTCTGTAACTCCTTGTCTACATTCGCGCCAAAGAGTCCATCGTCCTCTACAACCATTTTGTTTGTTTGAATGTAGCAATGCAGGAAAAATACAATGGACATGAAGGAAGTTAGTATGCAGGAAGACATGTAATGAAGCTAAGTTATTATATAGGAAGGTACGCAATATCTACATACAATAAACTAGGTGAACACATATATAGACAATAATGAAATACAAAACAATGGAATATGAAATAACAGTACAAGCATGTAACTTTGTATCTCCTCTTCCACCACTGCAGTCAAGACTCCATTGTTTTCTCCAGCTATTCTGTTTGTTTGAATGTGGGAACACAAAAAATACAATGAACATGAATGCAAGCTGGTATGCATAAGAGAACAAGTAATATGTACATACAGTAAATGAGAATCAACGAATAGAATAAAATATAGGAAGAAACATGAACCTTTTCTTTTCTCCATCCATGATTGTAAATATATAAAGTTTTTCCCTACCCAAAATATATTACAAGCCACAAATTATTAAAAAATTGCATGGCCATAGCTAAAACGATTTTGGTTTTTTGTGGCAAAGTATCCAGATATGCTTCCAGACATGTAAATATAATTTTTCAATATCTTTGGTGTACATATCATATCTCAAGTACAAGACGAATTGTATCATAGTCACACTAGTTTGTGTAGAGGATAAAGAACATGTATTGTGATATGGGCACATTCCACCATATATGATTAATAAGTGCAGCTTGCACATGTTTTATTTTAACAAAAAAACAACAGATATTGCAATTGTACATGTAGTTGTCCAATTATTTCTTATGCCACTATTTTCTATCATGTCAACACTGAGGTATCAACAAAATTTTACAGCAGAACATATCTCGACTTCGCCAAACATGACAAATAACACAACAGCGGGTCTACTCGCGGGTGCAGGGTTTGAACACCATAAAGAGCCCAAATAATAATAATAATAATAATAATAATAATAAAAGGCTCCAACTATTGGCACAGGACCCCAACCCTACAAAGCTGAAGTAAACAAAAGAAAATAGCAAGCACCAAACCAACGAGAAAGCACAAACAGGCCCAACTGCAGCCCCAGGGCCCCAAACTCGTAAAATTGAGCCAAACAACAACAACCGACAAACCAACGAACCAACGAACAAGCAACAACCACCGAACCAGTAAACAACATATGTATCTCCAACGATTACCAAACTGCAGCTGAAGCACAGAAGGAACCGGAAACATATGACGAGCATGCTAATAGAAATAAGCAAACATTCTTACTTGCAAACTTCAAACACTGAACAACAAAGAAGGAATAGAAAATAAAATTATGGCATGGAAACTTACTCCGAAATGATGAAAGGCAGAAGCGTAGGTCGAATTGTGAACCAAACAATAACAAGCAGTAACTAACAAACCAACAAAGAAGAAGCACCCACCG
Organism: Picea engelmannii; assembly: GCA_009831015.1. NCBI lineage: Eukaryota > Viridiplantae > Streptophyta > Pinopsida > Pinales > Pinaceae > Picea > Picea engelmannii. The sequence continues at coordinate 249,024 of ML787873.1, read as the reverse complement.
AACTAGTAAACAATGTATGTAGCTTCAACGATGACGAAATTGCATTCTAAGCCTAGAAGAAGTATGAAACATACAATGCCTATTCAACTGGCAGTGGACAACAATATTGTCCAAATTCACTGCAACATTGTATGGAAAATTTTGAGGAAAATGTACTCCGAGAAGCCTATTTAGATAAACATTTAAGGTTGTCAGGTTGTCTAAGGGCCTAGGAGTATGCAAACATTTAAGTTGTCAGGCCTATTCAAGCACCTCAAAAAAAGTGTCTATGATATAAACCTTCGGTATGCAAACATTTCAATACAAATACAAAGGAGTAATAATAGCACAAATAAAACAAATAAATAATGTTTTTAGTTCTGTAGTTCGAAAAATAGAAATTATGCAAAAATTTGTAGTCAAACAAAAAACTAATATAAAGTCAACGAATTATCGATCATTATAAACTTTGGATATCTAAACATTTCAATATGAATAATACAAATAAAAAAAAGTACCGTACATGATAAAACTTTGGATATGGCAACATATAATTCATTGGGAATAATGAAGCTGGTAATAAGACCTCAAATCTATTATCCAATCAGATCATGACATATATGGGTTTTTTTATTATATTAAAATTAATGCTTTTAGTTATGTAGGTCAAACATTAGAAAGTATGCAAAAATTTGTAGTCAAATGACAAACTAATATAAAGTCAACAAATTATCGATCGCTATAGTCCCTCTACGCCTTTGACAAGGACTAATAAGAGTAGAGTTAGTACAATTTATTTGATTAAATGAACATGAATCATTATAATCTTTTATAATGATTAATAGATGACACACATAGTGAAGTTAAAACGAAATAAGAGTAGAGTTAGTACAAATTGTTTGATTAAATGAACATGAGTCATTATGATATTTTATAATGATTAATGAATGATACACAGAAAGAATATGATTAGTAGATTACTTCGATGCCTTTATAGGTATCAAAGTTAATGAAATGTAATTAAAGTGATCGTTGAGAAAAAAATATTATTTTCTTTACTTAAATTAGATTCAAATCTAAGAATTCCTAAAAAACAAAAATTAGTAAATTAATTATTAATTAATTATATATGATCTATTCATGAGTTATTATGAAATGTCAATAAATTTTTTGAAATTAATAAAATAAATGTAATAATTATAATTTAAATAAAAACATTTAACACAAAATTAAAATATATTAAAAATATATAAAAAAAAATAATAATTTATTTAATTTTTAAAGTTATATGATAATTAATTTTCCGAACCCTCTTTGTAATAAATTGTATTCATATATGATAATTGATTTAAATGTAATAATTATAATTTAAATAAAAATATTTAACATAAAATTAAAATTTATTAAAAATATAAAGAAAATTAATTTACTTAATTTTTAAAATTATATGATAATGATTTGTCTTCGAAACCCACCCTCTTTGTAATAAATTGTGTTCATATATGATATATTAAAATTGATTTAAATGGACATATGTTTAGTTTTTTTGGCAAGCCACTAAAAACAATTTTTTAAAAATAAATTCAAATTATTTATTTTTAAAAATAATATTATATAAAAAAATTTAAAATATGATCAATACACATTTCTCATGACATATAAGTCAATTCCTAAAATTGACTTGTAAAAAAATACCAGCATTAATTTCTAAAACTATTTATTTATTTTATTAAAATCACAACATTTTATATTTAGGTTTTTTGAAATCATAATTTTATTTTATAAAAGGTTCAAAATAAAATTCCTTTTAAACCATTAAATTTGGTCTCTACTTTTAATATTATAATATTTTTAATAATATTTCAATTAAAATCTCAATTTATTTATCACTCAGACCTAGCAGTACCAAGGAACAACGGATGCAAATACAGGTAAATAAATGAAGTCACAATGTGCGCATAATTGAGAGACAATAGACAAACATTAGAGATGAATAACAAGCGGAAGTATTTATATTATCAGAGCATAAATCATGCGGGTATTACAATATATTTGTGCCTGATGCACATAATACAGACTCTGAGCAGGATGCTCTTTCGCTCACAGACTTACTTACAGACAGAATGACTCAAAGCTTCAGATAGAAGGGAAGCTTAGAAAACTAGACTGACTCACTAATCTTACACAAACTTCGGATGCCTGGAATGAGCCCTCACCCTCCTTTTATACAAATTAGAGAGGGTGGGAACATCATGAAGTCATGACCCGAACAGACAAGTGGCCTTACATGTCTGCTACCAAATCTTTCTTTTAGGATTCGATAGATGTATTCACGCAGGAATCTCTAACCGATCATACATCTTTATTTTAAATCACACTGAAAGTAAAGTACTATAAAATATTTGTCGGGGTTGTCACGTAGGATTCCCTGATCAAATCACCGAAAGTGGTTAACACAGTAGATCTGACGGGGTGATCATGCAAGATTCCCCGACCAGAGTACACTAATGAATGACTTATCACATGACAAACAGTAGAGTATCATGGAAATGTGGGTCAAACCGCACCAAAAGTCGGAGAAGTGCTCCGAGTTTCCAAGATTCTCATGACAGTACTTATTATAGATATGACAACACTAGATCTACTTTATGTACAAAGTGGAGATTGTTACGGTAATCCACGAAACCCGGATGACACCACTGTCGGCCATCTAGACATGAATTATTACATTAGTCATTTTCGATGAAACTTGAAAATCTTACAGGATATTGTAGAGTATCCCATGACTTTGTGTAGATTTTTTGGACTATGTATAATGCTCCATTGATTCTTTGTAGGACAGTCTTAGATCTGATACCCCATTGATAGTGATTAAGAATAAATATTCGGAGAATTTCACCATCATTTGGTCCTTGTCGATATAAGTCTCCAACAGTAGAAAGTGGGACGAAAGATCCCAAAATATTTGGATCTGTTGCTTCTTTGTTAAGTCTGAAATCTTTCCACCAATCAGCAAGCCATATGGGTGGTCTTCCTGCAGTTGCAAAATTTATGCAACCAAATTTAACCATAATTAAGAAATCTTCATGTTGAACAAACTGCCACCAAAGATTTTTGTAATCATGATAATTCAAACTTGTTTCAGGAAAGATGATATTAGCATTCTCTTCAGGCCATTGAGAAATTAATCGGGGTCTGTCTAAACAGAAGTATTGCTGATTGTGCCCTTCATTATTCCTCATATCCCAGATTAAGTTTATGTCATGAAATTTTTCAGTTAGAGCATGTTGGGCTTGTAATGCTCTCCTATTTTCCTGATTTATGACGGGTAAGAGGAGATTTATATTCCCTCTTCTTTGCATCTCTGGGACCAGGCTTGAATATGGAACTGTTGTTGTTTGAGATAGTACCTTAGTACTTCTCAATTACCATCTAGGCACCCAGTTTGCTGTATAATTTTCCTAATTTAAAGAATCAAATATATTCTGAATTTGTTCTGATCCTTCTTTGAGATGTATAGAGATCACCATGCTTTGTTGATGTTGCTGCAAATGTTCTCTGCTCAAAAAATCTAGCAAACAGTTATTGCTTCCTTTAATATGTTCTATTGTGAAATCAAAATTACTAAATAAGGCTTGCCATCGAAAAAATTTATGATCTCCTGGATTTCTCAATTCTTTATTAAGGACTTTATTCATGGCTACAACATCGGTCCTTAGGAGAAATTTTTTATAAATCAAATAAATTTCAAATTTATGTATAGCATTCAAGGTAGCTTTGATTTCTTTCTCTAAACCAGGATAGTTTTTCTCTGTTGCCTGCCATAGACCAAAGGCAAATTGGACTACCTCTTCTTTTCCCTTTTCTCTGACCTGTTTCGGAACAACTCCCCAGCCAATATTTCTTGCATCAGTTTCCACAATTTTTGGAAGACTATCATCGAAAATATGCAAGATTGGAAGATTCTTGACTTTGGCTTTAATATTTCGCACAGCTTGAGTATGTGCCTCTATCCAGGGGCTTGGTTCTTTCTTGAGTCTATCATTGAGAAGATTTCTATCTTGTGCACATTTTTTATAAAAATGGCTTATGTAATTAAGGCTTCCCAAGAACCTTTGTAGCTGTGTTTTGTCAAGAATTTTGTCTGGAAATTTATCTGCAAATTCAACAGCATGGGTTTACAGAGTAATCTGGCCATTATTAATAGTATGTCCAAGAAACTTTACTTGAGTCTGAAAAAGTTCAATCTTTTTCTTGGACAATACAAGCCCATCTTGTTTAATGACTTGCAAAAGTGTCTTCATATGTTTAAAATATTGATCCAAAGAGGAGGAGAAAGCAAGAATATAATCAATATATACAATGAGCCAATCAAAATATGGCTTCAGAGTATCATCCATAACTCTTTGAAATTTAGCTGGTGCATTCTTTAGTCCAAAAGGCATAACATTCCATTCGTAATGTCCCGCAGGAACATTAAAAGTAGTTTTAAATTTATCCTTTTCATGTATGGCTACTTGCCAGAATCCAGACTTTAAATCAAATTTTGAAAAGATCTTAGCACCTGCAATTCTGGTAACTAGACTACTTTTATTTGGAATAAGGTAAGTATCATCTGCTAATACTTTATTGAGGGTTTATAATTTACTACTAATCTGGGAACTCCTCTGATTTGTTCTGAATGTTTATTCACATAAAATCCATAACAGTTCCAAGGACTAGTAGATTTTCTAATTAATCCCCTTTTAAGAAGACTTTCAATCTCTTCTACACACAGCTTTTGATATTCATCATTCATTGGGATGGCTTTGCTTTTGCAAGGTTTCCCTAGATAATCTTCTCTATAAGGGAGAAAAACTTCATGTTTGTTCTGTTTCCAAAAGGCTGTAGGATTCTCTGAGCAGACTGTATTCAAAAATTCTTCTTTTAACAAGAGAATATTTTCTTGGATGTCTGGCCTTTGTAGTTTCTCTTTGATTCTAAATTATGCCTATAGACTTTTTAGTTCTTTGAGTTTCTCAGTTTTTCTCAGATTTAACTGTATAGAGTCTGAGATTCTTGGGGTAGATACGAAAGGCAACTTGATTATCTTATCCCCTTTTATTGTAATGAAGTATCCTGGTTTTTATGGAGTTACCATAGTTGACCCATGAGGTGACACTGCTGCTAGGAAAGGAGTGCCAAGGATGCATGCAACAGGAATGTCTGCTAAAAGGAATTTCATCTTAAGGCAGAAATCCTGGAAACAGAGAATTGCTTCTGGTATCTGAAAAGAAATATTATTTGGGGTATTTCCTAAACCCACTACCATAGCATGGGTTTTTTCCCAAAGGGACACAGGGATGACATGCTTATTGAGCATATTCAAGTCTGATCCAATATCAATCAATGTCTTTAGTTTAAAGTGTAAATCTTGGATTTTTAGCTCAATCAAGACATGGTATTTCTGATGCTGGACTTGAAGACTCTCTTCCTTTTCCTTCTTCTTTTCTTCTCCAGTATTTTCCATAGACTTTTTGATTTTGTTAATTTCTCTTCCTAGATCAGAAATAGAAAGAGACTGTACTGGACAACTCATAAGACCAGCTTTCTGAAAAATTAAACTCTTTGGATGCGCTGGTATATTATTTCTCTTGTTCCATTCAAAGAAGGATACATAAATATCTTCTTTTTCCATGCAATTCTTCCATTTTTCTGCTAGTCTAAGTTTTTCTTCATTAGAGGTCTTTTTGGCAAATTCCCTTGCTTCTGGATGAGTAAAAAGATCCCAGATAATCATTTCTTTCATCCATTCGGCTTTTATCCCCTCTTTTCTGCAGCCTTTTGCAAGAGATAGAAATTTCTTGATTTCTAAAGAGGATGGCCTTCTTGTGTCACTAGGGACATAAGCTTCTTTCCTTAAGTTTATCTCTGTGTATAGGTTATCTTGAATAACCAGGACATGAGAGTCATGGGGAAAAGGAATATTAGAACATTGAGGATGGGGACACTGGTCTTTAGCAGTAGAGCTTGGTGGAGGTAGTTTGGTACGAGGGTTATGGTTTACATGACCAAACTGATAGTTTTCATCCTTATGTGTAAAAATAGTAGAAAGATTTACTAATTCTCCACAATCAAAACATTTTATTGTGAAAGGGACATTTATTTGTTTTGCTAATGCATGCAATGAGGAATGTAAGAAAAGTGATGAAGGTAGAGAAGTTTGTCCTAATGGAGGATAAACAGGGAGAGATCTAGAGGAGGGATGTTGCAGAAAAGAAATAACTGTAGAGTTTGGAGTTTCCTTTATTTGGGCAGAGGTAATAGCTTTATGAGCTGGTGCCCTTGGAATATCAATGACCCAATTCTCAGGAAAAGAAAGGTTTTCCCATTTTATGATACTATGTTCCATTTTTTGATTTAAAGAGTCTGTTATAACCAAAGTACTAGACTGTGAATCTTTACTTGGGGTATCTAGCACGGCTGGGAACATGGTATTTGTATGCCTAAAGCATCCCCTGACTTGGATGGATATATTATTTCTAGTGGCCCGAGTATCAAAACCAGTAGTTCTGATCTGCAGTTTAAGTATGTCTGCTATATTTTCATCAAAAGTATATACAAAGAAGTTTGGATAGCAGTCAAAAAAGACAGGGCCATTAGACAGAGGAGCAACAATGCCTCCTATTAGAGAGTCGGTGAACTTATTGTGAGTCATATCCCTTACTGTGCATAATACATATGCATTTATTCCTTTATGAACAAGGGGATTTATTCCGACTCTAATGCATCCAAAATGTAAAAACTTTGTTCCATGTCTCTTTGCTTTTGATTGGAATTCTTTTGGATTTATCAAAGAGATGGTTTGTGTAGTATCATAGTTTTGTTGGATAGTACTCACAGATTCTTTGAAAACAACTCTAGTCACAGCTTTAAGATGGAACATGTTTAAATCCTGATATACTTATATCAGACTCTCTCAATCTGATAAAGCTATTCACTCTGTCTTTTTAAAGAAATTTTTTGTCTGTGTTTGTGAACCCAGTCCTGTATTATTAGATTGCTAGTTTCTACCTGAGCAGTCGGCCAGGAGCCTATCTAATCCTCTTTAGGGATGACATAAGACTAAACGCCCTTCTTTTCTATGTAGAAATAGTAAGATTTTAATACACAGAATGGATTCTTCTGTATGTGTCTGGTATGTATATAACACTGTTGAAACTCCTGTATCTACTTCAGAACAACCTTTCTGTTTTATGATCCATTACATGCCTTCCATCGAATCCCTAGATCCTAGAATAAAAGACATATATAAGGGTATGAGACCCCCTAGTACTCCTAGATATGGGTTAGGATATACTGAACAATGTAACACAATCATCCCTGACTGTAGATTCTCAAATCCTTAAACCTCTGATATCCAAAGACCATCCATAGATGAGATACATAAATTTCATACAGTCATGAGAGGATGCCAGAAAGGATCTATTCCTGATGAATGGATAAAAAAGATGCTAAACTTGGATTTGTTCACAAATCCTGAAACTAAAGAATTTAATACAGCCACTCCCAATGATGAAAAATTAAGGCTGTCACAAAAATGGAAAGATTTTATGTCTGAAGAAGATAGTTGGATTTCTTTCTTTGAGTGGAAGAAATTACAACAAAAGACTATAGTCCAGATGGTTGGAGAGAGTTCTGAATCTTCTCCTCCAAAGCATAAGTGGAAAAGTATTGATGGCAGTACTATTGAATCTAATTCTATTTTTCCACCCTTTAAAGGAATTGTTTTAGAAGATAGTGCTAAACAAGTAAGAGAAATTCCTTTACTATTATCAGAAGAAGCCACCCAATTGTCGGGAATAGATAAAAGAGTCCAGTCAGTATCTGAACAAGTAAACTGGACTAATACTTCTCTAAAAGGGATGGCTACCCACACTTTTGTGACCAATGACTATGCAAGAAAAGAACAAATCTATGATCTTCAAATATCCACAAACACTATAGTTAGAGTTGTGGATCAAGTTCAAGAAAAAGTCATTGATGTAAAAGACAAAATGGATTCTGCTTTAATAGAAATCTCTCACAGAGCTCAAGAATCAAGCAGAAACCATGAAGAAATTATGGAAGGGTTGGGAAATGCCTTTTCTGCAATGGGTAGATCCTTAACTGAAATCAAAAGAAAAACCAACCAACCTGATAAACCCATTCCTAATTCCTTCATTTTACCAAACTCCCATATTTCTATTCTATATCCTGTATATAAGCCATCTGATATAGAAGTTGTAAAAATATTTCCTTTTCATTTCCCGTCTGAAGAAGAAAAACCTGAATCTTCTTCCAGAGATCATCATTCCTTAGTAACTATAAAGAATCCATCCTATGAGAATCTTCCTCACCATACTCACAGGCCATCAGCCCCTGTCTAGCTGGTAAAGGCAAGCTTCCTAATTCTCAGACATTTGCTGATGATTGGTTCCAAGAATGGAATATAGATAATCTATCTATTGCCCAGATCAGACAAATGATTGATAGAATGTATGTTTCCTATAAGATTATGTGCATGGAGGGAAAAACTGAAGTTGAAACATGCAAAACTATCATTCAATGTTTCACAGGAACTCTCAGTAAATGGTGGGAGGTCATTTCTTCTCCCTTAATGATCCAAAAGATGGAAGCAAAGGTATTAAAAGATGAAGAAGCTGATGTTGTATATCACCCTGATGGTAATACAATGAATAACATGATTGGTGCCCTCACCACTTTAATCCTTGAGCACTGGTGTGAGACATAGACTGAAATTGCTGATAAGCATGAAATTGTTCTTATGAATATGAAATGCAGAAAGATGTCTAAATATGAACAATTTAATAAAGAATGGACTCAAAGGATATTTGAAGTAAGAGAAAGTAAAAATCTGTTATGGAAACAGGTTTATCTGGCAGCCCTTCCAAGCAAATTTGTTGAATATTTGAAAATGGAAGATGTATTCAAACTCCCTTATGAGTTGTATACTTGGGAGAAATTTATTCTCTGATAACCAAAGCCTTGATAGGACTATGTACTAGCATGAAAGTACAAAAATCTGTTTCTAAGTCCTCATATCTCCCATATCAAAAATCCATTTGTGAACAATATGGCTTATATCTCACAAATCCTGCAAGAAAAAGAAAAAAGAAGCCTAAAGATATCAGGGGAGAAAAGGGTAGAAATTATAAAGCTAGGTATCGGTATGTTCCTAGAACCCACTACTTCGAGCCTCATGATATTAAACTTAGAAGCCACAGACATGAAGCAAAACAAAATGTGACTTGTTGGATCTGTGGAAAAACAAGACATTATGCCCATGACTGTCCTGAAAATGAAGCTTCCAAAAAATCCGAAGGAAAAATTTCAGAGTAGAAAGCTAAGGAAGCTCAAGCAAAGAAACAGATAATTATAAAGTCCTACTGCAACAGATGTGGGGCAAGTAGCCATGATACAAATGCTTGTCCATATAATCCCCACATAATAAAAGATGAAGCTCATTTACTCCAAGAAGGATGCTGCTACTCTAGCAGTACATCAGAATTTGAATATTCTTCACAAAAAGAAATCTTGATGAATCAAAATTGCAGCTGCAGCAACCCCAACTTCTGTTCTTGTGAAAGCAACACTGATAGTTCTGACAGTTCTGATACTGAATCAGAACCCAGACCTCAAGGAAAACTAAAGTTTTGGATGTTTTCAAATACAGGAGATCAAGAAGCCCAAATGCTTGCACAAATCAAAGGTCTCCCAGAAGGGGATATGAAAAATTCTATTCTTGATACTTTCATCAAGACTGTCAAAATAGGGAAAAAAGGAAAAGGCTCAGAAGTCTCAAAAAGAAAACCTCTGTTTTTAGATGCTTCCTTCGAAAAAAATACAAAGACTTATATTAAGTTTAACAGAGAACCAAAATTGCAGAATATCTCTGTTACAGATCTAGCCAAAGAAGTATGTTCTCTCAGAAAGGAAGTATCTGAATTAAAAGAAAAAGTCAGAAGAATAGAAGGAGACTATGAACTTAGTTTCAAAGTGGATTCATGGGCTAGGAGAGAAATCAAAGAAATAAAAGAAAGACTGGAGTCAATCCCTCCTTCCCTAGAAGATGCTCCATTTGAGATAGTCTTACAGGAGCACACTACAACAGAAATGCAGGGAATGACATGTATGAAAATTTTGCCTGTTAAATATCATAAGTATTATATCAGAGTTCAGTTAGAAATAAATCAAGAAGTTTTTACACTAACTGCACTTATAGACACTGGATCTAATCTGAATTTTCTGCATAAATACCTCATCCCTGCAAAGTACTGGCTTCCTAGTTTTGGTTCAGCTACTGGACTAGGAAATGTAAATACTTCATTTCAGTTTGAAGTTCCCAAAGGAATTTTGTTATTTGAATATTACGCATTGGGAATGAAATTTCAGATCTTGGATTTACCAATTGACTGCATACTTGGCACTCCTTTTCTATCAGCAGTAGAGCCACATGGATCTTGCATATTTCCAAACCAAAAAGATGGCTATTTTATCACACTACCAAGTATCAGTGGAAACCCTCCAAAGAGAATAGAATTGCCATTTATTTATGAACCTCATGTTCAGATTGCTTATTGTCAAAAGAGCTTGGTAATAGTTGAAGTTTTTGATGATCAGAGAAATTATCCTGTCACCCATTATTTGGATGACAATACTTATTGGGAAAATTTCAAAGAACATTGGATACCTGAAAGGCATCTAAGACATTCTGAAAAGATTGAATTAGGTATCCCCGGGTTTTCAAGAAATACACATGTAAATGTGCTTCCACCCCAACATGTGCTAGGTAGAATGCATCAGCCGCCTACCATCACATCTAGAGAAAAACTCATTGAGATGGGGGATTTGAGTAGGTTGGGAGTTGTTTATTGACACTATTATGATCATCAAACAAGAAGCTGGACAGAAACTCATGAATATCATTCCTTCCAAATAAATCGAATGAGAATTGTCCAAGATTGGCCAAATAGAAATCCAAATGAAAGAATATTTAATATAGATTATCTGCAACATAAGGCTATGTGGTTTAATGTTTTTCTTTGGACATACCAATATAAGTACTATTATTGCATGATAATGTTTGCTCATTCTTTCAGAGATTGGGATCAACCAGAATGGCTGATGGAATGGTGGCATCAATTTGGATTAAACCCAGTCAATATAAATCCTGATGTTACAGAAGTCGGAAGGATGTTTCTTTTCCATAATAGATCTCTTGATACTATCTCTGATTTATTCTCTAAAGAAGAATACAAAATGATGTTTATCAGAGAAAAGCATCCCTGGATCATAAGGACCAAATTTATATTACATCAAGAAGATGACTACAACAGTGATCCCTAACTTGTCCGAGAAATATATACATAGCATTGGGATCCCTACAATTTCTGACATTTCCATGATCATCCTCTTGAATGATGGTTTTCCGTGGGTTTACCAATAAATTCCACTATGTAATAATTCATGTCTTGATGGCCGACAGTGGTCTCATCCGGGTTTCGTGGATTACTGTAACAATCTCGACTTTGTATAGAAAGTAGATCTAGTGTTGTCATATCTATAATAAGTACTGTCATGAGAATCTTGGAAACTCGGAGCACTTCTTCGACTTTTGGTGTGGTTTGACCCACATTTCCATGATACTCTATTGTTTGTCATGTGATAAGTCATTCATTAGTGTACTTTGGTCGGGGAATCTTGCATGATCACCCCGTCAGATCTACTGTGTTAACCACTTTCGGTGATTTGATCAGGGAATCCTATGTGACAACCTCAACAAATATTTTATAGTACTTTACTTTCGGTGTGATTTAAAATAAAGATGTCCGATCGGTCAGAGATTCCTGTGTGAATACATCTACCGAATCCTAAAAGAAAGATTTGGTGGCAGACATGTAAGGCCACTTGTCTGTTCGGGTCATCTCTTCATGATGTTCCCACCCTCTCAAATTTGTATAAAAGGAGGGTGAGGGCTCATTCCAGGCATCCGAAGTTTATGTAAGATTAGTGAGTCAGTCTAGTTTTCTAAGCTTCCCTTTTGTTTGAAGCTTTGAGTCATTCTATCTGTAAGTAAGTCTGTGAGCGAAAGAGCATCCTGATCAGAGTCTGTATTATGTGCATCAGGCACAAATATATTGTAATACCAGCATGCTTTATGCTCTGATAATACAAAGACTTCCACTTGTTATTCATCTCTGATGCTTGTCTATTGTCTCTCAATTATGCGCACATTGTGACTTCATTTATTTGCCTGTATTTGCATCCGTTGTTCCTTGGTACTGCTAGGTCTGAGTTGTTCATCCTGTTGGTAAGGTTGCCGGTAATCTGGTGTAAGGCTTTGGTGGAGCAGTGGTAGTAAGTCCCGCTAGGCAGGAGGCCGCTAAGGGCAGTTGTAGCTGTGAAAGTTCGCCGAAAACCAGTTATAGGCTTCAAATAGAACTGCTGAAAGGGCTCGATGGACTTCGAGTGACGGATTTTAGGAAGATAAGCAGAGTCAAGCGGTTAACCTGACAATATTGGTTTTGATGGAAGTAGCAAAAACCAGAAGACCAGATGATGAAGGGATATTGCGCATGAGACAAGCCGTCAATATGTCAAGCTTCATTCTCTTACAGAGGAGGCCCCTGACAAAGTTGTTCGTGGGGAGAAATTTTTTGTCTGTGTTTGTGAACCCAGTCCTGTATTATTAGATTGCTAGTTTATGCCTGAGCAGTTGGACAGGAGCCTGTCTAATCCTCTTTAGGGAGGACATAAGACTAAATGCCCTGCTTTTCTGTGCAGAAATAGTAAGATTTTAATACACAGAATGGATTCTAGGTCAGTCTCATTCAGAGAAGTCAAAAATGCAGAAGAATGTAGTACCTCTGGATCTGACTCTGTAAATAGTCTTGAGTCAATGTTTTCCCTGAATAGTTCTTAAAGTCTAAATTATGCTAACATAGAAGAAGTAGAAATAAATCCCCAAGCTGCATGGAAGTTACCTTCTATATCTCCCAACAAATTATATCAGGATTTAAACATGTTCCATCTTAAAGCTGTGACTAGAGTTGTTGTGAAAGAATCTGTGAGTACTATCCAACAAAACTGTGATACTACACAAACCATCTCTTTGATAAATCCAAAAGAAGTCCAATCAGAAGCAAAGAGACATGGAACAAAGTTTTTACATTTTGGATACATTAGAGTCGGAATAAATCCCCTTGTTCATAAAGGAATAAATGCATATGTGTTATGCACAGTAAGGTATATGACTCACAATAAGTTCACCGACTCTCTAATAGGAGGCATTGTTGCTCCTCTGTCTAATGGCCCTGTCTTTTTTGACTGCTATCCAAACTTCTCTGTATATACTTTTGATGAAAATATAGCAGACATACTTAAACTGCAGATCATAACTACTGGTTTTGATACTCGGGCCACTAGAAATAATATAGCCATCCAAGTCAGGGGATGTTTTAGGCATACAAATACCATGTTCCCAGCCGTGCTACATACCCCAAGTAAAGATTCACAGTCTAGTACTTTGGTTATAACAGACTCTTTAAATAAAAAAAATGGAACATAGTATCATAAAATGGGAAAACCTTTCTTTTCCCGAGAATTGGGTCATTGATATTCCAAGGGAACCAGCTCAGAAAGCTATTACCTCTACCCAAATAAAGGAAACTCCAAACTCTGCAGTTATTTCTTTTCCGCAACATCCCTCCTCTAGATCTCTCCCTGTTTATCCTCCATTAGGACAAACTTCTCTACCTTCATCACTTTGCTTACATTCCTCATTGCATGCATTAGCAAAACAAATAAATGTCCCTTTCACAATAAAATGTTTTGATTGTGCAGAATTAGTAAGTCTTTCTACTATTTTTACACATGAGGATGAAAACTATCAGTTTGGTCATGTAAACCATAACCCTCGTACCAAACTACCTCCACCAAGCTCTACTGCTAAAGACCAGTGTCCCCATCCTCAATGTTTTGATATTCCTTTTCCCCATGACTCTCATGTCCTGGTTATTCAAGATAACCTATACACAGAGATAAACTTAAGGAAAGAAGCTTATGTCCCTAGTGACACAAGAAGGACATCCTCTTCAGAAATCAAGAAATTTCTATCTCTTGCAAAAGGCTGCAGAAAAGAGGGGATAAAAGCCGAATGGATGAAAGAAATGCTTAGCTGGGATCTTTTTACTCATCCAGAAGCAAGGGAATTTTCCAAAAATACCTCTAATGAAGAAAAACTTAGACTAGCAGAAAAATGGAAGAATTGCATGGAAAAAGAAGATATTTATGTATCCTTCTTTGAATGGAACAAGAGAAAGAATATACCAACCCATACAGAGAGTTTAATTCTTCAGAAAGCTAGTCTTATGAGTTGTCCAGTACAGTCTCTTTCTATTTCTGATCTAGGAAGAGAAATTAACAAAATCAAAAATTCTATGGCAAATACCGGAGAAGAAAAGAAGAAGGAAAAGGAAGAGAGTCTTCAAGTCCAACATCAGAAATACCATGTATTGATTGAGCTAAAAATCCAAGATTTACACTTTAAACTAAAGACATTGATTGATACTGGATCAGACTTGAATATGCTCAATAAGCATGTCATCCCTGTGTCCCTTTGGGAAAAAACCCGGGCTATGGTAGTGGGTTTAGGAAATATCCCAAATAATATTTCTTTTCAGATACCAAAAGCAATTCTCTGTTTCCAGGATTTCTGCCTTAAGATGAAATTCCTTTTAGTAGACATTCTTGTTGCATGCATCCTTGGCACTCTTTTCCTAGCAGCAGTGTCACCTCATGGGTCAACTATGGTAACTCCAGAAAAACCAGGATACTTCATCACAATAAAAAAGGAGAAGATAATCAAGTTGCCTTTCGTATCTACCCCAAGAATCTCAAACTCTGTACAGTTAAATCTGAGAAAAACTGAGAAAATCAAAGAACTAAAATGTCTACAGGCAGAATTTAGAATCAAAGAGCAACTACAAAGGCCAAACATCCAAGAAAAGATTCACTTGTTAAAAGAAGAATTTGTGAATACAGTCTGCTCAGAGTATCCTACAGCCTTTTGGAAACCGAACAAACATGAAGTTTTTCTCCCTTATAGACAGAATGACTCAAAGCTTCAGACAGAAGGGAAGCTTAGAAAACTAGACTAACTCACTAATCTTACACAAACTTCGGATGCCTGGAATGAGCCCTCACCCTCCTTTTATACAAATTTGAGAGGGTGGGAACATCATGAAGACATGACCCGAACAGACAAGTGGCCTTACATGTCTGCCACCAAATCTTCCTTTTAGGATTCGACAGATGTATTCATGCAGGAATCTCTGATCGATTAGACATCTTTATTTTAAATCACACCGAAAGTAAAGTACTATAAAAGATTTGTCGGGGTTGTCATGTAGGATTCCCTGATCAAATCACCAAAAGTGGTTAACACAGTAGATCTGACGGGGTGATCATGCAAGATTCCCCGACCAGAGTACACTAATGAATGACTTATCACATGACAAACAGTAGAGTATCATGTAAATGTGGCTCAAACCGCACCAAAAGTCGGAGAAGTGCTCTGAGTTTCCAAGATTCTCATGACAGTACTTATTATAGATATGACAACACTAGATCTGCTTTATGTAAAAAGTGGAGATTGTTACGGTAATCCACGAAACCCGGATGACACCACTGTCGGCCATCAAGACATGAATTATTACATAGTGGAATTTATTGGTAAACCCACGGAAAACTATCATTCAAGAGGATGATCATGGAAATGCCAAAAATTGTAGGGATCCCAATGCTGTGTATATATTTCTCGGACAAGTTTGGGATCACTGTTGTAGTCATCTTCTTGATGTAATATAAATTTGGTCCTTATGATCCAGGGATGCTTTTCTCTGATAAACATTATTTTGTATTCTTCTTCAGATAATAAATCAGAGATAGTATCAAGAGATCTATTATGGAAAAGAAACATCCTTCCGACTTCTGTAACATCAGGATTTATATTGACTGGGTTTAATCCAAATTGATGCCACCATTCCATCAGCCATTCTGGTTGATCCCAATCTCTGAAATAATGAGCAAACCTTATCATGCAATAATAGTACTTATATCGGTCTGTCCAAAGACAAACATTAAACCACATAGCCTTATATTGCAGATAATCTATATTAAATATTCTTTCATTTGGATTTCTATTTAACCAATCTTGGACAGTTCTCATTCGATTTATTTGGAAGGAATGATATTCAAGAGTTTCCGTCCAGCTTCTTGTTTGATGATCATAATAGTGTCGATAAACAGCTCCCAACCTGCTCAAATCCCCCATCTCAATGAGTTTTTCTCTAGATGTGATGGTAGGCAGCTGATGCATTCTACCTAGCACATGTTGGGGTGGAAGCACATTTACATGTGTATTTCTTGAAAACCTGGGGATACCTAATTCAATCTTTTCAGAATGTCTTAGTTTCCTTTCAGGTATCCAATGTTTTTGAAATTTTCCCAAGAAGTATTGTCATCCAAATAATGGGTGACAGGAGCATTTCTCTGATCATGAAAAACTTCAACTATTACCAAGCTCTTTTGACAATAAGCATTCTGAACATGAGGTTCAGAAATAAATTGCAATTATATTCTCTTTGGAGGGTTTCCACTGATACTTGGTAGTGTGATAAAATAGCCATCTTTTTGGTTTGGACATATGCAAGATCCATGTGGCTCTACTGCTGATAGAAAAGGAGTGCCAAGTATGCAGTCAATTGGTAAATCTAAGATCTGAAATTTCATTCCCAATGCGTAATCTTCAAATAACAAAATTCCTTTGGGAACTTCAAACTGAAATGAAGTATTTACATTTCCTAGTCCAGTAGCTGAACCAAAACTAGGAAGCCAATACTTTACAGGGATGAGGTCTTTATGCAGCAAATTCAGATCAGATCCAGTGTCTATAAGTACAGTGAGTGAAAAAACTTCTTGATTTATTTCTAATTGAACTCTGATATAATACTTCTGATATTTAACAGGCAAAATTTTCATACCTGTCATTCCCTGAATTTTTGTTGTAGTGTGCTCCTGTAAGACTGTCTCAAATGGAGCATCTTCTAGGGAAGGAGGGATTGACTCCAGTCTTTCTTTTATTTCTTTGATTTCTCTCCTAGCCCATGAATCGAGTTTGAAACTAAGTTCAGAGTCTCCTTCTATTCTTCTGACTTTTTCTTTTAATTCAGATACTTCCTTTCTGAGAGAACAGACTTCTTTGGCCAGATCTGTAACAAAGATATTCTGCAATTTTGGTTCTCTGTTAAACTTAATATAAGTCTTTGTATTTTTGTCAAAGGAAGCATCTAAAAACAGAGGCTGTCTTTTTGAGACTTCTGAGCCTTTTCCTTTTTTCTCTATTTTGACAATCTTGATGAAAGTATCAAGAAGAGAATTTTTCATTTCCCCTTCTGGGAGACCTTTGATTTGTGCAAGCATTTGGGCTTCTTGATCTCCTGTATTTGAAAACATGGAGACCTTTAGTTTTCCTTGAGGTCTGGGTTCTGATTCAATATCAGAACTTTCAGAACTATCAGTGTTTCTTTCACAAGAACAGAAGTTCAGGTTACTGTAGTTGCAATTTTGATTCATCAAGATTTCTTTCTGTGAAGAATATTAAAATTATGATGTACTGCTAGAGTAGCAGCGTCCTTCTTGGAGTAAATGAGCTTCATCTTTTATTTTGTGGGGATTATATGGACAAGCATTTGTATCATGGCTACTTGCCCCACATCTGTTGCAGTAGGACTTTATAATTATTTGTTTCTTTTCTTGAGCTTCCTTAGCTTTCTACTCTCAAATTTTTCCTTTGGATTTTTTGGAAGCTTCATTTTCAGGATAGTCATGGGCATAATGTCCTGTTTTTCCACAGATCCAACAAGTCACATTTTGTTTTTCCTCATGTATGTGGCTTCTAAGTTTAATATCATGAGGCTCGAAGTAGTGGGTTCTAGGAACATACTGATACCTAGCTTTATATTTTCTACCCATTTCTCCCCTGATATCTTTAGGCTTCTTTTTTCTTTTTCTTGCAGGATTTGTGAGATATAAGCCATATTGTTCACAAATGGATTTTTGATATGGGAGATATGAGGACTTAGAAACAGAGTTTTGTACTTTCATGCTAGTACATAGTCCTATCAAGGCTTTGGTTATCAGAGAATAAATTTCTCCCCAAGTATACAACTCATAAGGGAGTTTGAATACATCTTCCATTTTCAAATATTCAACAAATTTGCTTGGAAGGGCTGCCAGATAAACCTGTTTCCATAACTGATTTTTACTTTCTTTTACTTCAAATATCCTCTGAGTCCATTCTTTATGAAATTTTTCATATTCATACATCTTTCTGCATTTCATATTCATAAGAACAATTTCATGCTTATCAGCAATTTCAGTCTCTGTCCCATACCAGTGCTCAAGGATTAAAGTGGTGAGGGAACAAATCATGTTATTCACTGTATTACCATCAGGGTGATATACAACATCACCTTCTTCATCTTTTAATACCTCTGCTTCCATCTTTTGGATCATTAAGGGAGAAGAAATGACTTCCCACCATTTACTGAGAGTTCCTGTGAAACATTGAATGATAGTTTTGCATGTTTCAATTTCAGTTTTTCCCTTCATGCACATAATCTTATAGGAAACATACATTCTATCAATCATTTGTCTGATTTGGGCAATAGATAGATTATCTATATTTCATTGTTGGAACCAATCATTAGCAAATGTTTGAGAATCAAGAAGCTTGCCTTTACCAGCTAGATCAGGGGCTGATGGCCTATGAGTATGGTGAGGAAGATTCTCATAGGACAGATTCTTTATAGTTACTAAGGAATGATGATCTCTGGAAGAAGATTCAAGTTTTTCTTCTTCAAACAGGAAATGAAAAGGAAATCTTTTTACAACTTCTATCTCAGATGGCTTATATACATGAGATAGAATAGAAATATGGGAGTTTGGTAAAATGAAGGAATTAGGAATGGGTTTATCAGGCTGGTTGGTTTTTCTTTTGATTTCAGTTAAGGATCTACCCATTGCAGAAAAGGCATTTCCCAACCCTTCCATAATTTCTTCATGGTATCTGCTTGATTCTTGAGCTCTGTGAGAGATTTCTATTAAAGCAGAATCCATTTTGTCTTTTACATCAATGACTTTTTCTTGAACTTGATCCACAAATCTGACTATAGTGTTTGTGGATATTTGAAGATCATAGATCTGTTCTTTTCTTGCATACTCATTGGTCACAAAAGTGTGGGTAGCCATCCCTTTTAGAGAAGTATTAGTCCAGTTTACTTGTTCATATACTGACTGGACTCTTTTATCTATTCCCGACAACTAGGTGGCTTCTTCTGATAATAGTAAAGGAATTTCTCTTACTTGTTTAGCACTATCTTCTAAAACAATTCCTTTAAAGGGTGAAAAAATAGAATTAGATTCAATAGTACTGCCATCAATACTTTTCCACTTATGCTTTGGAGGATAAGATTCAGAACTCTCTCCAACCATCTGGACTATAGTCTTTTGTTGTAATTTCTTCCACTCAAAGAAAGAAATCCAACTATCTTCTTCAGACATAAAATCTTTCCATTTTTGTGACAGCCTTAATTTTTCATCGTTGGGAGTGGCTGTATTAAATTCTTTAGTTTCAGGATTTGTGAACAAATCCTAGTTTAGCATCTTTTTGATCCATTCATTAGGAATAGATCCTTTCTGGCATCCTCTCATGACTGTATGAAAATTATGTATCTCATCTATGGATGGTCTTTGGATATCAAAGGGTAAAGGATTTGAGAATCTACAGTCAGGGATGACTGTGTTACATTGTTCAGTATATCCTAACCCATATCTAGGAGTACCAGGGGGTCTCATACCCTTATATATGTCTTTTATTATAGGATCTAGGGATTCGATGGAAGGCATGTAATGGATCATAAAACATAAAGGTTGTTCTGAAGTAGATACAGGAGTTTCAACAGTGTTATATACAGACCAGACACATACAGAAGAATTCATTCTGTGTATTAAAATCTTACTATTTCTGCATAGAAAAGTAGGGTGTTTATTCTTATGTCCTCCCTAAAGAGGATTAGATAGGCTCCTGGCCGACTGCTCAGGCAGAAACTAGCAATCTAATAATACAGGTCTGGGTTCACAAACACAGACAAAAAATTTCTTTAAAAAGACAGAGCGAATAGCTTTATCAGATCGGGAGAGTATGATATCATACTCGTAGCAAAAATGCGGTCATGGCTTTGATCCCATTTGTAAAGCTGCTCTCCATGAACAACTTTGTCAGGCGCCTCCTCTGTAAGAGAATGAAGCTTGACGTATTGACTGTTTGTCTCATGCGCAATCTCCCTTCATCATCTGGTCTTCTGGTTTCTGCTACTTCCGTCAGAACCAATATCGTCGGGTTAACCACTTTACTCTACTTATCTTCCTGAAATCCGTCACTCGAAGTCCATCGAGCCCTTTCCGCAGTTCTATTTGAAGCCTATAACTGGTTTTCGGTGAACTTTCACAGCTACAACTGCCCTTAGCAGCCTCATGCCTAGAGGGACTTACTACCACTGCTCCACTGACGCCTTACACCAGATTACCAGCAACGTTACCAATAGGACGAACAACTCAGGCATAGCAGTACCAAGGAACAACGGATGAAAATACATGCAAATAAATGAAGTCACAATGTGTTCATAATTGAGAGACAATAGACAAGCATCAGAGATGAATAACAAGCGGAAGTCTTTATATTATCAGAGCATAAAGCATGTGGGTATTACAATATATTTGTGCCTGATGCACAGAATACAAACTCTGAGAAAGATGCTCTTTCACTCACAGACTTACTTACAAACATAATGACTCAAAGCTTTAGACAGAAGGGAAGCTTAGAAAACTAGACTGACCCACTAATCTTACACAAACTTCGGATGCCTGGAATGATCCCTCACCCTCCTTTTATACAAATTTGAGAGGGTGGGAACATCATGAAGACATGACCCGAACAGACAAGTGGCCTTACATGTCTGCCACAAAATCTTTCTTTTAGGATTCGATAGATGTATTCACGCAGGAATCTCTGACCGATCGGACATCTTTATTTTAAATCACATCGAAAGTAAAGTACTATAAAATATTTGTCGGGGTTGTCCCGTAGGATTCCCTGATCAAATCACCGAAAGTGGTTAACACAGTAGATCTGACGGGGTGATCATGCAAGATTCCTTGACAGAGTACACTAATGAACGACTTATCACATGACAAACAGTAGAGTATCATGGAAATGTGGGTCAAACCACACCAAAAGTCAGAGAAGTGCTCTGAGTTTCCAAGATCTCATGACAGTACTTATTATAGATATGACAACACTAGATCTACTTTATGTACAAAGCTGAGATTGTTACGGTAATCCACGAAACCCGGATGACACCACTGTCGGCCATCAAGACATGAATTATTACATAGTGGAATTTATTGGTAAACCCACAGAAAACCATCATTCAAGAGGATGATCATGGATGTGCTGGAAATCGTAGGGATCCCAATGCTGTGTATATATTTCTCGGACAAGTTCGGGATCACTGTTGTAGTCATCTCCTTGATGTAATATAAATTTGGTCCTTATGATCCAGGGATGATTTTCTCTGATAAACATCATTTTTTATTCTTCTTCAGATAATAAATCAGAGATAGTATCAAGAGATCTATTATGGAAAAGAAACATCCTTCCGACTTCTGTAACATCGGGATTTATGTTGACTGGATTTAATCCAAATTGATGCCACCATTCCATCAGCCATTCTGGTTCATCCCAATCTCTGAAAGAATGAGAAAACCTTATCATGCAATAATAGTACTTATATCGGTCTGTCCAAAGACAAACATTAAACCACATAGCCTTATATTGCTGATAATCTATATTAAATATTCTTTCATTTGGATTTCTATTTGGCCAATCTTGGACAATTCTCATTCGATTTATTTGGAAGGAATGATATTCAGGAGTTTCTATCCAGCTTCTTGTTTGATTATCATAATAGTGTCGATAAACAGCTCCCAACCTGCTCAAATCCCCCATCTCAATGAGTTTTTCTCTAGAGGTGACGGTGGGCGGCTGATGCATTCTACCTAGCACATGTTGGGGTCGAAGCACATTTACATGTGTATTTCTTGAAAACCTGGGGATACCTAATTCAATCTTTTCAGAATGTCTTAGCTGCCATTCAAGTATCCAATGTTCTTTGAAATTTTCCCAAGAAGTATTGTCATCCAAATAATGGGTGACATGAGCATTTCTCTGATCATCAAAAACTTCAACTATTACCAAGCTCTTTTGACAATAAGCAATATGAACATGAGGTTCAGAAATAAATGGCAATTCTATTCTCTTTGGAGGGTTTCCACTGATACTTGGTAGTGTGATAAAATAGCCATTTTTTTTGGTTTGGACATATGCAAGATCCATGTGGCTCTACTGCTGATAGAAAAGGAGTGCCAAGTATGCAGTCAATTGGTAAATCCAAGATATGAAATTTCATTCCCAATGCGTAATCTTCAAATAACAAAATTCCTTTGGGAACTTCAAACTGAAATGAAGTATTTACATTTCCTAGCCCAGTAGCTGAACCAAAACTAGGAAGCCAGTACTTTGCAGGGATGAGGTCTTTATGCAGGAAATTCAGATCAGATCCAATGTCTATAAGTGCAGTTAGTGTAAAAAATTCTTGATTTATTTCTAACTAAACTCTGATATAATACTTCTGATATTTAACAGGCAAAATTTTCATACCTGTCATTCCCTGCATTTTTGTTGTAGTGTGCTCCTGTAAGACTGTCTCAAATGGAGAATCTTCTAGGGAAGGAGGGATTGACTCCAATCTTTCTTTTATTTCTTTGATTTCTCTCCTAGCCCATGAATCCACTTTGAAACTAAGTTCAGAGTCTCCTTCTATTCTTCTGACTTTTTCTTTTAGTTTAGATACTTCCTTTCTGAAAGAACAGGCTTCTTTGGCCAGATCTGTAACAGAGATATTCTGAAATTTTGGTTCTATGTTAAACTTAATATAAGTCTTTGTATTTTTGTCAAAGGAAGCATATAAAAACATAGGCTGTCTTTTTGAGACTTCTGAGCCTTTTACTTTTCGCTTTGTTTTGACAGTCTTGATGAAAGTATCAAGAAGAGAATTTTTCATATCCCCTTCTGGGAGACCTTTGATTTGTGCAAGCATTTGGGCTTCTTGATCTCCTATATTTGAAAACATGCAGACCTTTATTTTTCCTTGAGGACTGGGTTCTGATTCAGTATCAGAACTGTCAGAACTATCAATGATGCTTTCACAAGAACAGAAGTTCGGGTTGCTACAGCTACAATTTTGATTCATCAAGATTTCTTTCTGTGAAGAATATTCAAATTCTGATGTACTGCTAGAGTAGCAACATCCTTCTTGGAGTAAATGAGCTTCATCTTTTATTCTGTGGGGATTATATGGACAAGAATTTGTATCATGGCTACTTGCCCCACATCTGTTGCAATAGGACTTTATAATTATCTGTTTCTTTTCTTGATCTTCCTTAGCTTTTTGCTCTGAAATTTTTCCTTTGGATTTTTTGGAAGCTTCATTTTCAGGATAGTCATGGGCATAATGTCCTGTTTTTCCACAGATCCAACAAGTCACATTTTGTTTTGCCTCATGTCCGGGGCTTCTAAGTTTAATATCATGAGGTTTGAAGTAGTGGGTTCTAGGAACATACTGATACCTAGCTTTATATTTTCTACCCTTTTCTCCCCTGATATCTTTAGGCTTCTTTTTTCTTTTTCTTGCAGGATTTGTTAGATATAAGCCATATTGTTCACAAATGGATATGGGAGATATGAGGACTTAGAAATATAGTTTTGTACTTTCATGATAGTACATAGTCCTATCAAGGCTTTGGTTATCAGAGAATAAATTTCTCCCCAAGTATACAACTCATAAGGGAGTTTGAATACATCTTCCATTTTCAAATATTCAACAAATTTGCTTGGAAGGGCTGCCAGATAAACCTGTTTCCATAACTGATTTTTACTTTCTTTTACTTTAAATATCCTCTAAGTCCATTCTTTATTAAATTGTTCATATTCAGACATCTTTCTTCATTTCATTCATAAGAACAATTTCATGCTTATCAGCAATTTCAGTGTCTGTCCCACACCAGTGCTCAAGGATTAAAGTGGTGAGGGCACCAATCATGTTATTCACTATATTACCATCAGGGTGATATACAACATCACCTTATTCATCTTTTAATACCTCTACTTCCATCTTTTGGATCATTAAGGGAGAAGAAATGACCTCCCACCATTTACTGAGAGTTCCTGTGAAACATTGAATGATAGTTTTGCATGCTTCAACTTCAGTTTTTCCCTTCATGCACATAATCTTATAGGAAACATACATTCTATCAATCATTTGTATGATCTAGGCAATAGATATATTGTTGTAGGAAAATCTCCCTGCGGACAGGTAGATCACCTCTAAGGCTTGACCTTAACCCTAGATAGAAAAATGCTTAACATGGACACTGACTTCCTTGCAAATCTATCTAAACTAATGCATGAGAAGGGAGGATAACATTAGTACCTTTTAATCGACGTTTGTCCCTGCACGCTCCGAGTTTCTCTCCAATCCTTTGCTCCTCGCTGAGGTCTATGGACAAAACAAGATACGACCACTTCCTACTCTATTGACATTAGCTTGAAAACATATCTATCAATAAATGAAAAGTTCATGTAACATCAGACACAAACTAGAAAGAAACAGGCCAAGCGTGTCATATTAATGAGAATAACGACAGCAGTACTTACAATCGTAGATGCGAACGCGACAGCTTCGTCAAGTCCCCTTCATCTAACCCTTGCCTGAAAGATCCACAACCTGGATAACAACAGCTTCACTGATCACTCTCCTTTGGCTGACTGTAAGTTTCCTCCATGGTCATAAGTTTCATATGTTCAATTCTTCCTCTCTCTTTCCACCATCATAAAGCCTGTTTATATAGGTTGGGAGGGGCCTAACCTCTTGAGTTATGTTTAGAACCAATTGGGAACCTTCTCCTTAGATCAGGGATCTTTTGATGAAACCAAGAATTTGAGCACAACTGCCTCCTAATATCGAATGATCCTCCCCTTATTCTCCTCAACGGGCTAACAAATGACCTAGAATAGGGAGCGCTCCCTCAGAAAGGGCATCAGAGCGTTGTAGCGCTCCCTGGTAAGCCTTGGGGAAGCGCGAGCGCTCTCAAGATGAGAAGTGCTCCTTCAGAAGGGCCTGAGGGGCGTTATAACGCTTCCTGAAGCATGATAGGGGAGCGCCAGTGCTTCTGCAACTGAAATAGGGGAGCGTTCCCCCTCCAAACCAGTGTTTCAGTGTCTTTTTCAGGTGTCAAGAGATATTTGATTCCAGTAAACCAGTTCTCCTCCTTCAAATCAGTCATGTGAGATGTTATAAGTGCCTCCTTAGTGCCGTTATCATGGTGAAAACCAAATTTGACGTGTAATTCACTCATCATCTGGTTTTTGAAGTGTGCACCATGGTTGGTGACAATGGCATGTGGTATGCCAAAACGAGTAATGATGTGGTTGAAGAGGAATAGAGCTGCAGTACGGCCATCGTTCAGGAAGGTAGGCATAGCCTCAGCCCATTTTGTGAAATAATAGACGGCGACGATGATGTAACCATGCCCCCCGGCTGAGGTAGGCTTACACTGCATGAAATCAATACCCCATTTGGAAAAGGGGCCGATGGCAATAATGGGGTGCAGCGCAGTAGGGTGGGTGCATGCCTTCTTGTTGAAGATTTGGCAGGGTGGGCATTTTTTGACGGCCTCAATGCAATCTTTGAAGATCGAGGGCCAAAAGTAGCCGGCATGTAGGATTTTTTGGGCTGTGGCCATCCCGGAAAGGTGACCGCCACAAGCACCAAGGTGACAATCATTCAGAACGTGTTTAGCCTCTTCGTGAATTAGACATCGCTGAAGAATGGTGTCAATACCACGATGATACAAAGTATCGCCGAGGATGAGATAATGGCGAGAGTGGTGACGGATGCGTCGACGCTCTTCTCGAGAGATGTTTGGCTGAAAGCGTTGGGTTTGAAGGTAGAGGAGAATGTCTCCATACCAAGGGCCAGAGGTGCTGATGAGGAAGAGAGACTCATCAGGAAGAGGGTCTCTAGGTTCAATGTTTTCATCGACACTTGGGAGAGCACAGATGAGCTCGACAAACACCAGGGATTTTTTGGCTTTAGCCTTTGTAAACTCAAGATAGAATTCTTGAAGAATAACGATCCATTTCGAATATTTTCCTCCAAGTACTTGACGCGTCAAGACGTGGTACATGGGGTTGGAGTCTACGATTACCATGGTGGTGCGTAATAGGATGTAGTGGCAGAATCATTGGACATCAATGACAGCTGCCATAGCCAGTTTCTCGACATGCGAATATCTGAGTTCGGGTCCGGATAAACTCTTGCTTAGATAATAAATCACATGTTCTTCGCCGTCAACGTCCTCTTGAACTAACACCATCGCAATGGTGGAAGTAGAAGCGGCCAAGTAAATGATATAATCCTTTGTATATTCGGGAGGATGTAACAAAGGAGCGTGGGTCAAAGCATGCTTGAGAGAGTCGAATGATCGTTGGGCAGTGTCATTCCAGATGAAAGGGACGTTCTTTTGCAGTAGCCACATAAATACTTTAGTGATCTCGGCGTAATTGCATATGAAACGGTGGAGAAAGTTTGCTTTGCCTTGCAAACTTTGAAGTTGGGTTAAGTTGGTGGGTGGGGGTAAGGCTAGAATGGCCTTGATATTCAAGGGATCCACCCTGATCCCATCTTTGGAGACGATGAAACCGAGGAGTCGGATGGATTCAACAACAAAGATGCATTTATGTGGGTTCATACGAATACGATAGAAACGACATTGAAGAAAGATTGCCCGCAAGTGACTAATATGATTGGGTCGGTTGGATGAATGGGTGGGTAAATCGTCGAGGTAAGGTTCCACGATATGTTTGATGTCGTGAAAAGCGTACGACATGGCTTGCTGGAAAGTAGCACCAGCATTTTTAAGGCCAAAAGGTAGCTTTCAGTAAGAGAAAGTTCCCCAGGGGCAGATGAAGGTTGTCTTGTGTTGATCGATAGGTAAGATTTCAATTTGGTTGTATCCAGAAAAGCCATCCATGAAAGAGAAGATCACGCTTCCCACGCAATTATCGATGATTTGATCGATAAAAGGTGTAGGGTAGTTGTCCTTGGGACAAGCTTTGTTTAGATCATGGTAATCTACGCAGACCCATTCCGTCAAAGGGATGGGGTAGATAAAGCCAGATTTTAGAAGTTTTTCAACTTCTTCCTTTATAGCTGCCAAAAGGGTGAACCGGACGGAGTTTCTGTCGAATCGGTTTGGCGTCAGGGTAAGTCTTGATTTCGTGTATGACGATTGAAGGGTCGATACCTGGCATTTCATCGTAGCTCCAAGCGAAGACATTGC
The DNA here is from genome assembly GCA_009831015.1 of Picea engelmannii. Classification (NCBI taxonomy): domain Eukaryota; kingdom Viridiplantae; phylum Streptophyta; class Pinopsida; order Pinales; family Pinaceae; genus Picea; species Picea engelmannii. Next base: position 221,421 of record ML787873.1, on the reverse strand, counting down.
AGAATTCTTTGAACAAAGCGGTGTAAGAAACTACATCGTCGGGCATGCAATTAGCACCAAGATTAATGTTTTCCACGACACCTTCTTTGACTGAAATGTCAATTGTGATTGTAGTAGAGATGTTACCCATGTTTCCCTTAGAGAAAGTATCTTGTGTGAGGATAGGGGATTGTGGAGCATCGGTAACATCGGGGGGGAAGATAGATTTTATGTCTTGCACTTCTTCCAAAGACAGAAGAAAAGAGGATCGATGGTGGTTGTCATCCCAGGGAAAATCGCCAATGCTAAGAATTTCCATGATAGATTCGTCTGAAGGAAAAATGTGGGAAATGTAATCAACAGCAGACGATAGGGAATTCAACCACGAGGGCACCGAGTAAGTGTCGGGTGCCAATGAATGTGAAGTTTTCAAAGAGGGAGAGGCAGATTGAATATTTACGTATGCGGCCTCGGCTGGGCTGAGTGGCATGGTGTCACTGAGTCCATCGAATTCCAAAGGACTAGGCACAATCCAAGGGTCAGATGATTCCAAGGATTAATAGGGAAAAGTTGAGATCATATTGACGGCGACAATATGATGGGTAGTAGGTGGAAGTGGTGTAGGGAAGGTACCCATGAGGCTAGAATCTTTCAATAAGCCAACACCAACGCTTTCATACATAACTAGGTGATCTCCCAAAAAAGGAATGTTGTTGGTGGCGGGGATGCGAGCATCAGGTGTACAAAAGTCAAGTTGATCGACGGTGATAATTTTTCCTTGATGAGGGAATTATACACATCGAAACACTGATGAGGCGACAACAGTCATAGCGTAGAACCAACTTCTTCCGAGTAATAGGTTGTAATCAAGGGGAGCATCGACCACTTCGACATCAACGGTAACAGTTTTACCGCCCAATTGAATGGTGAGGGATTGTAATAATTCGTGAGGATGGAAACCTTGTCCATCGAAAGCGCGTAACATCGTGGGGGATTTGTTAAGGGCATGTGATTTCAAACCTTTCCAACAGGATAGAGACATGACACAGGTGGAGGCTCCCTCATCCAGGATGGTTCGATGGATTTGTTGATTATGAACAACAACATCGATTTGGAAAGCTAGCTGGTGGGAGAGTCGCGATTGATGGTAATCCAGATTAAACATGATGTATTTGGATGACTCGGGATCGAAAGTGCCAATAGCAGCTAAGAGCGTCCTACATTAGTTAGGACAGTGTTGTAAAACTTCCAATGCGGACATGGCACACGGAGCTTGGGCCAAATCTTCTACAATATTGTAGTTTTGGGCGGCTCGTGAATTAGGATTGAAAGTGGATTTTCGGATGGTGCTCTTAGGAGGGCGTAAGATGGAGTCAAAAGAAGGTTTCTCAATCTGCAGTGGCCCGGATGGAGGGCTAACAGACGGAGGATTAACAGCAGATGGTAAAGGATCTGGCAAAGAACCGTTAGCAGTCTTCGGCTTATCAGGTTTAACTGGCATGTCGTATCTCACAGAACGAGTGGTTAGATTAACCCCGTTAAACATGTAAATGTGTGCGCTTGTCAAGGCCTCATCATGGGGTTGGTTGGAACTGCCCCCCGACGTGGGGGTTTGTGCAACCAAAGATTATTGTTGCAGAAAAGGCTGAGTGAGAACAACGGGTTGTGAATTTCCCTTAAAAAGTTTAGCCACTTCATCGCGATGTGGGCAGTCTCGGGTGTAGTGATCGTCACCGCAAATGAGACATGGGAATTTCAGTTTTCGCTGTGGTTGTTTTCCAGTAGCAGGGGTTTGTGTTTGGGTCTTGGGTTGTTCGTTGTTATTGTTCTTATTTGTTTTGTTTCTCGCTTTCTTCTTACCCCCAAGTTTTTGTGAAGGGGTTGATTGGACCGCATTCACATCAGAGACTTGAGTTTGGGTGGGGGTAGAAGAGGGTGCAGTCGAACTGGGGGTGGCTGTGGAAGCGGGCCAATGGATTGTTCCAGTAGACTGAGTAGTATATTGAGTTTCGACAGAGCCAATAACTCCATCCGCATGCGAAGCGATCGGTGGTTTGGATGGATCGTTAGTGGCACGGGTGGCGTTTGGTATCAACTCATACAGAGTACTGGATTGTGAATAGACTAAGTCTAGGTACTGAGCTCGGGCAATGGCTTCTTCCTCAGTGACCATGCCACCCATGGAAACATCACGAGCGATCTGGGGTAGTAATGATTTTGTGAACCATTCCGCTAATAATTGGTCAGGGATGACCGCTTTGATTAGCCTTCGTCGTCTTCTCCATTCATGGATATGATCGGAGATGTGTATGGAAGTTGTCTGACGAAGAGAGGTTAATAGTTCAGTACCCGTCTCATATCGGATGGGCAGTTGGAAGTGTGTGAGGAAGGACATGGCGAGGGAGTTGAAATCGTAAAAAGATGCGCATGGTAATTCAATATACCATTTCACCGCGGAACCTGTAAGTGTCCGTTGGAAAAGACGCAAATGAATAGAATCGTCCATGAGGGAGTTGGATGAGCACCACAAATGGAAGGTCATCATGTGGTTGTTCAGGTCTTCTCCAGATTTTCCGTCAAATTTTGGGATATCAGAAGGGAGCTTTGCTGGAATAGTTGGCCAAACCGAAGAATGATAAATGGGATCATTTGTTAACCGAGACAAGTCTGGAAGGTCCAGGGTGGCTAGAAAAGGTAGTTGTCGGTTAACCTGTGGGTAATGTTGGTGCGGCAGAGGAACACCAGTGGGGCCCAATACTAGGTTATGTGGATAATTATAACTCATGGGCCCTCTCATGTGAGGTTGGTTTTGACCAAGGTACATAGGATTTGAAGTGTTTTGAGAAGCATGTGTGAGCGGAGGATAACCGGATGGGTTTTGAGGGTTATGGGTTGGGTTGGGCATTTGTCCATAAGGAGGTTGTTGCAGATTCTGTCAATTTTGTCCTACCGGGAAGTGTGGGTTTCCTGAGAAAGGAACGTTCCATGGGTTATATGCGGCAGGCACAGTTTGTCCCGTGGAGGCATGCAGATTTCCTTGGAAAGGGATGCTCCATGGATTGGGTGCAACGGACACATTTTGTCCTTGTGGTTGATGGTGGACTCCGACTTGAGGTTTCCCCCAGCATGAGGGTGCCCCCCGAATGGGATTTTTCCTCCGGTGGGAAGATGCCCCCCAGCTTGGGGTAGAGTTCCCGGGATTTGAGGGCCAGACGTAAAAGATTGACCAGTGTTGCCGATTGGGTTAGAACCACCAAGGACAGTCCCTCCGGGTTGTTGGATAGGTATGGAACTTCCCGGTACGATTTGAGTAGTGGTTTGGTCAGTGATAGTGGCAGATGCGTTCAGTGCCCTAAATACAAAAGGGAGATTTGGTCTTGGTGTTACAGGTGTGCCAATCAGAGCTTGATTAACTACCGCATTACCGGCAGTGATGGTCGGAATGTGCGGGGCCATTGTCGAATGGGCTGTCTGGAGGGGAATAGTATGTCTCGAGCCAACGGGTGGTGTGCTCGGAGCAACGGTTGGTGTGGCTGTAAAAGTGGTAGTACCGGTGAAGTGGTTTGGGGGCACAGTGTAGGAAAAAGGTACGTCTGCGCCTTCCCCCATTCCATAAAGATCTCGCACCAAGCGTGGTGGACTCCGAACAATGTTCTCAGTCCAAAAAGGTTCATTAGGTAAAGGGTTTTGAGGAGACCCGGCCGGAGCGTTAGAAGGGTTTATGACAACAAATTCTCCAGTGGAATTTAGGTGGAGGATCTGTCATTCATATCCCTCCGGAATGCGATAAGCTTTCGGGGATTCCGAGACAATTCTAAAATTCTCCAAAGGGATGGGAACTTCTTCCTGAGAAGTTGTAGTGTTTTGAACCTCGCTCTGTTGAGGAGATTGCTCCGTAGAATGAGGGGGTAAAGGGGTGTCTCCTTCCATATTTTCTGGAGGAAGTCCCTATAGCCTCCGCGAGCGTCGTGGAGGGTCGATGTTGGCAGAAGAAAAGAGTCGACAAAAGAAATCTATGGCCAACTAGCGAGAAGAAACAACACACGCTAAAAAATCTAAGAATCACAACCAAGCAAACATGACCTTCTTTTGATGACCGTACTATTTGGTGATGAAATCCAACGTCGCGTGATCAAGTCCAGAAGGGGTGGGGATAGGGTGGAACAGTTACAATGGTGACCTGCTTAACGAACTTACACCTTGGTGCAAGCTTCCACGCAGTAATTGTGGATTTACCCTCCAAGGAGC
>ML787873.1:203548-216898 GCA_009831015.1 Picea engelmannii | reverse complement strand
TGACCTTCACCAGGGTTTTTGCTCAACTGAAGAGAAGAGAAAAGCAATGCATAGGTTCCAAGCTTTACTCAACAGAAAAACTCAATGAAAAATGGCGAAGAAGGCTACAAGATCCGATCAACAAGGTATTTATTCTTCAAAAATATGGATGTCAAGGCTAAAAAGGAAGAAAATTTGACTCACTAGATCACTCAGCAAATAAGCCATAGAGGCAAACCCTGAAAAATGCAATTGTGGAGGGTCTTTTGGCCAAAAGGGGGTTGGCGCTCTGTTTCCAAGGGAAAAGAGTGTTATAGCACTTTGTGTAAGGCTATTAGGAGCACTGGCGCTCTATTAACACTAGGACAGGGGTGCCAGGGTCTAAAAGTCTCAGAAATGTCAAAAAAATTCAAAAATTGAGATCTGAGCTTAACAAATATGCTGAATGTGACAAGGTAAGGAGCCAATCAGCTCATGAAACTAATCAAAGAGGGGTGAACCAAGTCTGAAACAATCAAGGGACAGAACAAGGTCAATGAGGAGAAAAATCCAAACAAGAGGTTTCGATTCCAGGCTATCTCCCCAGCGGATTTGCCAGTTTCTGTTGTAGGAAAATCTACCTGCGGACAGGTAGATCACCTCTAAGGCTTGACCTTAACCCTAGACAAAAAAATGCTTAACGTGGACACTAACTTCCTTTCAAATCTATTTAAACTAATGCATGAGAAGGGAGGATAACAGAAGTACCTTTTAATCGACGTTTGTCCCTGCACACTCCGAGTTGCGCTCCAATCCTTTTCTCCTCGCTGACGTCTATGGACAAAACAAGATATGACCACTTCCTACTCTATTGAGATTAACTTGAAAACAGATCTATCAATAAATTACAAGTTCATGTAACATCAGACACAAACTAGAAAGAAACAGGCCAAGCGTGTGATATTAATGAGAATAATGACAGCAGTACTTACAATCGTAGATGCGAACGCGACAGCTTCGTCAAGTCCCCTTCATCTAACCCTTGCCTGAAAGATCCACAACCTGGATAATAGCAGCTTCACTGATCACTCTCCTTTGGCTGACTGTAAGTTTCCTCCAAGGTCATAAGTTTCATATGTTCAATTCTTCCTCTCTCTTTCCACCATCATAGAGCCTGTTTATATAGGTTGGGAGGGGCCTAACCTCTTGAGTTATGTTTAGAACCAGTTGGGAACCTTCTCCTTAGATCAGGGATCTTTTGATGAAACCAAGAATTCGAGAACAACTACCTCCTAATCTCGAATGATCCTCTCCTTATTCTCCTCAACGGGCTAACAACTGACCCAGAATAGGGAGCGCTCCCTCAGAAAGGGCATCAGAGCGTTGTAGCGCTCCCTGGTAAGCCTTGGGAAAGTGCTAGCGCTCTCAAGATGAGAAACACTCTTTCAGAAGGGCCTGAGGGGTGTTATAACGCTCCCTGAAGCATGATAGGGGAGCGCCAACACTTCTGCAGCTGAAATAGGGGAGTGTTCCCCCTCCAAACCAGTGTTTCAGGGTCTCTTTCAGGTGTCAAGAGCTATTTGATTCCAGTAAACCAATTCTCCTCCTTCAAATTAGTCATGTGAGATGTTATAAGTGCCTCCTTAGTGCCTTTATCATGGCATCATGTCTGAACATCGTTTGCGACACTAGTGACCAACTTGCGACACTTGCGAAAGTTGTAGGGAAGATGCGACACTTACGACGATTGATAGGGACAATGCGACACTTCGCAATTTTGACGTGTAATATAGATTATCTATATCCCATTCTTGGAACCAATCATCAGCAAATGTCTGAGAATCAGGAAGCTTGCCTTTACCAGCTAGATCAGGGGTTGATGGCCTGTGAGTATGGTGAGGAAGATTCTCATAGGACGGATTCTTTATAGTTACTAAGGAATGATGATCTCTGGAAGAAGATTCAGGTTTTTCTTCTTCAAATGGGAAATGAAAAGGAAATATTTTTACAACTTCTATCTCAGATGGCTTATATACAGGAGATAGAATAGAAATATGGGAGTTTGGTAAAATGAAGGAATTAGGAATGGGTTTATCAGGCTGGTTGGTTTTGCTTTTGATTTCAGTTAAGGATCTACTCATTGCAGAAAAGGCATTTCCCAACCCTTCCATAATTTCTTCATGGTTTCTTCTTGATTCTTGAGCTCTGTGAGAGATTTCTATTAAAGCAGAATCCATTTTGTCTTTTACATCAATGAATTTTTCTTGAGCTTGATCCACAACTCTGACTATAGTGTTTGTGGATATTTGAAGATCATAGATCTGTTCTTTTCTTGCATACTCATTGGTCACAAAAGTGTGGGTAGCCATCCCTTTTAGAGAAGTATTAGTCCAGTTTACTTGTTCAGATACTGACTGGACTCTTTTATCTATTCTCGACAACTTGGTGGCTTCTTCTGATAATAGTAAAGGAATTGCTCTTACTTGTTTAGCACTATCTTCTAAAACAATTCCTTTAAAGGGTGGAAAAATAGAATTAGATTCAATAGTATTGCCATCAATACTTTTCCACTTATGCTTTGGAGGAGAAGATTCAGAACTCTCTCCAACCATCTGGACTATAGTATTTTGTTGTAATTTCTTCCACTCAAAGAAAGAAATCCAACTATCTTCTTCAGACATAAAATATTTCCATTTTTGTGACAGCCTTAATTTTTCATCATTGGGAGTGGTTGTATTAAATTCTTTAGTTTTAGGATTTGTGAACAAATCCCAATTTAGCATCTTTTTGATCCATTCATCAGGAATATATCCTTTCTGGCATCCTCTCGTGACTGTATGAAATTTATGTATCTCATCTATGGATGGTCTTTGGATATCAAAGGGCAAAGGATTTGAGAATCTACAGTCAGGGATGACTGTGTTACATTGTTCAGTATATCCTAACCCATATCTAGGAGTACCAGGGGGTCTCATACCCTTATATATGTCTTTTATTCTAGGATATAGGGATTCGATGGAAGGCATGTAATGGATCATAAAACAGAAAGGTTGTTCTGAAGTAGATACAGAAGTTTCAACAGTGTTATATACAGACCGGACACATACAGAAGAATCCATTCTATGTATTAAAATATTACTATTTCTGCACAGAAAAGCAGGGTGTTTAGTCTTATGTCCTCCCTAAAGAGGATTAGACATGCTCATGGCCGACTGCTCAGGCAGAAACTAGCAATCTAATAATACAGGACTAGGTTCACAAACACAGACAAAAAATTTCTTTAAAAAGACAGAGCGAATAGCTTTATCAGATCGAGAGAGTCTGATATCATACCTGGGGTAAAAATGAGGTCATGGCTCTGATACCATTTGTAAAGCTGCTCTCCACGAACAACTTTGTCAGGGGCCTCCTCTGTAAGAGAATGAAGCTTGACGTATTGACTGCTTGTCTCATGCGCAATCTCCCTTCATCATCTGGTCTTCTGGTTTCTGCTACTTATGTAATGTTCTCATTGACATCTTCTTTTTTTTTAAATTCCAATTTATTTATCAAATTTGAATCACGACCATCTTAATTAATGTACTTATTATTGTTGTCATTGACATCTTTTATTGTATTTTAGAAAAACGATTCTTACATACAAACATAATTTAATTCTTATATATAAATATAATTTTAAACATTAAAACGTTCAAAATAAATTTCCTTTTAAACCCTTCAAGTTGGTCTCTACTTTCAAAGTTATAATGTTTTTAATAATGCCTCAATTAAAATCCCGATTTATTTATCAAATTTGGATATGACCATCTTAATTAATGTTCTCATTGACATTTATTTTTATTGCACCTTAGAAGAAGATTAATTCTTACATCCAAACATAATTTTAAAGATTAAAAAGTTATAGAAGCTATTAACATATAAAGATTATAATATCTATAAGGTTTATTTTTATAAGGAATATAAATGTTATGTTATTTATTTTTATAAGGAACATAAATGATATGTTATTTATGAAGAAGAGCATATTATATAAATTTGTTATTATTATAATTAGTAGCGCTATTATATTAGCATAAATATATTAATACATTATTTGTATATTAATTAAATTAAGAATATTTTTTAAAATATTTATTAATGTATTTGATATTCTTTATTAATTTACTTCATATATATTTAGGGTTGGGAGTGGTTATTTATGGTTATGAATGAAATAAGAATTCGACTATGTCTAGGGGTTTGGAATTGCCTCAAACAATCAAGCGGAGACATATGCATTATTGAAAGAAATCTGCATCGCCAAAAGTTTGGGAATACAAGACCTGGTGGTTTCAGGAGACTTAAGGATCGTCATAAAGGCTTTATCCTTTCAGGAATCTCCAGAAAACTTCAACTTAGTGTCGATTCTTTCTAGAGTCATAATGCTTTCAAAGAAGCTGCACATTATCTCTTATTATCACATTTTGAGAGAAAAGCAATGAGGGGTTGGTATGTTGGTCGATGATGCTATCAATCTCCCTCAAGGAACACTTAGGCAAAATGGGGTTTTTAGTAATTCAATCATACCTTAAACCCAAACCCCATCTTGTCATGGTCATGTCAATCATAGGTTTTGAGGCCAGTATTAATGCCTGACAAGCGACAATCATGTGGATCGTAAACTCAAGGAACAAACCCACACTCTGCCTCCTTATTTCGTCTTGGGATCGGTTTCAATTTATTTACCTTTCCATTTTCTCTCTTTGACGTGGTGGGATTAAGAAAGTCTTTTCTCAGGACAATATCTGCATTTCCCATTGAATGGTTGCACAATGTTTATGGAACACAGTTGTGAGGGTATGCTATTATTCCTTTTGGCACTTATTTTCATGGAAAAATAGAGAACTCATCCTCTCACAACGACTTTCAGGAATTTATGTTTGGTTTTGGTTAGCAAGGAGGTTTTTGCTTAGACATGTTGGGTTATCTTTCTCTATTTTAGACTCTATCTCTCTTTTTCCCTTTGGCCATTTTCATTTCGCATGGGAGGCCTAGTGGCGGTCCTATTTCATTTTCTTGGAGTGGTTATTAACTTGGTACTTTTGGGTGGGTTTTTATTGATGATGATGATGATGATGATTAACGTCCACTAAGACCGAATTGGTCTATCGGACCTTAAGAGGGTAAGTGATTACTTGTGATTCTTTAGAATTTTGTTTCGGTGCTTGAAAATCATTAAGAGAAGCTTTCCAAGATCACCATACTTTTGTTGAGTTAAGATGTTAGGAAGGTTGGTAGTGTGATAAATATTTTGAAAATGAGATCTAATATGGGTGTAGGCTAGACAATCTAAGAGAAAGTGCTTTTCATCTTCAACCTTCTTAGTGTCACAAAGGTGACACACTCTTTCATCCCATGGAATTTTAGGAATTAATCAACGCCCAGTTTCACTATGGAGCTCGTGAGAATTTGTTCTTATCTTAGTAATGATTATTTTTTTCTTTACACTCGGCAAAACAGATAGATAATTTTGATCTTCTATATTAGGGTTGATTACATCTTTATAATACCTTAATTTTCTTTTTTCCTCTAACTCTTTATCACACCACATTTTCTCTTTAAATTTTGATTTGACATTTTTTTAATAGTATCTTTTTTCTGCAAAATGGTTTCTTCCATGATTCCCCAATAGTTTAGCCAAGACCAGACGTCTTTATGCCATCCTCGCTTGAGTCGATGGTGGTTATGACTTGATTTTGAAGAAATTTTAGGTAGCATCTTGTCTTCCATGTTGTTTAACTTTGTCTTATACATTAGGTATCTAGTCATAGCCATGATCTCAATTGGGGAGAGTCTTGTTTCTAAGAGGAGGATGGGATAGGGTGTATTTCCTTTAATTTTTAGATTATAGGTTATAAAATTCTTTTGTATGTGCTCTATCTTTCTCTAGGATTCACGAGAGATACTACAGCCCCAGACTTCACATCCATAAAGAATAACAGGTGTAACAAGAGTCTCAAAGAGGAGTTTCTTCTTATCCTAAATCCAAAGATCAACTGATTTACAATTGTTTTCAAGCCCATAATAAGCTTTCCATCCCCCAATAATCCTTTTCTCAATGCTATAATTCCAATTGAGCTTGTGGTGAATATCAATTCCAAAATATTTGTATGAAGTCACTTCCTCCAAGTTGTTGTTGTCATATACAAAGGTATCATAAGGGATCTTATTGGATTTAATAATCATGACCTTAGTATTATCAGTATTAACAGTTATACCCATATTGGAGCAAAACTCCTTGAGGATTCTTAGTTGGTTTTAAAGATCATAGGGACTCCTTGCCATAAGAATGATATCATCGGAATAAACAAGAATATTGATGACTATACCAGTGAGAGTAGGGCCGACACAACCTGCTTTTTCCAAGCATTCTTCTAACTTGTCAATGTATCTTCCAAAAAGGGTAGGGGACAAGGGGATATCTTTACTTTGTTACTTCGACAAGATTTTCACTTAATGAACCTATGAAATAAAACCTGCATTCGTGGGATATTAAAAAATACCCCTAATTTCATTAGATATTGATAAATACTTCCTCAAATCCTTTTGTTGAACCCTCCCTCCCAATACATATTTCCAATTGAAAAACTCTATTTTTATTATATACCCTCTTTTATACCCCCCAAAATACTTATAAACCCCTTGATACCCCACATAACCCCCCAATACCTACAATATATTGACTTTTTTTTCACAATTTAAACCTCCCCTTTATGAGTGAACATGATAAGATATTGGAAAACAAGGTGAGGTCCCCGTGGTTACTTCGCACTGGAACTATGGTGAAGTATTGGTTGTTCACCTTGATATCCATTTGTTTCTTCAAGAGGGCCTCCTACATTTCTCTGGTTCTCATAACTCTCTCTATTTCTTTCTCAAGACTGTGGAATATTTTGGTTTTTGGACTGTTATGGGTCCTCAAGGTTTCATGGAAGTTCGTACAATTTAGAGGTGACACAAAGAGGCTTTGTCCAACAATTATTTATCTACAAGATCCCTCATTTCCATCATTAATAACATGGAGTGGAAATCACGAGCAATGTGATAAGATTATGAGCATTCTAAAAACAAAAATTGATTATTATATGCTAGAGTGATCCATCCAATATGACAATGACACATGTACCTCTGACACTGCATCTACATGATCGTCCATAGGCCAGACAGAAGATAAACACAAGTGAAAGGAAACTGAGCAATATACTAAGGAGTCAAATAGTTTGGAGCAATGTTCTACTCCCCCATAAACAAATCGACATCAATAATTGTGTTTAATGTTTTGTAAATCCATTGACATATTGAATTTTTTCTATTGGAAATATACCTGAAATATTAGAAATGCAGTAGCCAATGTAAAATTGGGAAGGAAAGACTTAGAATATAGGAAAGGTTATTTGATGTCACTGATAGAATTTTTTGAAACAACATGGAAGCTTCCTTTGTAACGTTTTTTCCATTTTGGCCACCTTAATACATATTCACCAGTCCCAATTAAAATAATAATAATAATAATAATAATAAATTTACTTCAGATATATTTATAGGCATAAGTATAATTTGAATTTTCTTACCTACTTTTAACATATTTTACATGTGGGTGTAGAGAGGAAACTATCAACATTGACATGGAATACACCAACCCCTAAATTTTATCTGTTAGAAAACTATCCACCCATCATTTTGTCCTTGTAGGAGTACTTATGAACAAATGATTATACATAAGGGTGGGCACAAGAAGTTCCTTCCTTATTAGGTACCTATTTTCTTTAGGAACATGTGCACTTCATGAATGTGCACACATTCTTGTTTACATAGCTTCAGCCTTCAATGAAGCTCCACGTATGCTATTGCCGTGTGGAAAGTAAATATCCACATCATTTTTAAATTAAAAATAGCACGCACATGTTTGAAATGCATGCACATTTTTTAAGCATGCACATGCTAAAAACACAGACGTGTTAAAAATGCATGTGCATCCTTTTTTGTAAAAAAATATTAAGAAAAACATGACCGCATTTGTTTCATTCTTCCCCAACCCATGGAAATTTCGACTCTTATTCTTCTTGCCAAAATGAGTGCACATTTTCCAACTAGACCCGATCTCGATGAGGAAAAGTAGGAGGGACATTGACATCATTGGCACTTAACATTTTGTAGAGTGAATCTCTCATTTCCAGGTAGATTTCATTTGAAATGTCATTTTTATATATGTTAAGTTATGGAAATTTATATAAATTTCAAAAGTATTTTGTTATTGTTTAATTGTAGTTGTTATTCCACCACTATGGAGAAAAAACCTGATCCAAACCCAACCTCTAAGTCCCCACAAAACCCATACATAGAAATTAATTAGTGTTTAAGTGAGTTTAGAAACTTAATTGGTGAGCTTAGGAACAATAGAGAGCCATCTTGTATTTCATCGACCACTTCACTAGAAAACATTATTACATCCATTGGCCATGCTCATGCCCAATTATCTGATATATCTGAATATAGGGCTAGGATGAGAGAGTAGTACTTAATTGGTATTAGTAAGGAAGATTCCAAAATATTGCATTCAACCAAAGATATGATTATTTAATCGTTCATTGACCCTAGAACCAACCAATTGCCTGATCCAAGAAAGAGGTGTCTTTGCATGGAATGGTGAGCATTCCAACCATGGAAAGACAATTGGATGGATAGGTGGTTTATGGTATTTGATAAGCCTACCTACAATAACAGAGAGGTTCCTTTGTATTTTCTTTGAAAGTATGGGTTGAGTTCATTATTGATCTCAATGTCAATTATTTTGACATTGGTGAATGCTATAGTATATTTTGCCACTCCATATGCATAGATGCACTCATTGGCCTTGATCCCAAATCCACTTGCATTTGTAGACCAAAATTTCTCTTGAAACTCTTTAAAAAACACCTTTTGGCAATCCATATGCTACTCTTGATTTTATAAACAAGAGTAATCAACTCTATATATGATTGTTTCCCTTCAACAACTTGCATATGCCTCCATAATGCACTAAAAAAATGTAAATGTGTGTTTTTTCTCAGAGTTTACGGGTTTCCCAGGTTGTTAACCTCCTATTCCCCATACATAACTACTCCAACCAACTTTTCATGGTACAAATTGATCCATTTGGTGGAGGAGGATGAGTGCACCCTTCTTCTAACAATTTTTTTGCTTAAGTCTGCCAATAATTAGTCCCATGTTTTTAAGATCATCCCCTGTTCTTGGAAACCATTTTTCCTAGCAGCCTTTCCCTCATTATCTCATTGAAATAAATAACCCCTTTGTATTTCTATCACTCACTTGGAGTAAGGAGTATAGAGGTTAAGTTATCAACTTCATTGGCCTAGAAGGAGGAATCTAGAGGATGGTTCTAGATGGTGCCATAGAAAGGATCGAGTGACTTTGTTCCTTGTAATTTGTTGTTCATTTAATATATGAGAATTGTCTCCTTTATTTCCCCAATAATTTGTAATCATTGTGCTTTCATTATGATTATGTGCATGTCTTGGTAGGAAGCTAACTTGTTGATCCTAGTTAGTTTCGGTAGTTAAAATTTAGTTATTATAACTACTTTATTTGCATCTTCGTTCTTCTTTTTGTGTAAATCAACAAAGGGTATACTAGGATGAGAGATAGGAGTGAGGATCTTCAAGTAGAATCTTTTCTGAAATCAGGTTCCCAGGTAAGTGGTTTCTAACCGTTGGTAGTTATTAAGTTGTACATTTTAACTACTTTTTGGTTTGAGTTAGCTCTATGGATTGTCCTATTCTGTTGTGACCTTAACCCTAGTCACGGTGGTGAAAATATCATAACAAAATTGGAAACTCCACTAGGGATTGGATAATTGAGTCTTTCTCCTTATGGTTGTTTAGTTTCTTGTAAGTGTTGTTATTCTTCTTTTGCTTCTGTGTTAGTTTTCATATTTCTTTTCAAACATGTGGCATTGAGTTTTGGGTCCTAATTCAATATTTTTCCAATTCTTTTTGGTAAATATGAATTGCATACCATAGATGATTTTAGAGGCTAAATTTTGCCAATGGGCTAATTTTCCATGGTTTTTCCCAAAAAAAGATTCGCCAATTTTCATTTTTTCTAAAAACGATTAGACCAAATTCCATAGAATACAATCATTTTACCATAAAAATCAACAAAATTTTATAGAAACTATATAAAATCCTTATAAATTTGAATGTTTTTACAAAACTATCACCAAACACTTTACATTTTGCATATTAAGGACTAGTAGAATTAGCCCATGTTTCTACATTTTAATATAAATTTCCATCCTCAAAATTATCCTTGTTGCATACACACCTTTCCCCATCTAAACATGTGTATATACACTAGTTTACGTGGAGATAGTCATGTACATACAAACTTTGTTGAGGAAATAGTCACATATGATTTCTAGGAAGTGGTTTTCTTCCATCTTCTAGCATCTACTAGCCTTGATTTTGCTTCTTGTGTTTCTTTTTTATTCTCTATGTTGTTTGAAGGTTGTTTGTTGGCTTATGAAGTTAGTTGAAGTCTTTTTTGGTCTTCATAACTAAAGAAAACAAAATATTTTATGCTTTTTAAGAATCTTTAGTTTCTTTCTGAATTGCATTAGTGAAAGAAGAGTCGTGTCCTTAGTTTACTCTGTTTCTTTATTGTTGTTGCAGTCATATCTGAAACTTGAGTCCTTTATCGAAATTCATTACTTTTCATTCTTGCATTCTTGTTTTTCAAGCACAAAAAGAAAAAGAAAAAAATCCTTGTTTTAGTATCTTTTTCTTTGATTTATTGCTTTACTAGCAAGAAACAAAAGAAAGGCTAGTTGCTTGTTGATAAATATCTTTCTTTTTAGTTTGTTCTAGTGCATTCTTGTTTTAAAGTAGTGAGTCTTTTGAAAAGAAAATCATAGTTTTGTTGTCATATTTGAAAAAGGAAAAGATTGCATTTAAAATTTAGTAGTTTGCATTAGTTGTTGATGTTTATACTTTTACATTGAAGAATAAGATGCATTTGATGAAATAAAAATGTTCTGATAAGTTGATTTATGGAAAATTCCTTAAAACGCCATTGGTTTCACTAACGCTTCCTAAGTAAATAAAAACCACTAAAATGAATGTTAATTTAAAATCTACTAGTCTTTTTTTTCTTTTAAGAAACACCAACTAGTATAGGTGTAAGGCCTTGGGATAGGTTGGAGAGTTAAATCTACAAGACCACTCAAATAAACATAGAAAATTTGATTAGTGAGTACATGTTATCGTAAATGTTTTGTTTCTTTAGTAGCAAGAAACAAAGGAAACCCTTGTTTCTTCATTTTGATCATCGTTGGTTGGGACTGCACATATGGGAAGGGTAGATAAGCCTGAAGCTACCAAAAGTACCCACACCTAGGGGGCCAATGGTACTCAGGAAACCTCTCTATACGCAACAATCCAATGAAGTTTATACAAGTAAGAGAGGGGATATCTCTTTCACTTATCCTCATGCGACCTAGAGCTTGAATCCTGTGTTAGAGGAGCTTCCCCAATAACACCTATGTGATCAGGTTATCATAATTGTTTCTCACTCCTTCATTGAATGGTATCAGGACTTAATCAACCCATATCAGTCTTTAAAAATTCATTTTCATCTTTTCATTGCTTCGGACCCAAGACCTAATCCACTTGGGATAGGCTTTAGAAAAATAGTTTGTGTGTGTTGTTTTCTCTCAATACTTTTTAGTGGTGTGATCTATTTTTCTAGTTGGCCTTAGGTGGTCTCTTTACCTCTACTTTTGAATCATTGATTCAAAATGGTTGACCAACCGCTTCGACGATCAAGAAAGACCCATGGTATTTTTCCTGAAAGGGTGGATCTTCCTCTTGAAAGGTGTTGACTAGATGAGACTAGTTTATTAGGGCCAATAGAGACAGATTTTGTAGACGTGAACCATCTTGCAGGAGGATTTTCTAATGTAGAAGATATCTAGGATGAGGTATTTGTAAGACATTTTAACTGTCCCCTCACTGGACTCGATAGTCCTATCCTCCTGCAAATTTCGACTTCTAATAGTTCGGATCACATTGACAACCCCTCTCTTTTGTGGTCAAATATGGACAACACTTCTAATATTTTAGGGTTAGGGGACATCCATACCCCCTCATTGAATTTCACTAGAGGAGGATTTTATCCTCCTCTACCAAATACCCAAGAAACTAGCACCACCCATGCCACAATGGTGCCATCAGCTAGAGGCTCGATTCCTTCTCAAACTAGGCCCATCCAAGGCATAAGTTCTACATTATCCACATCATATGGTTCATGTTATTTTTCATTTGGGATGTCGACTATAGGAATGCCACATGTTCCTTCTAGTTCTACCCCAGTCTTGTTGAACCCTAGTTTCAATGTTGAGAGTTTTTCAACTCTCTTGTAGGGTTTTCTATGGGGAAAAGGGGATATCCCTCCACCAAACCCCTCCTTAATAAGTGGATCTTTTCCATCTTCAGGAGCATTCACAAGGACCAATCCTTTTTTCAGGATTACGTAAATCGATGGGTGGACCTTTTCAGTAGTCCAACATTCCCATAGGTTCTAACCCTTTCTCATTGTTTGGAAATCAAGGTAGTATATCTTTCCCTTCTTCCATAATTTCAACAGGGAGAAATACCTTCCAAAGTTCTTGGAACCCTATGCAAGGAAATTTTTCTTCGTTGGGGATGTCAGTAGGGGGTAACCCTTTCCAACAATTTGGAAATCCAATGGATGGAGGTTTTCCTCCTTATGACCAGGGAGCTCAAAGTTACAATCAATACCTCGACCAATCTACTAACACTACCTAACAACTTGGTGCTAGAAACATTCCAAGATATTCTTTTTCATGTACCAAAAAACCTAGAGGTTACAACCTTGGAAGTTGGAACTCTATGCCACAACCACAACTTCCAATTATGGCAACTTTATACTTTCCATATATTTCTAAACTCACTAATGATTTGATGCATCACAACCCGAATTGGCATCCGTTCCCCACCAAGCTCCCATCAAACATTCCAAATTTTGAAGGGAAGTTTAGTGAGTATATGGGAGATCATGTGATGATGTTCTACTTATGGTGCTCATCCAACTCATTAATGGACAACTCCGTCAGATTGAGACGTTTTCAATGAAACCTCAATGGGGTGGATGAAAAATGGTATATTGAGATTAAAGTAGCATCATTTGGAAACTTTCAAGACTTAGCTACAATTTTCTTGAACCATTTCCAACTTCCTATCTAGTATGGTGTTGATCTTGAACTCTTGTCTACTTTTAGGCAAGAGAATGCTACCCATATCTCCTACCACATCCAAGAGTGGCGAAGAAGGAAGT
>ML787873.1:176520-189702 GCA_009831015.1 Picea engelmannii | reverse complement strand
GGGGGGGGGGGAGCTAGGAGTATGGTACATAATGGAATTTACAGTGGAATTTACAGTGCACCGGGGGGCTGCAGAGGTTTTGGGCTCGGAGGGCTAGGACATCCATTGATGTCCTAGGGCTAGGCGTTACTAGTCAGCAGGGAGGTTGGTTTTTGGGTGGTGTCCTAAGGAAGCAAGCGAAGGGAGAAAGAAGGGAGCAAGTTGCGGATAACATCAGAGTGAGGTATGTAAATTCAAATTCATGGATTGTTAACTTAGATTTATTACTTATTGCCAAATTCTACTTGCGTAAGTGTTAGCGTAAGTGTTGAGATAATTTGAAAATTTTGAAAAGTTTACTTCTTTGTAAAGCTTATAGAAATTACAGAAGTTACAGTAATTTGGTAGAAATTTAAATGTTAATTTAATTTCGGTCTTTACATGTAGTGCTCTGTTTCCCATTCTAAGGGAGTGTTGAGTTGGTTGAGGAAATCTTGGAAGAAATCCCATTTTCTTCTATAGATAGTTATGGATGGATTGAGTTGGTTTGGCTCGAATCTAACTCTGGGGATGCATCTAAGGGAGATATCACAACTATTGGATCAATATCCTCAACTAATTCTAAATATACCCAAGGTAGTTGAGCCGCTCAAATCCTATAAATGGAAGTATTCCCGTGCTAAACAAGGAAGAAAAAATCAACAAAGCATTTCTATTTTGATTGTGGATCTTTCGAACAAGGGTTGGATCAGGAGGACTTGGAGAGGCTACTGCAGAATCATCTGAAGATTGTAATTTTATTCTTGAAGTTTTCATCTAATATACTTGGCCTATTTCCTTCAAGTATGTGGTCTCATGTTCTTGTCTATGTTTAATTTGATTTGCATAGATGAGTTTTCTTTGCCTAATCCATTAAAGTAGAAGGAAGTCGCTTGTTTCTTATTTTGCATTGCAGGTATTGATTTGTGCCAAGAAATGGATCAAGATTGTGGGTAGGGGCAGCTAGGACAAACATCATAAGCATAATACATCCTACTTTACCTTCTCTCTTTTTTCGATAAGAAAAACGAGTTTGTAGGAATGGTAGTGTCCAAATGATTGTTTATGTGTTGGTATAAGGGTCAGTAATCCGAGGAAAAGTTCACCTGTCTACAGGGGAATATTTATGTAACAGAAAGAAAATATGAAAACATTGTGAAAGAAATCTTGAGGATGGCTTAAGTCTAAGTGACTTTGCAACAATCAAAGAATCAACCTATGTGCATTTTGAAGCTCTATATAGAAAGGAGGAAGAAGTTGATCCTATCTATATTTAGGAGATGTTAAATCACATTCCTTATTTGCTATCCCTTGAAGATAACATAGAATTATCTACAGAGATTGAAGAATCTAAAATTGCAAAATCCATTTGGGGGCTAGATTTAGATAAATCTCTAGGGCCGAATGGTTTCTCCATTCACTTCTTCTGATAATGTTGGCATATTGTTAAGTATGATGTTAGGAGAATGTTGATCCTTCCCAAAATAAAAATAAGGTAGGGGGAAGCGCCAACTCTTCCATCTTAGCTCTGATCCCTGAGGAAATAAATCTAGCCCAATTTGCTAGATTTTGGCCTCTATCTATGCAATTGCAATTCTGCATACAAAATCTTGACAAAAATCATGGCCAACAAGTTCAAGCAAATCTTTGCAAAAATTATTTCTAAAAATCGAGGTGAGTTTATGAAAAATGAAAAATTATGGATAATGTACAAGAATCAATTCATTCCAACATAGTCAATAAAGAAAAAGATATGATTATTAAAATGGACATGGTGAATGCCTTTGACAGGGTTCCGCACTTCTTTCTATATGATGTTCTTCACAATTTTTTCTTTGAAGAATCCATTTTTTTCTTGGTTAAGGCATGTATTGACTCCATGTGGGTTACCCCCCTAGTAAATGGAATATTGGCTCTTTTTTTCAAGAGCAAGAGTGGGGTACAACAAGGGTTTCCTTTCTCCCATCTATTGTATATTATCATGGTTGAAGCTTTGAGTAGGAAATTATAATTCGAGAGACTATATAGTCAGGTGAAAGGGATCAACTTCATTATAGGAGTAAGAGGAATTAACCACTCTCAGTTCACATATGATACACTACTTCTAGGAGGTGCCTCAAATATTATTGCAAGGAAATTTAAGGTGATTTTGGATTTCTTCCTCAACACTTCTAGAGGGAAAGTTAATAATGGAAACTTTTAGATATATGGTTGGAACACCACTATCCTTAAACTCTAGGGAATTTTAAGAATATTGGGCTTCCCTTGTTTGGCGACATGGTCATCTTTTAAAATTCTTGGGGGGTGCCGATGTCTCTAAGTAACTTGAATTTTGTTTCTTAGCAATGAGTGATAGAAAAAATGAAAAGAGGGATGCAACAATGGGGGTCATACTGGTTAAATATGGAAGGAAGATTTTTTCTCATTAATTTTATTTTTCATCACTTCCAATATTTCAATGCTTAATGATACTAGCTCTTATAAGCATAATGCAACAAGTGGGAAGAGAAGTTCGAAAATTCTTGTGGCAAGGGAGAAAACAAACTCCAAGAAGTTCCACCTAATTAATTGGAATATAGTGATAGCTTTGAAAGAGAATGGTGTTTTCGATATTAAAGATCCATATCTAATGAATTTAGAAAAGGGGGCAAAGATCCATTGGAGGACAACAAGAATGGTGGAAAACTATATTGTCAAAGAAATATTTCCATAGAAACATAAAAATATTTTTGGATGATCCTTTGGGGAAAAAAAGGATCACATATATGAATATTTTTCAAGGCAATGGATTTTCAAATACATCTAAGATAATGTGGGTTCCTAGGAATGGAAAATTAATAAACATATAGAGTGACAATATATTAGAAAATCCATCACTAGAAATAAAACCAAAGCTATCAGTGCTTAAATTTTGATTCATGGAGCATAGGATCTTAAAGTTGTTTGATATATCATAGGGGATTGTATTGGAAATTGTTGGTTGGGATGGAAACACATTTCATCTCCTGGGCACCTCTCTCCATCACTCGAACTTCTCTTTAGGCAACTGGTTGGTTGTACACCTATGGATTGAAACACTCCAAATTAAAGAGGATGGGGACAAAGAGATTTTGAATACTTAGTGAAGTCATTATATACCAACCTACTTTCATATTTACCAAAGTTTCCTAGCCCGTGTCTTTGGAAGCATATACCGATTGGAGATTCCTTACCAAAAATCAACATTTTATATTGGATCATGGTCCATGGAAAATTATTAATAGTAGAGAACGTACAAAAGAGAGGAATAATCGGCCCATCTAGATGCATTTTTTGCAACAATGAGTGTGAAACCGAAATACATTTTTTTTTTGAATGCTCATACTCTATGTAGGTTTGTCATCACATTTTAAAAGAATTTATTCATAAGGTTTCCTTTCTAGAATCCTAGATAGAAATGTTCATAGTTTGGCACAAAAAATACAAAGGTACTTTCTTGAACAAGCCAATTCTTGAAAGAATATGGATGGAAGTGACAAAATTCATATACTGGGAGGTTTGGATTGCAAGAAATAAGGTTATCTTCCAAAAAATCCACATAATAGAGATTAGTGCTACCAATAAAGCTTGTATTTGATTGTCAAAAGTAATCCAAGTTAAAGGGATGAAAGGACAGGCCATTGAACTTATGGAATAGGAAGAATGAGAATGGATTGAGGGCATGTTAAATAGAAATGTTCCATCAACAAAGACATTTTTTCCTCCCCCTACTTGGTTTTAAGTGGAAATTTTGGATGGGGGGTGAGGAAAATTTGAAATGGTAACAATCCTAGGCGAAGTTTATAATACTCTTTGATGGTGCTTCCAAAGAGAATCTAGGGGTGGAAAGTGTGGGGGGGATCATTCTAGATCCCAAAGGAAACACAAAAAACACATTCGAGTGGGGATTGGGTAGAGATTCAAACAACCAAGAAGAGGCATTAGCATTATTTTAGGGGTTGAGGATTATCAATTAAAATCATATTAAAAAACTTATTTCAACACGGGACTCATATTTAATATTCAAGTTGATGCTAAGAGCCTCCTATTTGAGTGATGGAAACTTAATAAGGACTATCAAAATAATTAGAAAGTAAGTCATTTGATTTGAAATAGTTGAGTTATTCCATGTCACAAGGTCACTCAACCATCGAGCATATCATCTATCCAACAAGATTGTCCTTTTGGATAGTGGCAATTTAAGATTAAAAGGTGGAGAGGTAATTTTCCCCATTCCCTAAGTATCAAACTATAGTAGTGAAACAACCTTTCATGATATACAATTGGCATGTCAATATGAATGGGAAGGTTAATTACCATTCATGACTATCAAGGAGCATACACCCATGGTACCCTCATACACTCAAAGTTTAATGTGGGATTATGCACATCAGTTACTCCAAAGGTTTAATTTTATTGTAGGTGGGATAATGTCTCTCAGCACAGGTTTGTTGTTTGAGGATTTGTGGTGTTTTCTTGGTTTGTGGCTCTTGGTTTAGTCTTAACCTAGTTTGAATTAGGGATCTAAATTGATCTTCTTCTCTCCTGAATTATCTTTGTCGGATCTTGGCCTTGTTAATTTGTTGGGTTTGTGCTCTATTAGCTCTAGTTCATGAGGGTTTGGTGGTTTAGTATCCGACTCTAATTTGTGGGGCTTATATTTTTGTTGGCTTGTTGGCTCGGGTCCATGTGACTTGGGTAACATTGGTTAGTGTGGCTTAGTGTCTTCAGTTGGTTTGTATGGCTTAGTTTGGTTTGGTTGGTCTAATTTGTATTGCGTGGTTTCTCTAGTCTATTAGTGTTTATTTCTCTTGAATCCCCTACTCTTAGCTCAAATTTGCAAGTTAGCATTATGTCATTCTTTTTCTTTTATGAGGGAATGTTGGTTTGTGAATCTAGTCTTTCTAGTCTAAGTGTTGTGAGTGGAGATAAAGGGTTTTTTTAGGTTTGATGTTGGGATATCAAAATAGATCATGGGTATTATGGGAGATGCTCATTGTGTGAAACTATTGAAATTCATATGTTTTTAAGAAGATGTGAGGATTATATAAATGCTAATATAAACTCATTCTTCTCAATTACTAGAATAATGCACTCTTAGGAAGAGGCTAGAAATTTTGAAGCTACCTTAATACCATAAACCCTTCATAGTTAGAGGAGAAAAAATGAGAACCTTTGTAACACACTCGACCCCTGAGTAACTTTCCGAAGGATGGGGCATCAAAATTACGCTATCCTTAACATCTCAGATCCTTTGTCTGAGGTATTTATCCTCTTCTACTCACCCATAGTGTTCTAATGACTGCTACCAGGCTCAAATATAAGCTTTGTATTGCAATTTATGTCTTCCTAAAGTTCTTCAGGCATTCATTGGTTGAGGGCGATGTGGCACCCATGTGGATCCATCTCACACACGTTGTTTCTAAGTTTCTTCCACCATGGTGGAAGACCATCCATCAACTGATCCCATGAATCAACTTAATCTCTTTCTCATATATCAACTGTGGATGAATTCGACGCTTCCCATCTCTTTTTTATCCACGCATGAGACCACCCGAAGTTCCAAACTTCTGAAGTCCTGTAATATTTCCACATGGCTCCGGACTTTGGGCCTTTTGGACTCTCTACCATACTACACCCCAAACCCTCCAGAGTCTCGAAGTCCCAGGTTCCTAGAGTCCTGATAACTTCACCAACCCCTTTGGATAGGCTCCTCTTCAATATGGCCACGAGCTATAACCTCAGGCCACCCCCTTCATAACTTCAGGCTTCGACTATTTTGGATGTAACTGATCCTTTTTTACCCGAACTCCAAACTGATGAAATCACCCAAATCTAGATCTACGGTTCACACTTCCTCTGATGGCTAATGACTGTGATCTACTTCGGGACTTTAGCTTCGGAAGTTCCAAATGCTCCAACACCTTTTCCCCCCGAAGTAATTCTACCCAAATCTACAGATCGAATGCCATGTGCTCACCTTGATCAATGGTTGATATTGTCCTTTGTTTCCACTTCAGGCGACTTGCAGTCAACGCCCCTTTTCTCCTCTTTATCTCGGAGTGTCAATCCTATGAAATGACATATCTTCTTCCATGCATCCTTCTCCAATGGACGACTCAAATGGATTTCAATGCTTCAGAATTTGAGACCTTTGACCTTTAGGACTTCACTCTCTAATTTCCCTGAAGTACTCTATCACCAAAGTGATAGATCTAACACCACGTGTCCATACAATTGACAACTATGATTTACCTTCTTACCTTTGGAGCTTCGGACAAATTTCGGTCAACACTCCACTTCCTACTTAGATTTTCCCTGAAATCCATGATTTGGTGATGCGTGTCCTTCCCAGATCGACGGTCGCGATGGACTTCACTAATTCAGGCTTCGAGAATTTTGCACACTTTGCCCTCACTTTTCTCCGAAGTGCTTTTCCTATGAAATGGTAGATCTCCTACCATACGTCCCTTCCCAATGGATGTCTAAGAATACTTCACGACTTTGTCCTTCGGGGGTTTTGGTGTCATAACACCCCTATCCTCCTGAAGTGGTCAACGTCAGCATGACTACATCATAAATCCGACGGGTAGGATAGGACCCGAAGGATCCCCATATCTACGGTCCTAGTCACTTCACGACTCCGACCTTCCAGGATTTTGGCATTACTTCCACTCCATTCTCTCGAAGAAGGACTTTGTCGAAGTACCATGTGTGGGTCCCTCCTCCTAAAGGATTGGATGGTGGGAGGGGATCCTAACAATCTTCACCAAATCTACGACTCTCCTTCACTTCGTAACTTCGACATTCAGGGAGTTTGATGCTCATGGAATCTCTATTCTCTCAAAGTGGTACTCCATCAAAGTTGCCACAATGTAGATCCAACGGCTGAGGGAACCCCTGAAAATTCTCGGTCGATGGATTGCGCTACTTCATGATGGGAATTTGGATCCCAGTTTAGTCAGTAATACATGTTCATCTAACCACTAGGAAAACCATCCATTGTCGATCAACTTACTAGTAATCGAAACTCCCGGTTACCTTCGGACAGTTGATGACTAGTAGGGTCGAAAATACCCTGAAGTCCCAGGTTTTCGAAGTTCCAAATCCATAAGGACTTGGCTCCCTTAATCTTAGCACATGCTTCCTAAGTGTTAGTCATATGGGTCCACCTGAACAGATCTCATTTTCTCGTCTTCCAAATGAAAAGATTTCCCCTTCAAGGCTTGAACCTCGCTATCTTTCTTGAGCTTTATCATGAAATGGTTACGGACTTGGGAACAAAATCCCAGTCGCATAGCAAAGAGTCTAAAATATATATCCTCTTTATATGGACAGAGTCAGAATGACATGACATCTCCTATCTTGGTCGTCCTACAGGCTTATGTTCCAAAATGCCTCAAGGGCTAAGCTGGGGCATCTAGGCTATCAGTCAGAAGTATGAGTTCACAAGGGGATAAATGCATACACATATCATGACCATTCAATATAGAGACCATTTTGAGATGTATAAATACATACATTCATTCATTATTCCATTTCAAACACAAAATATGGAAATACTTATTAGAATCAGAGGACATGATGCGACTGCTGAAAGGGGTGCCCGTTTCCACCCAACCATAGGCTCAATCACTCCTTGTTGTCACAGGGGAAGACCCAAGGTTCAGCTCCAAAAGTGCACCAACAAACCCTAAATACTAGCCCTTTCGGCTACACCTGCGAAGCAGATGCAGTATCACCCAAAGCATCTATGGGGGGGTTACAAGACAAAGATGTCTACAACCAAGGGAACTATCAAGTGGATTCAACACTAGAACAATACATCATACATATATCACTTATCATCTCAAATCTATTCCACACATCTATCAGATTTACCACAGTAATGCACTAACAGTATATCAAGGCAAAAGAACATAGCATCAATCACGTACACAAGACAAGATATACGTGGTTCACCCTCTCTTGAGGGCTACCTCCACAGAACTATGCTTTATAATGTATAAGATGAAGCATACAGTTCTTGTTTGTGTTCTTAGCTAGAATATATTTTTTCTTCTTCTCTCTATCTCTCCCCTCCCTGTGCACCCATCTGTAGGATTGATCTTCGCACCCAGCTGAATATCTTACAATACAAAAGGCTCTCATACTCAACACTTCTCTCTCACCCAATGTTAATCACCCGATCACATAATAACAATCACAACACCGACAAAAAAAACAACAACAACCCATCATAGGTCCTCATAACCTCTATTTATACATTATAATCACTCACCGACATCCTTAGGCTGAAACCTAGGTGTCAAAACCCTAGGTGTCTAAAACCCTAGGTCAACTTTACCCACAATTTTAGGGCTTCACCAGCCTGTCTTTCCTTCCTTCTCGTGCGGTGCTCCAAAGCATTGAATAGTGGCTTTTTCCTCTTGTTGAGTTCTCCACGATACTTATTCCTTGTTAATCTGTCATCCTGAATCTCCTCATCCAATGGCTTGCTTCCTTTTACTTCGCTATGCCTTTTATGCTCTTTGCTCACTTCGACCCAGTAACAGTCACTATGTCTTTCGCGTAGTTCGCATTCTGCCTTTTCTTCCTTAAGCTTCACTTATTTCCATAACAAAGGGCCAATAGGCCCCCAACACTCACCTGTGACTCGTCCCGAGGCACTTCAGATCTGACCCTTCTGTTTTACTTCAACTTCAAATTGCATAGTGCGGATTTTTCTTTCTGCTCTATGCCTCATCTCCTTCCCTATGAAGATTGTATTTTCTGTGTCTGGTACCCAGTTTCAACTGCACCTGGTAACTAGATCCTTTTCATTATGCTTTTACTTAGAGCTGTGAGGCAACTAGTTTTCATAGTACAATTTCAACTGGATCCCATTCATTAATCATGCCTTCCATTCTCCCTTCAAAGTATTCAACTGTGCAGCTCCTCCTTCTGTAACATAGGTGATCTCATATGGCCCGAGCCAATGTGTTCTAAACTTCCCAAGATGTTTTATGAACTTAATGTCATATACTAGTACTAGATCACCTTGATTGAATGCCTTCTTCTTGATGTGCATGTCATGATAGGCATTTTCTCTTTCCTTTTGCACCTGCTGATGAAATCTTGCAATAAATTTGTCTTCTTCGAGTTCAATCAACTATGCAAGCCTCTCTTGAGCAGTGCCAGTGTCATCCATATCTATAAAGGCAACAATTCTTAAGCTTGGTACTAGGTATTCCATTGGGACAACGGCTTTGAGACCATATACCAACTTAAAATGGGTCTGCATTGTTAGCTTTTTGCAAGTGGTTCTATAGGCCTATAGTACTGTTGGTACTCTTAAATCCCAGTCATCCCTATTCACACTGCAAATCTTCATCAACGTTGTCTCCGAGATCTTATTGAATGCTTCCACTATCCCATTTACTTATGGATGGTAAGGCATGATCTTCTGATGGTGGACTACAAATTCCTCAGTTAGGGCTTCAAATGTTTTATTTATGAAACATGTGCCTGGATCACTCATAAGGATCTTTGGGCATCCAAACCTGGTTATGATGTCATCAAAT
Source organism: Picea engelmannii (assembly GCA_009831015.1). Classification (NCBI taxonomy): domain Eukaryota; kingdom Viridiplantae; phylum Streptophyta; class Pinopsida; order Pinales; family Pinaceae; genus Picea; species Picea engelmannii. The sequence goes on along the minus strand of ML787873.1, from coordinate 180,103 downwards.
ATGAAGCGCACAACTATAGTTTCACTACAGTCCTTGATTGTTCTTGCTTCGGCCCATCTAGTAAAGTACTCTATTGTTGTAATTATGTATCTTGCTCTTGTGTGCTTTCCAGTGGGTTTATAGGTCCCATGAAGTCAATGGCCCATTTCTCAAATGCTTGTAGGGTCAGTTTTGGTTCTAGTGGCATTTCATCTCTTCTAGATGGTTTCCCAACTCTTTGGCATACATCGCAGGCTCTGTAATAGTCTTTAGCATCTCTGTGTAAGGTAGGCCACCAAAGGCCAACTCGAAGAACTTTTTGCGCAATTGATTTCCCTGCATAGTTTCCTTCTGTGACGCCTTCATGAGCTTCCATGAGGATCATCGGTCATTCTTCCTCCATAACACATCTTCTCAATATCTCATTAGGTCCCATCTTGTAGAGTTGTCCAACTATAAGCGAAAATTCTGCAGCACGCACTACTAGTTGTTTCTTCTGAGGAATTGTATACTCACTAGGTGTCATTCCTATTGACAGGAACTAGACTATTTCTGTGAAGTGGTCATCAATATTTCTAATGGCCAGCAATTGTGTATTTGGCAATGCATCCTCCAAACTAGTGGGCTCTTCTCCATGTTCCAACCTCGACAAGTGGTTAGGACCTTTGTTCATTCTTCCTGGCTTTACTATGATCTCAAAGTCATATTCCTAAAATAGAAGAAGCCATATGCATATTCACCCCCCCAACACTGGCTTTTTGACTAGGTATTTCAGCGTGGAGTGATTAGTAAACATTTTAAAGTGTCCTCCCAACAAGTAGTGGCAAAATTTTTGCAGTGCATACACCATGGCTAACCCCTCTCACTCGGTAGTGGTGTAATTGATCTCAGCAGTTGATAGCTTCCTATTGGAAAAGGATAACAGATGGTCAATATTTCCTTCCCCGGGTTGTGATAACATTGCTCCTAAGGCAATAGAATACGCATCGACATGCACACGAAACTCCTTGCTCCAATCTGGAAAAACTAAAATAGGCACAGTAACCATTTTCTGTTTCAGTGTGTCGAAGCTCTGTTGGCACTCTTTTGTCCAACGAAACTGACAATATTTATTCAAAAGCTTATCCATGGGTGTTGTAATATGGGCATATCCTTTAATGAATTTCCTATAGTATCCAATATGTCCCAACACAATGCACATTTGTTTGACTGAAGTAGGAGGGGGTAGATCAACTATAATGGCAATTTTATATGGATCGACCAACAATCCATGCTTGCATATAATATGACCTAAAAACACTCCAAATGGTGAGAAGAAGATGCATTTCTTCAGATTCAAGGAAATTTGACACTGCCTGCATTTGTCTAACATTAGCCTTAGACATTCAATATGATTTTTCAATAAACTTAAAACAGTCCAATCATCAAAGTATGCTTCTAGAAATTTATGCAAAAAATCCATGAATGCTTCGACCACCGCCCTGGAAAAGATGGTTGGGGCATTCTTCAATCCAAATGGCATCACTGTATACTAATAGGACCCCCATTCTATTGCAAATGTGGTCTTATGGTGATCTTCCTTGGCAATCTGGATCTAATGGTATCCTGAAAATCCATCTGTAAAAGAATATACTTCCTGGCCTCCCACATTATCTAACACTACGTTAGTGAATGGTGTAGGGAAGGGGTCATCCAAACAGACATCATTCAGCTTCTTTAGATCTACACAGATCTTGATTTATCCTGTCTTCTTGTCTTGCACCACCATAGGGCTAATCCACTCTTACTCTTCCACAGGTTCTATAATCTCGGCTTCCAGCATTCGTTCGAGCTCAATCTTCACTTTCTCCTTATATTTATTGTTCAATATGTAGGGTCTCTGTTTGACTGGTCTTGCATCTGGTTTCAAAGGGATCCTCATCTCTCCCATAGGCCCTTTAATTCCCTTCATATCAATGAACTTGGTTGGAAACAAGTCCTGATATTCATGCAGTAATTCTGTAATTTTGTCAATAGTGGCAGCATCCCAATAATCTCCAACATTTGCAAGCTTCAGTGTCTGCTCTGTTCCAATATTGACTTTGCTAATATTGATTGGTTGTCCAATGAATGGTAGATCAACTCCTGGTCCTTCCACATCTCTTTGTCCTTATGTTTCTGCGATGTTCACCTTTCTTGGATCATTGTCTTCATCAACATTGATGTTGTAACAGTCTTGCAGTTTCTGGAGAGGCACAGTCCATTCGTTCTCTTCTTGCTCCAAAGGGAGGTTAGATGCCTCCTCAAATGCTTTTTGTCTCACAATCTGCAATGCTTGATATGCTAAAGGATATTGACATTCAAATAAGAAGGTAGTTACAAAATTCCGATTCATACCTTCCTAGCTTGTAGTGATGAGGCACAGCTCCGCTTGAAGGTACCAGTTGATAGGTGTTGTGTCCAATGTGTTAATGAATTTATGAACCCACTGCTTTTGAGGAATGTTTCTCTAGGCTTCGTCACAACTTTTCACATAGTACTTTGGGCAGCTTCGACATATGTATCAAACTTCACAGTCTTCTACTTGTGCTGAGTGTTGGTTATGGAGCCTGATTATCTCCCTGATTCATAGGTCCTTGCTTTCAGCCGTGTTTATACCCCATGAAGTATTTACACCCCAGAAGTATGTACACTCTTCCACGCGGGGGAGTGTAGAGGGGGGGTACCCCCTCTACGGGGTCCGGGGGGCCTATCCCCCCGGCTGGGGGGTCTAGGGGCAAGCGGGCCCCCAGCGGGGGTTCGGGGGCGAATCCCCCGAAGCAAAAATTGCCTTATAAAAGTATATTGTAATTTCATTGTAAATCTGGACCGTTCATTATAAGGTCGCAGATCTAACGGTAAATATTATGTTAGGGTTTTTTTCCCTAGAAGGCAACCCTCTTTTATGAGGGAAATGTATTGCGGCTATGGTTGATGGAAAATATTGTATTCTGAGAGAGGAGACTGTGAGAGAAAGAAGAGGAAGTTACAACGGGTTTTGTTGTAGGTTGTATCCCTTCATTTGCTGGATAATAATAAAGGAAGGACCTGGCAATTTCTCTGGTGGACGTAGCCCACACTGGGTGAACCACGTAAATCTGTGTCTCTCTTGTATTGTGTGTCTTCTGTGTTTTGTTTCTGCATTTGTTTTATTTTATTGCTTTGCGGTCCTGTTTTTTCTAACAACTGGAATCAGAGCGTAAGATAACTCGCAGGAAAAGAGGGTTCCTGGTTCAAGTGGGAGCAATGTCGAAAGATGGAAATTTTACGGTCAAGAAATTTAACGACCAAAACTACCAGTTATGGAAGATGCAGATGGAAGACTATTTATATCAGAAGGATCTATTCCTACCATTGAGCGGAGTAGCAAAGAAGCCGACGGCCATGAAGGATCAAGAATGGGAGATTCTTGACAGAAAGGCTCTAGGAACGATACAGCTGATCCTGGCAGCATCGGTGGCTTTCAATATTTCGAAAGAAAAGACAACGAAGGGTTTGATGGACGCGTTGGCCAAATTGTATGAAAAACCCTCAGTGTCGAATAAGGTATTTCTAATGAAGAGATTATTTAATATGAAGATGTCAG
>ML787873.1:107348-151722 GCA_009831015.1 Picea engelmannii | reverse complement strand
TGACATTCCACCTTGACATGGACGTGGATGGTACCCACAACTCATTCGTGGAGGCGACGATGAAGAGAATGGAAGTTCCTCATGGGGAGTCTCCGAGGAAAAGCTATTGGGCAGTGGACAGAAAGGTCGCCAAGAGAGAGGAAATGCGCAGATCTTGTTTAATGTCAAGAAACCAGCAGACCATCTAGTGGTGAATCCGTACCACAAGACTAAAGTGGGGCAAGATGTTGGGTATAGATTGTTGCCTAACTCAATTGTTACCAACCTTCTCTCATTGGATGATTATCCACAAATCCGAGGAGCATTTACTAACAATAATGTATGTCACTGACTAGGGTTGCTTCTTATCATTTTCATTGAAAACCATGTTTCTTGATTTTTTTTCATTGAAAACCATGATTTTGATGTAGGTTTGGGTTACTCCATATAATCATAGTGAGCAATGGGCTGGCGGAACATACATGGATCAAAGTCGAGGCGATGACACATTAGCCACATGGACCAAGAGGTGAGCATTACATCGTTGTTTCATGATTGGAAATGTTTATATGTGTGAAGTTATATTAAAAAAATAATCTAATTAATGTGGTTATGGATAATAGGAATCGAGATATTGAAAAAGAGGACATAGTGCTCTGGTACACAATGGGAATCCATCATATTCCCTATCAAGAAGATTTTCCAGTAATGCCAACTACATCTACATCATTTGAGTTGAGACCTACCAACTTTTTTGAAAGAAATCTCATTCTCAAATTGCTACCTATGTCTCAACCAACATTGCCCAATTGCACAAAGATGGATTAAGTGGGGGAATTAAGACATGTTGTATTAAGTCAATAGTTTCAAGAATAAGACATGTTGGATTAAGCTTATAGTTTCAAATATCTTTGAAGTTAGAATGAAACAAGTGTTGCGTGGCAGCGTAGTTCCTGCCGGGTTGATGTGGCAAGCAACATGAAGCACAGGTGGTATCCATATAGTAAATGACATGTGGCCTCTAGAGCCCCATTTATATTTTGAAAGTATATAATCTATTTTGTTGTGTTGAAAAATTATGTCTATTTTGTTTGTATATTAAGAAAATACAATTCCTACATAGTGGAAGATAAAAATTATGACGACATAAATATAAAAGGAGATTAAAAAATAGCTTAATTTGAAATATATAAAAAAAGTTACATATTCCTCGAAATTTAAATGCATTTGTCATATACACTGGTGGAAGATAAAAATGTATAAGGACATAAATATAAAAGGAGATAAAAACGGTTTTATTTGAAATATATCAAAAAATAATAGTCTGCTACATATTGCTGGAAATTTCAATGCATTTGTCATATAGACTGGGATTGGGACTCCCGCGGACCATACGAGAAATATGTACAAGAAATAGGATTGTAGAAAGAAGAAGTGGGCAACGGTAGAGTGTAATACTTGGAAATAATAAATTAAAAGGTATCAGTCTTTGGCTAGACATTTCTATTTAAAAAAGTGGAATAATTGGGTTGATAAACAAAGCAGGATGCAATCAGTAGACTTACAATGATGATACATATGACCCCTTTTGCTATTTTCTTGTTGATGCCTTTTCATTGATGTCGTCGACGACTGCTGGAATCGTGGCAACTACCTGTTGCCTTTCATCGAAGACCTGCTTCAATTCTCTTTCGAGCCATTATTCAATGTAGCTTCTCATTGGGGTGACGTTGATCTCATTCCAGATTTTATGTTGAAAAGTTCTTTTTCTAATTCCCTGAAGTCGATAGAAAGATTACGTAGAGCCTGATCAATTTCCTCATTCTGTACTGAATAGTCAACTAGCCAGTCGTCAACGTCATCTTGACAATATTCAAGGATGTTGTAAAACTTTTCCAAAGACAACGCCTTAAAAATATCAACCTGTTTATCGAAGTCTTTCCTATTTAAGGGAAGGAGTTGACGATTAATTTGGGGTCTTGGAATTCGTTGGTCCTTTCGGCTAAGTTTATTCTGGACAACTGTGTTTATAATTTGTCTTTCTTTGATATGGCTTGTTCACATGACTGAACAATGAAATGTAGGTTCTTCACTTTTTCTTTCCAGCATGCATTTAGTTGACCGATCCAGTTTTTGGATGGGAGATCTTGTTGTCTTCTTCTTGTTTATGTCATGTTGTTGACAATGGTGCCCAAAGGAAGGACCGTGTTTAAATAGAAATGTTCTTCATCTTTTAACTCCGCCTGCAAATGTTCAAGCAAACTATGTGCCCTCGTTCCAAGGGAAGTCATGGTTTGTGATGTTTCCCATGTCTCAATAACCAGTTCCATTATTTTCTTGATATTATTATGCACATATCCTCTACATGATGCGAGGAGGATGGAGAATCCTTTTAACTTGGCTACAGGGGTGGCAGGCATGGCTATTTCCAAAGGATTGGCAAGCAATGGCATAAGAATTAAAGTCTCTTCTAATTCCTTGACCTGGTCCTTCAGTCTGGCATTCTTGGCCTCGATGCCTTCAATGGAATCATCAACTGAATATGCGGTTGCTATGTGAAGTCGACAGATTTGAGACGGCCACATGTTCGCAAGGTTAACCTTTGAACGAGATTTTCCTTTCTTATTTTTTACATCTTTTTTTTCAATAATCAATTTTTTTGACTGGCTGTAAAAAACAACTCTCTGGAACATGAAGGATTCATCTTTGTCAAAATTTTCAGTATCAGATATGTCCATTGGATGACAATGCTGGATCGCGTCTCTGGGCTGATCAAGGCAACAGAATACACTATCCAAATTAGGCTCAAGTTCCATGTTCTCACTCTAAATTTCAGGCTCTTCCGCCTGTCCCGCAATTTTTTTTCTCTTCTTGTCTATTGGAAGCTTGTGAGAACTATCAATTTTAGCGTGAGGAGGGTCGTTATCTCCTCCTCCGTTTGAATAACTCTGAGTTTCTTTGTTGTTGTGGTGGGTCGTTGGAGAGATTCTCTGGGAAGTCATACTTTTGGGAGTGTTATTCTCCGATTGAACACTCTTCTCATTGGAGCCTTTTCCCTATTGCTTGTACAATTTAGTGGTACTTTGCAGTGTGTCTAGGTCACCGACATTAGAAGCAGGAGCTTTGTCGCCAATGTCTCTATTTTCGGTCCAGTGTTTTTTGAAAAAACAATTGTTGAAGCCAAGTGTTTGTAAATGTTGTAAAAAAAAATTATTGGGGTTGAACCCTCTTAGGATTTCAACATGTCTTAGGTTCAAGTTGCTAGAATGGGCTACGAATTCGTCAATTTTGTTGACGTTCCTCAACACGAAGTCCTCGACTTTCCAAGGCAGAGGAATGAACTATTTTTTTTTCTTCTCTTGGAATAGATGCAACCAGTAGTTGTATTGCCTTGCTACTTATGTAACAAACATTATGTCCGTAATGTGACATGGAAAGAGAGCAAGTTTTCCCTAGAGCCAAAAATCCTTATCACACTGTAATTATCCAAATGTTCAAGTGTCCCCTTCCTGTCCAAAAAATGGGTTGCTTGTTCAGATATGCGCAGAACATCTTCTTCTAACAACAAAACTTTGAAAAAAGACACAAAGTCATTAAAAACCTCATAAAAACAGTGGGAGGTCTTGTGCTTCCACAAGGCTTGGTACCAGAACATTACTGGATCGAATTCTCAGTTGACTTTCTTGGACAGAGACAGTTTTGGAAACTGGAAGCAATGTGCTATCACAAAAACTAAGTAGGATGAAATATACAATTTCTTCTCCTTTTTGAAGCTTGACAATTCGGAACAGATTTCATGGGAAATTAGCTTGCCCCATTAAAAAATGGTTTGTTCCTTGACTATGAAATACAAAATATAAAGAGCCATCCAGGAAATAGTTGTTGTGGACTCATGTCCCGTTATTCTTGTAAACAACCAGACAATTTCGCGAAATGGATTTCTAAATGAACTAACCTGCAAGCTTGTGATATCTTCAGGAACTACCATCGAGTCTTCCAAGAAATTGGGCAAGAGGTCCAACCCGTTATTATACTTTGTTAGGAACTCCTTGGAATATTCTCCTTTGAATGTCAATGTTGTCTCTGACAATATTAACATCTAGCGAAAGACCTGAGGTGACAAAGAAACAGAAGAGCGGTCCTGCAGTGGAATAATTATTTTGTCTGAAATAAATTTATCGACGCACCGAAATAATAGTTTCTTACAGTCAAAAACTTCAGGGACACAACTTGGATGAACAATCCTAGAGGTCCAAATTACTTCATTCTGGGCGGCAGGGGATGAGTAATAAGAATATGCCCTGGACCACTAGAAGTTATGGTCCTCACGCCCGAAGATGTTCATTGTATCTCCACAAAACTGTTGTCGAGATGATGCCATAGGTTTATGAGAACGTTCGTTTTCTCCAGACGATGGTTGAAATGAATATAGAAGACGGTATGATGTGAGTCTGGTTGTAAATTTGTATATCGCGGAAGTCAGGGTACCGTTTGCAAGTCATGGGACAATAGAAGTGCAATCTAGAGCCTGCCTACCGGGAATCCGCGGTCGGATAAGCTGATGGGTGTGGAATGGGAAAGCGGTTGGTCGGTGTCGCGATATAAAAGCACGAGTGAAAATGTGAACCCGCAAATCTGCCTACCCGCACAACAAGACATTTTCGGAAAAACGAATAAGTGATGAGAAAGATAAATGTCAGGGAAAAGAGAAACATATATTTGGTTAAGTATAGAAGACAGAAAGGAAGGGCTAATATATTCACATTTGTAATAGATATCCCATTTCATGGAAAGATCTTTTCTGCATGTTTCTGGAGAAGTTATATACTTATTGCATATAATTGGAAAGAAGTGAGAAGGTGGTGGGCATAGAAAAAAACCACTAGGAATTGGAAATTGTCTATGATCCAGGAAAGAGATTGCAAGAAATGGTCGTGGAAAGCGATCGGATGGGTTTCAAAATAGGATGACAGGGGTTCCTGAGGAAACATGTGGCCCCGACGATCAAATTGTATTGATCATAAATTTTGAGTGCATATTGTATAACACGGAAGAGGGGTTGATGTAGGAATATGAAAGACGGGTTCCAAGATAAGCTGGCAAGGGTTCCCGAGGAGACATGAGGGCTGGACAGTAAAATTGTATTGATCAAAACTTTTGAGTGCATACTGTGTAACATGGAAGAGGGGCTGATGTAGGAGTCATGAACTTGCAAGTCCGCCAACCCGCATAGCTAAACATTTTTGGAAAAATGACTAAGTGACGAGAAAGATAAAGTACAGGGAAAAGAGAAACAAGAATTTGGTCAAGTATAGAAGACATAAAAGAAGGGATAATATATTCACATCTGTAATTGATATTTCATTTCCTGGCAAGATCTTTTATGCATGTTTCTAGAGAAGTTATATACTTATTGCATATACTTGGAAAGAAGTGAGAAGGTGCCAAGTATAGAAAACAACGACTAGGAATTGGAAATTGTCTGAACCCGCCAACCCGACGATCCGCGAAAGAGACTGCAAGAAATGGCCATGGAAAGTCGTCAGACGAGCATCAAAATAGGTTGACAAGGGTCCCGGAGGAGACATGAGGGCTCGATAGTCAAATTGTATTGATCGAAACTTTTGAATGCATACTGTGTAACACAGAAGAGGGTTGTTGTAGGAGTCTAGAAGTCAATTTGTATATCTTGGAAGCAGGGGGGACTGTTTGCAGGTCAAGGAACACTGGAAGTGCAGTCTGCATGTCCAGGAATCCACAAGCGAAAAAAGTCAGGTAAGTATGGAATTGGAGGCGCAAAAGAGATTCCAAGAAATGGTGAAATATAGAAAGCAGACGTAGGGGCTTTAAAACAGGGTGACAATATCTCCCCAGGAGACGTGAGGACCCGAAGGTCAAATTGTAGTTCTGAGAACTTTCATGTGAAAATTGTGTATCACGGAAGAGGGTATGATGTGGGAGTGTGGAAACAATTTTTTATATCACGGAGGTCCGGGTGTTGTTTGCAAGCCACAGAACAATGGAAGTGCAATATAGAGCATACCTGCCCAAGAATTCATAATTTGAAAAGTGCTTAGGCATCAAATGGCTAGTGGTTGGTCGGAGTCGCATTTTTGGAAAAACAACTAAGTAACAAGAAAGAGAGAGTAGAGGGGAAAAAGAAATGTCAATTTGGTCAAGTATAGAAGAGGGAAAAGAAGGTCCAATATATTCAAATCTGCAATAGATATTCAATTTCCTGGAAAGATGTTTTCTGTATGTTGCTGGAGAACTTGTATACATATTGCATATACTTGGAAAGAAATATGAAGGTAGCAGGCACAGTAAACAACAACTAGAAATTTGAAATTTCTTGAACCTGTGAACTCGATGATCCGCCAAAGAGATGTCAAGAAATGGTCACGTGTGGAAAGAGGTCGGACGAGCTTCAAAATAGGGTGATGGGTTCCAGAGGAGCCGTAAGGCCCTGACTGTCAAATTTTATATATTGAAACATTTCGGTGAAAAATGTGTAACACGGAAGAGGGGATGATGTGGGAGTCCAGAAATAAATCTGCATATCGCAAAAGCCAGAGTGTTGTTTGTAGGTCATAGAACAATGGAAAGTGAAATTTAGACAAAGGGGAAGCTCTCAGTCGAAACGCATGAATCCGCCAACCTGCACAGCGAGACATTTTCGAAAAAACGACTAAGTAACCAGAAAGAGAAACTACAAGGGATAAAAGAGTGGGAAAATAGAAAAGCAGAGGGCAATTTTTGTAAGCGCGGATTGGTTTCAAACAAGCCCCATTGTTGCAAAACCATCATTTTCTAGTAATTGTCAGCAAATGCTTTGTTGAAGATTAGATTTTATTGAAACTTGTGGGAGTAAGTGTGTTCTTGATACATTCTTCCATGACTGTAACATATTAACTTAAGTATTAAACTTCTTTCATTATGGGTTGTTAGCATTAAAGATTAATAACTGCATGTCTAGAAACAAGAATGACAATCTTGCTGCAGCATTGTGATTTGGTATTGCTATGTTCTATCTACATTACAAATAGAATTGAACGTTGGTTTGAAACTGCCTGAAATTCATTTTTTGTTTCCATAAAAGCCTGATGGATCGACACAGTGCATTGTCATATAATTGTTAGATGCTCCATTTTAGAACAAATTACCTAAGAAAATACAATATCGAAGTACTACGAGACTATCGAACCATGCCAATGAGAAGAGGTGTTAAATCCAAAAAAGAAGTAGCAACCAAGACTGCAAGGAATTTTTTTTAATAGTAAATCTATTAAAAAAAAAAGAACACTGAGCACTGTATATCTATCCTTAGAAATTGGACCGAGTTCTTTGGGCCAAAACATTGAACATATCTGTCATAAACATAGGCACAGGATCTGCAACATGCAGGAGCCATCGAGATGCTCTTCAACATGCATACAAAACTGATTACCATGCTTTTTTTTAGGAAATCCTTGCAGTCTTCTCCTCGATGGATCATCCTGTGGTAAAATTGATACTTCTTAGAAGCTTCCCGTGAGGAAGAAGATGAAAAATGTTGCATGGAAAATGGAATATCCCTTAACTGAAAGTTAGGACACACCAAGAAACTACCCCTCCAAAGTCAAAAACTTCAGGGACACAAGTTGCACGGGCAATTCCAGAGGCCCGAATTAGTCCATTCTGGGCGGAAGGAGATGACTAGTAGGAATATGCCTTGCACCAGTGGGATTTCTGGTCCTCATTCCCTAAGATGTTGATTGTATATCTAGATAACAAGATAGTGGTCTCGCAATTGAATAGTTTTTTGGCTTGAAATATATCTCTGGGAGCATCAACAGATCATTTCCTTACAGTGAAAGACTTCCACCTAGAATGGACTAATTTGGACCTCTGGAATTCCTACTTTCGATAAGCAAAGTAGTTATTATGTTCAACGTTGGTTTCTTTTATGAAACTCCTTCTTTTGGTGTTGTCAGGACCGCCATCATTGAGCTGGTAAGTACCACCTGTTATGGTTGATTTCAATTTTGGTGTGGGAGGGGGAACAATCTCTACATTCCATCATCCATTGTCGTATCATCGTCCATCAGATCATATTCTTCCAGCTCATAATCCATCGCATCAACCTCTGCGCCAGCCATCAATGTAACTGGGCAGGTTGTCTGAGTAGGCAGGGTTTCCTTGGAATTCTTTGGCTTGAAATAAATCTCTTAGTGTACCAAGGGACCATATCCTTTTTTTCTCCTGGGTAGAGGGAGATGAGTAGTAATAATATGCCCTCAAATACTGGAACCTATGACCATCATGCCTGAAGGTGTTTACTGTATCTGGACAGGACTGCTGCCATAAGTTAACGAGAATTTCTGTTTTCTCCAGATGATGTTTGAAATGAAAATTGGGGAAGGATAATATAACCCTATGCAAATTTTGGTTTAATGTGTATCAATGGAAGATCTCCTCGAGCCTTTCATTGATTAATGACAATCTCCAGGGTTCCTGCGTAATGAGATGTTACCATTAAAGATTACTAATTGCATATTTAGAAAAAATTGGGAAGGTGGTAGTGACGGTGAAGAGCGATTAAGAATTAGAGTTTTCTTAAAGGCGTCAATCGGTCGATGCACGAAAGAGATTGCATCATGTTTGAAATGAATACTTGGAAATGATAACACTCTTTTCCGCAAATCTTGGTTTAATTCATATTAATGACAAATATTCTCCGGCCTTCCGAACATTAATGACAATCTTAACGGTTCCTGCACAATGAACTATTAGCATTAAAGCTTAATAATTGCATATCTAGAAATAAGTATGAAGGTATCAGGGATGGAGAAGAGGGACCAAGCATTGTACATTTAGTCCACCCGCCAACCTGGGAAACAGATTCCAAGAAATGCCCAAGTATGGAAAGCGGTCGGGCATGTTACAAAAAAAAGGGTCACAAGATATACCCAGGAGACGTGAGGGGCCGATGGTCAAATTGTATGTCACAGTGACATATTTCGGCCATCAATTTGTATATCACATAATTTCAGGTGTTGTTTGTACGTAGGGGAACAGTGGAAGCACAATGTTGAGCAAGCAATTTGTATATTGTGGAACTTCGGGTGTTGTATATAAAAGCATGAGACATTCGAAAAAAGGACCAAGTAAACATAAAGTGAAAGAAAATGATATGAAGGGGAATTTTTTTTCTAATTTGTAAATCATGGAAGTCTGGGTGTTGTTTGTAGGCGGCGAAACAATGGAAACGCAATGTTGAACCCGCCTATCCAGGAACCCGCGATTCAAAAAGTTTGTTCAATATGAAATGGGGAAGCGGTCGGTCAGGCTGGTGATATAAAAGTAATAATGGAAATATGAAGACATGAATCCACCAACTCCTGCACCTAGACATTTTCTGGAAAATGAGTAAGTAACCAGAAAGCGAAAGCAGAGGGAAAAAAGAAAGCGGATGGAAATTTTCGGAAGTGGGAATTGGTGTAAGAAAGCCACATTGATGGTCTTAAAAGTAACTATGAAGTGCATTAAACATGTTAACAGGTTCTTCAATCAAGGAATAGATACAACGAGCAATTTTTATAGCTTCCAGGATCTATTTGTATAGGAGAAGTGTCGAAAAGTTACAAGAAAATCAATTTTGGGATGTTTAAGTAAAGTTTTTGTACTGTTAACTTCACCGCAAGTATAACAACAATGAATTTGAATTTTAACGTCTTCTCATTCATATGATTGTTCCATTAGACTTCACATAGTATATATTCTTTTATTTCAAATTATTCTAGGGAATTAATTTTGCTAAGTTCATCGATCAAGGAAAAGTGCTAAAAAAATGAGATAAAGGGGAATTTGTTTGCTAATTTGTAGATCGTGGAAGTCTGGGTGTTGTTTGCAGGCAGAGGAAAAATGGAGACGCAATGTTGAACCCGCCTATCCAACAACTCGCCTATTCGGGAACCCATAATCCAAAAAGTTAGTACAATATGAAATAGGGAAGCGATTGGTTGGGTTGGTGATATAAAAGTAAGTGGAAATATGAAGACGTGAATCTGCCAACTCCCGCACCTAGACATTTTCTGAAAAAATGAGTAAGTAACAAGAAATGGAAAGTAGATTGAAAAAAATAAAGGCTATGGCAATTTTCGGAAGCGGAAATTGGTGTAAGAAAGCCCCATTGATGGTCTTAACAGTAACTATGAAGTGCATTTACATGTGAACAGGTTCTTCAATCAAGGAATAGATACATTGAGCCATACTTATAGTTTCCAGGATCTTTCTGTATAAGAGAAGTGTCTAAAAGCTACAAGTAAATCAATTTTGGGATGTGTAAGTAAAGTTATTGTACTGTCAGCTTCACCGCAAGTATTAACAACGAAGAATTTGATTTTTTCGAAAAAATGAGTAAGTAACCAAAAATGGAAAGCATATGGGAAAAAAAAAGGGGGATGACAATTTTCGGAAGCAGGAATTGGTGTAAGAAATCCCCATTGATGGTCTTAACAATAACTATGAAGTGCATTAAACATGTGAACATGTTCTTCAATCAAGGAATAGATACAACGAGCCATACTTATAATTTCCAGGATCTGTTTGTATAGGAGAAGCATCAAAACATTACAAGAAAATCAATTTTGGGATGTTTAAGTAAAGTTTTTGTGCTATTAGCTTCACCGCAAGTATAACAATGACGAATTTGAATTTTAATGTCCTCTCATTCATATAATTGTTCCATTAGACTTCACATAGTATATATTCTTTTATTTCAAATTATTCTAGGGAATTAATTTTGCTAAGTTCATCGATCAAGGAAAAGTGATAAAAAAACAAGACAAAGGGGAATTTGTTTGCTAATTTGTAGATCATGTTTGTGCCTTACATGGATCCAACGGAGGATTGGTATTACAAAACATATATGGATGCTGGGGAATTTGGTGTGGGATTAAGCGCGTCTTCGCTTAACCCACTCAATTATTGCCCTTGAAATGCTTATTATATCGATGCATTCTACGCAGGAGCCGATGGAAAACCAGTGCAAATATCTGATGCATTTTGCGTTTTTGAAAGATATGCTCGAGATGTTTCATGGTGTCATACAGAAGTGGGGATCCTGAACTTGGTAAGTATTGGATTTCATTACATTTTCTTTGTTTGAGAATGGAAGTGACAAAAGGCATGTTAACCTCCTCCAATAGCTGATGATTTTATGTCTCTGTCATACAAAATTTTGACAGTTTTTGGTCCAAAATTTGTGCAGATCCCAGAAGTAAGACCAGAGGTAACATTGGTGGTGAGGATGGTTTCCACTGTGGGCAACTATGACTACCTTTTTGACTGGGAATTCAAAACAAACGGAGCTATCCGTGTTCAGGTGAGCAACGTTGAACCCTAATTCTCTGAAATAATATCATGATGATCATTTCACACAAACTTAAGACATCTAACTCATTAATTTCGACTTTTTCTCTGAAAACTAAACAACTGCAGGTGGGGTTGTCTTGCATTCTCAAAATGAAGGCTTCACCCTACACAAATTTGGAGGAAGTAGCCAATGAAGAGATATATGGGAGCCTGTTAGCCGAGAACACCATTGGGGTTTTCCATGACCACTTTTTGACATTCCACCTTGACATGGACGTGGATGGTACCCACAACTCATTCATGGAGGCGACGATGAAGAGAATGGAAGTTCCTCATGGGGAGTCTCCTAGGAAAATCTATTGGGCAGTGGACAGAAAGGTCACCAAGAGAGAGGACGATGTGTAGATCTTGTTTGATGTCAAGAAACCAGCAGACCTTCTAGTGGTGAATCCATACCACAAGACTAAAGTGGGGCAAGATGTTGGGTATAGATTGTTGCCTAACTCAATTGTTACCAACCTCCTCTCATTGGATGATGATCCACAAATCCGAGGAGCATTTACTAACAATAATGTATGTCATTGACTAGGGTTGCTTCTTATCATTTTCATTGAAAACCATGTTTCTTGTTTCTTTTTTCATTGAAAACCATGATTTTGATGTAGGTTTGGGTTAATCCATATAATCATAGTGAGAAATGGGCTGGGGGAACATACATGGATCAAAGCCGAGGTGATGACACATTAGCCACATGGACCAAGAGGTGAGCATTACATCGTTGCTTCATGATTGGAAATGTTTATATGTGTGAAGTTATATTAAAAAATTAATCTAATTAATGTGGTTATGGATAATAGGAATCGAGATATTGAAAAGGAGGACATAGTGCTTTGGTACATAATGGGAATCCATCATATTCCCTATCAAGAAGATTTTCCAGTAATGCCAACTACATCTACGTCATTTGAGTTGAGACCTTCCAACTTTTTTGAAAGAAATCCCATTCTCAAATTGCTACCTATGTCTCAAGCAACGTTGCCCAATTGCACAAAGATGGATTAAATGGGGGAATTAAGACATGTTGTATTAAGTCAATAGTTTCAAGAATAAGACATGTTGGATTAAGCTTATAGTTTCAAATATCTTTGAAGTTAGAATGAAACAAGTGTTGTGTGGTAGCTTAGTCCCTGCCGGGTTGATGTGGCAAGCAACATGAAACACTGGTGGTATCCATGCAGTAAATGACACGTGGCCTCTAAAGCCCTATTTATTTTTTGAAAGTATATAATCTATTTTATTGTGTTGAAAAATTATGTCTATTTTGTTTGTATATTAAGAAAATACAATTCCTGCATAGTGGAAGATAAAAATTATGACGACATAAATATAAAAGGAGATAAAAAAAATAGTTTAATTTGAAATATATCAAAAAAGTTACATATTCCTAGAAATTTAAATGCATTTGTCATATAGACTGGTGGAAGATAAAAATGTATGAGGACATAAATATAAAAGGAGATAAAAACGGTTTTATTTGAAATATATCAAAAAATAATAGTTTGTTACATATTCTTGGAAATTTCATTGCATTTGTCATATAGACTGGGATTGGGGCTCCCACGGACCATAAGAGAAATATGTACAAGAAATAGGATTGTAGAAAGAAGAAGTGGGCGACAGTAGAGTGTAATACCTGAAAATAATAAATTGAAAGGTATCAGTCTTTGGCTAGACATTTCTATTTAAAAAAGTGGAATAATTGGGTTGATAAACAAAGCAGGATGTGATCAGTAGACTTATAGTGATGATACATATGACCTCTTTTGCTATTTTCTTGTTGATGCCTTTTCATTGATGCCGTCGACGGCTGCTAGAATCGTGGCAACTGCCTATTGCCTTTCGTCGGAGATCTGCTTCAATTGTCTTTCGAGCCATTCTTCAATGTAGCTTCTCATTGGGGCGACGTTGATCTCATTCCAGATTTTTATGTTGAAAAGTTCTTTTTCTAATTCCCTGAAGTCGATAGAAAGATTACATAGAGCCTGATCAATTTCCTCATTCTGTACTGAATAGTCGACTAGCCAGTCGTCGACGTCATCTTGATAATATTCAAGGATGCTGTAAAACTTTTCCAAAGACAATGCCTTAAAAATATCAACCTGTTTATCGAAGTCTTTCCTAGTTAAGGGCAAGGAGTTGACGATTAAGTAGGGGTCTTGGAAGTCATTGGTCCTTTCGGCTAAGTTTATTCTGGACAACTTTGTGAATAATTTGTCTTTCTTTGATATGGCTTGTTCACATGACTGAACAATGAGATGTAGGTTCTTCATTTTTTCTTTCCAACATGCATTTAGTTGACCGATCCGGTTTTTGGATGGGAGATCTTGTTGTCTTCTTCTTGTTTTTGTCATGTTGTTGACGATGGTGCCAAAAGGAAGGACCGTGTTTAAATAGAAATGTTCTTCATCTTTTAACTCTGCCTGCAAGTGTTCGAGCAAACTATGTGTCCTCGTTCCAAGAGAAGTCATGGTTTGTGATGTTTCCCACACCTCAATAACCAATTCCATTATTTTCTTGATATTATTTTGCACATATCCTCTACACGATGCGAGGAGGATGGAGGATCCTTTTAAATTGGCTGCAGGGGTGTCAGGCATGGCTATTTACAAAGGATTGGAAAGCAATGGCATAAGAATCAAAGTCTCTTCCAATTCCTTGACCCAGTCCTTCAGTCTGGCATTCTTGGCCTCGATGCCTCCAATGGAATCATCAAGTGCATATGTGGTCGCTATGTGAAGTCGATAGATTTGGGACAGCCGCATGTTCGCAAGGTTAACCTCTGAACGAGATTTTCCTTTCTTATTTTTTACATCTTTTTTTCAATAATCAATTTTTTGGACTGGCTGTAAAAAACAATGCTCTGGAACATGAAGGATTCATCTTCATCAAAATTTTTGGTATCAAATATGTCCATTGGACAACTATGCTGGATCACGTCTCTGGGCTGATCAAGGCAGCAAAATACACTATCCAGATCAGGCTCAAGTTCCATGTTCTCACTCTAAATTTCAGGCTCTTCCGTCTGTCCCACATTTGTTTTTCTCTTCTTGTCTACTGGAAGCTTATGAGAACTATCAATTTTAGGGTGAGGAGGGTCGTTATCTCCTCCTTTGTTTGAAGAACTCTGAGTTTCTTTGTTGTTGTGGTGGGTCATTGGAGAGATGCTTTGGGATGTCATACTTTTGGGAGTGTTATTCTCCGATTGAACACTCTTCTCACTAGGGCCTTTTCCCTATTGTTTGTACAATTTAGTGGTGCTTTGCAGTGTGTCTAGGTCACTGACATCATAAGCAGGAGCTTTGTCGCCAGTGTCTTTATTTTCGGTCCAGTGTTTTTTGAAAAAACAATTGTTGAAGCCAAGTGTTTGTAAATGTTGTAAAAAAAAATTATTGGGGTCGAACCCTCTTAGGATTTCAACATATCTTAGGTTCAAGTTGCTAGAATGGGCTACGAATTCGTCAATTTTGTTGACGTTCCTCAACACGAAGTCCCCGACTTTCCAGGGCAGAGGAATGAACTATTTTTTTCTCTTCTCTTGGAATAGATGCAACCAGTAGTTGTATTGCCTTGCTACTTATGTAACAAACATTATGTCCATAATGTGACATGGAAAGAGAACAGGTTTTTCCCTAGAGCCAAAAATCCTTATCACATTGTAATTATCCAAATGTTCAAGTGTCCCCTTCCTGTCCAAAAAATGGGTTGCATGAAACATCTTCTCCTAACAACAAAACTTTGAAAACAGACACAAAGTCATTAAAAACCTCATAAAAACAACAGGAGGCCTTGTGCTTCCACAAGGCCTGGTACCAGAACGTTACTGGATCGAATTCTCAGTTGACCTTCTTGGACAGAGACAGTTTTGGAAACTAGAAGCAATGTGTTATCGCAAAAACTAAGTAGGATGACATATAAAATTTCTTCTCCTTTTTAAAGCTTGATAATTCGGTACAGATTTCATGGGAAATTAGCTTTCCCCAATCAAAAATGGTTTGTTCCTTGACTGTGAAATACAAAATATAAAGAGCCATCTAGGAAATAGTTGTTGTGGACTCCTGTCCCGTTATTCTTGTAAACAACCAGACAATTTCGCAGAATGGATTTCTAAATGAACTAACCTGCAAGCTTGTGATATCTTTAAGAACTACCATCGAGTCTTCCAAGAAATTGGGCAAGAGGTCCAACCCGTTATTATGCTTTGTTATGAACTGCTTGGAATCTTCTCCTTTGAACGTCAATGTTGGCTCCGACAATCTTAACATCTAGCGGAAGACCTGAGGTGACACAGAAACAAAAGAGCGGTCCCGCAGTGGAATAATTATTTTGTCTGAAATAAATTTATCGATGCATCGAAAGATTAGTTTCTTATAGTCAAAAACTTCAGGGACACAACCTGCATGAGTAATCCTAGAGGTCCAAATTACTTCATTCTGGGTGGCAGGGGATGAGTAATAAGAATATGCCCTAGACCACTAGAAGTTATGGTCCTCACGCCTGAAGATGTTCATTGTATATCCACAAAACTGTTGTCGAGATGATGCCATAGGTTTATGAGAATGTTCGTTTTCTCCAGACGATGGTTGAAATGAATAGTTGGAGGCGATAATATAACTCTCCGCGGATGTTGGTTAAATTCTTATGAATGGGAAAGCTCCTCGAGCCTTTCGCTGATTAATGAAAATATGTATGGGTGTTGCATGATGCATTGTTAGTAGTAAAGCTTACTTATTACATATTTAGAAGTGCGAACGTGGCGAGTACAATGAAGAGAAATTAAGGATTGGAGGTTTCATGAACGTGCCAAGCCGACGATGTGCGAACGATATTTCATGATTTTGAAATCAACACTCGGAAGGCATAATATAACCCTCCACAAATCTTGGTTTAATGTGTATTAGTAAGAGATCTCCTCGAGCCTTTCACCCATCAATGACAATCTATATGGTTCCTACACGACGAGCTGTTAGAATTAAATGTCATTAATTGCATATTTAGAAACAAGATATATATATATAAACATTTTTTTATTATAGACAAGTGAGAAGGTCACGAAGACGGGGAAGAGAAAGGAATGAATGGCAAGGTCTGAAAAGCAGTCAGGTGGGATTCAAAATAGGGTTACGGGGGATACTCAGGAGAGGTGAGTGTCCGATGGTAAAATTTTATGTATCGGAATTTTTTACTGCAAAACGTGTAAAACGAAAGAGAGCATGATGGGGCAGTTCAGTGGTCGGTTTGTATATTTGCGGAATTCCGGGAAAGTGGCTAAGTATGGAATAGGGAAACGGTCAGTCGGAGGTTTTCGGAATCGAGGATTGAATATTTTGTGAATGGACCAACTCGATGATGCACAAATGACATTCCATGATGTTTCAAATTAACACTCGGAAGGGATAATATAACCATCCAAAAATTTTGGTTTTATGCGTATTAATGGGAGATCTCCTCAAATCTCGGTTTAGCATTAATGCTTGCTAATTGCATACTTAAAAATAAGATCTTATATATAATTGCTAATTTCTAATTGAAAAAGGGCGGGCATAGGAAACATCGATTAGGAATTGGATATTTCTTGAACCTGCCAACCCGACGATCTGCCAAAGAAATTCGAAGAAATGACGAAGTATGGAAAGCGGATGGACGGGCTTCAAAATGGGGTGAAAATAGTTCCATAGGAGACGTGAAGACCTGACGGTCAAATTGTATGTCTCGGAAGTTTTCAGTGAAAAATGTGTACCACAGACGAGGGCATGATAGGTAGACTGTAATACAGAAGACGATATGATTTGAGTTTGGTTGTAAATTTGTATATCGCGGAAGTCAGGGTACCGTTTGCAGGTCATGAGACAATAGAAGTGCAATCTAGAGCCCGCATACCCGAAATCCGTGGTCGGATAAGTGGATGGGTGTGGAATGGGGAAGCATTTGGTCGGTGTTGCGATATAAAAGCACGAGTACAAATGTGAACCCACAAATTTTCCTACCCACACAACAAGACATTTTCGGAAAAATGAATAAGTGACAAGAAAGATAAAGTTCAAGGAAAAGAGAAACATATATTTGGTTAAGTATAGAAGATGGAAAGGAAGGGCTAATATATTCACATCTGTAATAGATATCCCATTTCATGGAAATATCTTTTCTGCATGTTTCTGGAGAAGTTATATACTTATTGCATATACTTGGAAAGAAATGCGAAGGTGGCGGGCACAAAAAAAAACGACTAGGAATTGGAAATTGTCTACGATCCAGGAAAGAGGTTGCAAGAAATGGTCGTGGAAAGAGATCGGACGAGTTTCAAAATAGGCTGAAAAGGGTTCCTGAGGAAACATCTGGCCCCGACGGTCAAATTGTATTGATCATAACTTTTGAGTGCATATTGTGCAACACAGAAGAGGGGTTGATGTAGGAATCTGAAAGACGGGCTCCAAGATAGGGTGGCAAGGGTTCCCGAGGAGACATGAGGGCCGGACAGTCAAATTGTATTGATCAGAAATTTTGAGTGCATACTGTGTAACACGGAAGAGGGGATGATGTAGGAGTCATGAATTTGCAAGTCCGCCAACCCACATAGCTATACATTTTTGGAAAAATGACTAAGCGACGAGAAAGATAAAGTACAGGGAAAAGAGAAACGAGAATTTGGTCAAGTATAGAAGACAAAAAGGAAGGGATAATATATTCACATCTATAATAGATATTCCATTTCCTAGCAAGATCTTTTATGCATGTTTCTAGAGAAGTTATATACTTATTGCATATACTTGGAAACAAGTGCGAAGGTGGAAGGTACAAAAAACAACGACTAGGAATTGGAAATTGTCTGAACCCGCCAACCTGACGATCCGTGAAAGAGATTGCAAGAAATGGCCATGGAAAGCGGTTAGACGAGCATCAAAGTAGGTTGACAAGGGTCCCGAAGGAGACATGAGGGCCTGACAGTCAAATTGTATTGATCGGAACTTTTGATTGCATACTGTGTAACACAGAAGAGGGGGGGACTGTTTGTAGGTCAAGGAACACTGGAAGTGCGGGGGGGACTGTTTGCAGGTCAAGGAACACTGGAAGTGCAGTTTGCATGTCCGAGAATCCACAAGCGAAAAAAGTCGGGTAAGTATGGAATTGGAGGTGCAAAAGAGATTCCAAGAAATGGTGAAATATGGAAAGCGGACGTAGGGGCTTCGAAACAGGGTGACAATATCTCCCCAGGAGACTGAGGACCTGAAGGTCAAATTGTAGTTCTGAGAACTTTCATGTGAAAATTGTGTATCACGGAAGAGGGTATGATGTGGGAGTGCGGAAAAAAATTTGTATATCACGGAGGTCCGGGTGTTGTTTGCAGGCCACAAAACAATGGAAGTGCAATATAGAGCCTACTTGCCTGAGAATTCACAATTTGAAAAGTGTCGAGGCATCAAATGGCTAGTGGTTGGTCGGAGTCGCATTTTTGGAAAAACGACTAAGTAACAAGAAAGAGAGAGTACAGGGGAAAAATAAACATCAATTTGGTCAAGTATAGATGAGGGAAAAGAAGGTCCCATATATTCAAATCTGCAATAGATATTTAATTTCCTGGAAAGATCTTTTTTGTATGTTGCTGGAGAACTTGTATACATATTGCATATACTTGGAAAGAAATCTGAAGGTAGAAGGCACAGTAAACAACAACTAGAAATTTGAAATTTCTTGAACCCGCGAACTCGACGATCCACCAAAGAGATGTCAAGAAATGGTCAAGTGTGGAAAGCGGTCGGATGGGCTTCAAAATAGGGCGATGGGTTCCCGAGGAGCCGTAAGGCCCCGACTGTCAAATTTTATATATTAGAACATTTCGGTGCAAAATGTGTAACACGGAAGAGGGGATGATGTGGGAGTCCAGAAGTAAATCTGCATATCACAAAAGCCAGAGTGTTGTTTGTAGGTCACAGAACAATGGAAAGTGAAATTTAGACAAAGGGGAAACGCTCGGTCAAAACGCATGAATCCGCCAACCCGCACAACAAGACATTTTCGGAAAAATGACTAAGTAACGAGAAAGAGAAACTACAAGGGATAAAAGAGTGGGAAAATAGAAAGGCAGAGGGAAATTTTCCTAAGCATGGATTGGTTTCAAACAAGCCCCATTGTTGCAAAACCATAATTTTCTAGTAATTGTCAACAAATGCTTTGTTGAAGATTAGATTTTATTGAAACTTGTGGGAGTAAGTGTGTTCTTGATACAGTCTTCCATGATTGTAACATATTAACTTAAGTATTAAACTTCTTGCATTATGGGTTGTTAGCATTAAAGATTAATAACTGCATGTCTAGAAACAAGAATGACGATCTTGCTGCAATATTGTGATTTGGTATTGCTATGTTCTATCTGCATTACAAATAGAATTGAACATTGGTTTGAAATTGTCTGAAATTCATTTTTTGTTTCCATAAAAGCTTGATGGATCGACACAATGCACTGTCATATAATTGTTAGATGCTCCATTTTAGAACAAATTACCTAAGCAAATACAATATCGAAGAACTACGAGACTACCAAACCATGCCAATGAGAAGAGGTGTTAAATCCAAAAAAGAAGTAGCAACCAAGACTGCAAGGAATTTTTTTTAATAGTAAATCTATTAAAAACTAAAATAACACTGAGCACTGTATATCTATCCTTAGAAATTGGACCGAGTTCTTTGGGCCAAAACATTGAACATATCTACCATAAACACACGCACAGGATCTACAACATGCAGGAGCCATCGAGATGCTCTTCAACATGCATACAAAACTGATTACCATGCTTTTTTTTAGGAAATCCTTGCAGTCTTCTCCTCGATGGATCATCCTGTGGTAAAATTGATAGTTCTCAGAAGCTTCCCGTGAGGAAGAAGACAAAAAACGGTGCATGGAAAATGGAATAGCCCTTAACTGAAAGTTAGGACACACCAAGAAACTACCCCTCCACAGTCGAAAAATTTAGGGACACAAGTTGCACGTGCAATTCCAGAGGCCCGAATTAGTCCATTCTGGGTGGAAGGAGATGACTAGTAGGAATATGCCTTGCACCAGTGGGAGTTCTGGTCCTCATTCCCTAAGATGTTGATTGTATATCCAGAGAACAAGATAGTGGTATCGCAATTGAATAGTTTTTTGGGTTGAAATATATCTCTGGGAGCATCAACAGATCATTTCCTTACAATGAAAGACTTCCACCCAGAATGGACTAATTTGGACCTCTAGAATTCCTACTTTCGATGTGCAAAGCAGCTATTGCGTTCAACATTGGTTTCTTTTCTGAAACTCCTTCTTTTGGTGTTGTTAGGACCGCCATCATTGAGCCGGGAAGTAACACCCATTATGGTTGATTTCAATTTTGGTGTGGGAGTGGGAACAATCTCTGCATTCCATCATCCATTTTCGTATCATCATCCATCAAATCATCTTCTTCCGGATCATAATCCATCGCATCAACCTCTGCACCAGCCATCAATGCAACTAGGTAGGTTGTCTGAGTAAGCAGGGTTTCCTTGGAATTCTTTGGCTTGAGATAAATCTCTCAGTGTACCAAGGGACCATATCCTTTTTTTCTCCTGGGCAGAGGGAGATGAGTAGTAATAATATGCCTTGGAATACTGGAACCTCTGACCATCATGCCCAAAGGTGTTTACTGTATCTAGACAGAACTGTTGCCATAAGTTAACGAGAATTTATGTTTGCTCCAGACGATGTTTGAAATGAAAATTGGGGAGGGATAATATAACCCTACGCAAATTTTGGTATAATGTGTATCAATGGAATATCTTCTCGAGCCTTTCGTTGATCAATGACAATCTCCAGGGTTCGTGCGTAATGATATGTTACCATTAAAGCTTACTAATTGCATATTTAGAAAAAAATGGGAAGGTGGCGGTGACGACGAAGAGTGATTAAGAATTAGAGTTTTCTTAAAGGCGCTAGTCGGCCGACGCATGAAAGATATTGCATCATGTTTGAAATGAATACTTGGAAATGATAACACTCTTTTCCACAAATCTTGGATTAATTCGTATTAATGACAAATCTTCTCCGGCCTTCCGAACATTAATGACAATCTTAATGGTTCCTGCATGATGAACTACTAGCATTAAAGCTTAATAATTGCATATCTAGAAAGAAGTACGAAGGTAGCGGGTATGGCAAAGAGGGACCAAGCATTGTACATTTAGTCCACTCACCAACCCAGGAAACAAATTCCAAGAAATGCCAAAGTATGGAAAGTGGTCGGGAAGGTTACAAAAAAAAGGGTCACAAGATATACCCAGGAGACGTGAGGGGCCGATGGTCAAATTGTATGTCACAGTGAAATTTCAGCCATCAATTTGTATTTCACAGAATTTCAGGTGTTGTTTGTACATAGGGGAACAGTGGAAGTGCAATGTTGAGCAAGCAATTTGTATATTGTGGAACTTCAGGTGTTGTATATAAAAGCATGACACATTCGAAAAAAGGACCAAGTAAACAGAAAGCGAAAGAAAATGAGATGAAGGGGAATTTTTTTTCTAATTTGTAAATTGTGGAAGTCTGGGTGTTGTTTGCAGGCGGCGAAACAATGGAAACACAATGTTGAACCCGCCTATTCGGGAACCCACAATTCAAAAATTTTGTTCAATATGAAATGGGGAAGCGGTTGGTCGGGCTGGTGATATAAAAGTAATAATGGAAATCTAAAGACGTGAATTTGCCAACTCCCGCACCTAGACATTTTCTGAAAAATGAGTAAGTAACCAGAAAGGGAAAGCAGAGGGAAAAAAGAAAGCGGATGGAAATTTTCGGAAGTGGGAATTGGTGTAAGAAAGCCAAATTGATGGTCTTAACAGTAACTATGAAGTGCATTAAACATGTTAACAGGTTCTTCAATCAAGGAATAGATACAACGAGCAATTTTTATAGCTTCTAGGATCTATTTATATAAGAGAAGTGTCGAAAAGTTATAAGAAAAACAATTTTGGGATGTTTAAGTAAAGTTTTTGTACTATTAGCTTCGATGCAAGTATAACAACAATGAATTTGAATTTTAATGTATTCTCATTCATATGATTGTTCCATTAGACATCGCATAGTATATATTCTTTTATTTCAAATTATTCTAGGGAATTAATTTTGCTAAGTTCATCGATCAAGGAAAAGTGCTAAAAAACAAGATAAAGGGGAATTTGTTTGCTAATTTGTAGATCGCGGAAGTCTGGGTGTTGTTTGTAGGCAGTGGAACAATGGAGACGCAATGTTGAACCCGCCTATCCAGAAACTCACCTATTCGGGAACCCACAATCCAAAAAGTTAGTACAATATGAAACAAGGAAGCAATCAGTTGGGATGGTGATATAAAAGTAAGTGGAAATCTGAAGACATGAATCTGCCAACTCCCACACCTAGACATTTTCCGAAAAAATGAGTAAGTAACCAGAAATGTAAAGCAGATGGAAAAAAATAAAGGGGATGGCAATTTTTGGAAGTGGAAATTAGTGTAAGAAAGCCCCATTGATGGTCTTAACAGTAACTATGAATTGCATTTACATGTGAATAGGTTCTTCAATCAAGGAATAGATACATCGAGCCATACTTATTGTTTCCAGGATCTGTCTGTATAAGAGAAGCATCTAAAAGCTACAAGTAAATCAACTTTGGGATGTGTAAGTAAATTTATTGTACTGTCAGCTTCACCGCAAGTATTAACAATGAAGAATTTGATTTTTTCGAAAAAATGAGTAAGTAACCAAAAATGGAAAGCATATGGGAGAAAAAAGAGGGGGATGGCAATTTTCGGAAGTGGGAATTGGTGTAAGAAATCCCCATTGATGGTCTTAACAGTAACTATGAAGTGCATTAAACATGTGAACATGTTCTTCACTCAAGGAATAGATACAATGAACCATATTTGTAGTTTCCAGGATTTGTTTGTATAAGAGAAGCGTCAAAACGTTACA
Source organism: Picea engelmannii (assembly GCA_009831015.1). NCBI lineage: Eukaryota > Viridiplantae > Streptophyta > Pinopsida > Pinales > Pinaceae > Picea > Picea engelmannii. The sequence goes on along the minus strand of ML787873.1, from coordinate 128,379 downwards.
AGAAAATCAATTTTGGGATGTTTAAATAAAGTTTTTGTGTTGTTAGCTTCATCGCAAGTATAACAACGATGAATTTGAATTTTAATGTCCTCTCATTCATATGATTGTTCCATTAGACTTCGCATAGTATATATTCTTTTATTTCAAATTATTCTAGGAAATTAATTTTGCTAAGTTCATCGATCAAGGAAAAGTGATAAAAAAACAAGATAAAGGGGAATTTGTTTGCTAATTTGTAGATCGTGGAAGTCTGGGTGTTGTTTGCATGTGGTGGAACAATGGAAACAAAATGTTGAACCCGCCTATCCAGTAACCCGCCTATTCAGGAACCCGCGATCCAAAAAATTTGTAAAATATGAAATGGGGAAGCGATCAGTCGAGCTGGTGATTTAAAATTAAGTGGAAATATGAAGACGTGAATCTGCCAACTCCTGCACCTAGACATTTTATGAAAAAATAAGTAAGTAACCAGAAATGGAAAGAAGATAGAAAAAAAGAAAGGGGATGGCAATTTTCGGAAGCGGGAATTGGTGTAATAAAGCCCCATTGATGGTCTTAACAGTAACTATGAAGTGCATTAAACATGTGAACAGGTTCTTCAATCAAGGAATAGATACAGTGAGCCATACTTGTAGTTTCGAGGATCTGTTTGCATAAGAGAAGCATCGAAAAGCTACAAGGAAATCAATTTTGGGGTGTAAGTAAATTTATTGTATTGTTAGTTTCACCGCAAGTATTAACAACGATGAATTTGAATTTTAATGTCCTCTCGTTGATATGATAGTTCAATTGGACTTTTCATAGTATATATTCTTTTATTTCAAATTGTTCCAGTATAATAATTTTGCTAGGTTCATCGATCAAGGAAAAGTGCTAAAAACGAGATAAAGGGGAATTTGTTTGCTAATTTGTAGATCGTGGAAGTCTGATTGTTGTTTGTAGGCAGTGCAATAATGGAAACACAATGTTGAACCCGCCTATTCGGGAACCTGCGATCCAAAAATTTTGTTCAATATGAAACTAGGAAGCGATCAATCGGGTTGGTGATATAAAAGTAAGTGGAAATCTAAAGACGTGAATATTCCAACTTCCGCACCTAGACATTTTCCGAAAAATGAGTAAGTAACCAGAAATGGAAAGCACAGGAACAAAAGAAAGGGGATGGCAATTTTCGGAAGCAGGAATTGGTTTAAGAAATCCCCATTGATGGTTTTAACAGAAACTATGAAGTGCATTAAACATGTGAACATGTTCTTCAACCAAGGAATAGATACAACGAGGCATGCTTATAGTTTAAGAAATCCGCAGGGCAAAGCAGTTGGTTGGGCTGGTGACATAAAAGTAAGTGGAAATATGAAGACGTGAATCTGCCAATTTTCGCACCTAGACATTTTCCAAAACATGAGTAAGTAATCATAAACAAAAAGCACATGGCAAAAAGAAAGGGGATGGTAATTTTCGAAAGAAGGAATTGGTTTAAGAAAGCCCCATTGATGGTTTTAACAACAAATATGAAGTGCATTAAACATGTGAATAGGTTCTTCAATCAAGGAATAGATACAATGAGCCATGCTTATAGTTTCCAGGATCTGCTTGTATAAGAGAAACCTCGAAAAGCTATAAGAAAATCAATTTTGGGATGTCTAAGTAAAGTTATTTTACTGTCAGCTTCATCGCAAGTATAACAACAATGGATTTGAATTTTAATGGCCTCTTGTTGATATGATATCTCCATTGGACTTCGCACAATATATATTCTTTTATTTAAAATTATTCTAGGAGATTAATTTTACTAAGTTCATCGATCAAGGAAAAGTGCTAAAACGAGCCACATACCACATTTGCGTCACATAAATTATATTAAAGGGAAAAGCATGTCCTCTATAGTCTTTAAGATGATATAAAAACTGCAAAGATCCTGAATGTATTATTAATTTTCCAGAACGAAGCATATAACCAAGAACCAAGTAAACACCAAACATGCCGCAAGCAAGATCCCACAAGGTTCCATAGAGAAGCACGCATCGACCTTTGCATCAAACAATTTGATATATAAAAAAACATATTGTGGCATTGGTTTTCTCTTACATCTGGTATATGTTCCCACGAGAAAATAATCGAGGCCATGGGATATGAACAAAAGTCTACCAAACAAAAGACATCACAAAACTAGCAGAGCTTCGCCACTGCACATTAGCTATAACCATATCTCAAAATGGGGAACAAGAAAGTTGTCGATTACTATTTTACCATTAAGAAAGATCACTATGGGCATTTTATTCTGATAGCACCATGGTCTATCACTACCACTTTTAACAATGCCAAATTTCCAATATTATTGGAAATTCCTGATGATTCTTCCCAGATGAGCAAGCTATTTCAACGGTTCAAAGGACGGGCCTTAGTTATTTACAGTTGGATACTTTTTATGGGGTTTGATGTCATGCTTCCCATTTCTGGACCGAACAATCTTATGCACGTGCAATCTCTATAGCAAGATCTGAAAATCTCAAGATGATGTTTCAATCCATGCTAAGTCCTTTTTTTTTCAATTAGGGCATTAAGAAAATGCAGATACCATACCATAAATGTATAGTTGGAGACAAATTTTTATTTTTTTTGGGCACCCAATTTTTTTTTGCATAAATTATGTCATGGCTATATAGTTGAAAAACAATTGTCCAACTTGGGCACCCAAAAAACGTGCATGCTCCTCCATCAAATCCACAACCAACTACCATGTTTTTTTTATTTGCACATCGAAACAAATATCAAAAGCTTGATATTATATATATATATATATATATATATATTATTTTTTTTCCAGCCAATATGCAATATTGCATTGTCCTCATTTAAGGTAAACTTGCTATGTATTCGAAAGTCGCGCAGCATGTAGACACCGCTTGCCTTTTTCTGTAGGTATGATTCATATGAAAATTTTGCTAACTCAGGAAGCACATCTTGTGACAGAGGCTGTCTAATTGTACAATGCATGATTGTGTTGCCCACAATTCGGATGTCAACATTGAGGCAATGTCCATATATGTATGGACATTTTTTACTGCATCACAGATAATCAATCGTATCATCACTTATCAAAGCGGAAGCAGAAGCAGGAGAGTTGCATTTCGCACATACAAGCTCAAAGGGGGTCGAGTACGCATTCACTACAACCAAAACACCTTCAACCTAGAAACGTGAGCATAGGAATTAATACATTGAACAATATAATATACAACTGCACCCCCAAAAAATAAAAAAACCACAGAAATTTGGTGAAGGCTATTTGTATGAGCAAAGTGAGGATGAATCTATAGATGTATACGCACAACAGTTGTAGAGCTAGTTAGTTTCTTCAGATCATGTACTATGTTTGCTCGCAAATCTGTTACAAATGTTTCTTGGGTTGTGCAAAAGATCCTTTCTCTAACATCCCTTTTCTTTGTTATATTTTTGAAGAGCATAAGTGGAAATTTCCCTTTATGCAATTGTTGTTCCAATGACGAAAACAAATTTGAATAGGTATTGAACAATTGCAGCTGCAACATGGAACAGTGCAATATTTGTGTAACTTAACTGAGATACATGGACATGAAAAAGTAAAGGACAAAACTGGATATGGAGAACAGTACCATTACCTTGTCGTTGTCTGACTTTCCATATTTTATATGGAGAATGTGTTGTGAGCCAAGTTTTCTCACCAGTGCGACAGCTGCGCCAATGGTTCCGATTGGGTAAATGTCGTTGCTTTGTGCAAGTTGGTTGATAGTTGCGTTCGGAACGAAACGATATTCTGAACAAATAACGAGAATTTTTTCCACAATACTTGTTTCATTGAATGAAATAATCCAATCAAAAATCACCATGGTCATATACCGTTTTGGGCAATATATTAAAATTTTTAATGGATATCCCATTACCTTGCAATATATTTTTTGCATGTTTCTGGACAAGTTGTGTCGGAATAATCAATGTGACTGTCATCACGGCCTCCTTGTCTGTCATGTCAGCATGCATAATGAATCTAGTTTTGTTTTCCTTGTCCAAGTAGGTGCTATAGATGACCATTATGTCCCCGATGAACACTTGTCCAGTTCGGCGGTTGTTCAAGCCCTCTATTGATAGTATTTTGGGTGTTACAAGTTTAGACCTAGTGACAAATTTTGAACAGGAAAAGTAAAGTGAATGGTAGTGTGAATTATTTTTTTGTTTTTTTTCTTCCTGGCATAAATTTACAAGTAGACGCACATCTTGGATGAACTATGGAGCTAGAGTTTTGCAACCAGACCTCTTAGTCTGCGGAACCTGCACTATGTTCAACGTCTCGCTTGTACTTGTTGATACTTCTTGTGAACTGCAAAGTATGTATTACAGATGACATCAACATATTCACCATGCCATAGATGAATAAATAGCTAAGGATATTTGTTTGGTAAACATACTAGGAACATAATGTATGCATATTTACCTTTGGCCTTGTCGGTTTGCTGATGTCTGGGATGACTGACTGACCATGGCCATGTCACTAGTCCAAATTTTTCTGGTGCAAGCATGTGTAGATGAACATCAGAAGGACTAAACAAGCATATGCATTGTATATTTTCCATAATAGTTCTTAATGTCACATGCAGGGTGGAAGGATATGGAATACGAAATAGGGTGTCAAGGGATACTCAGGAAACATGAGGACCCAAGGGTCAAATTGTATGCCTTGGATTTTTTGACTGAAAAAATGTGTAACAGTAAATAGGGTGTGATGGTGGGGCATGACGACTAATCTGTATATCGCAAAACCTCGAAAGCCGGAGGCGCAATATTGAACCCGCTAGCCCGACACCCGCAATCAACAAAGTGGGTAAGTATGGAATAAGGTAGAAGCATGACCATAAATGTGAACTCGTGAGTCTGCCAACCTGTGCACCAAGGAATTTTCGAAAAGACGACTAAGAAGAGAAATTAGAAAGCAAAAGGGATAATAGAAAATGGAAAAAGTAGAAATGGGGAGGGCACAAAGGCCCATTGTTTCCAAATCATCATTTTCTAGTCTAATATTATATGCCCCCACCCACTTTGTATATTTAATTTACTAGCATAGTTGGTATACCTTTTCAAAGATTGTACCCTAGACCCCTCTGCTATTACATAGAGGAATTCATCTTCTTGTCCTACCAATCTGTTTCTTTCAAGGTAGCAATGCCAAATATACAATGGACATGAAGGCAAGTTAGTATGAAGAAAGACATGTAAAATAAAGAAATATAGTTCTATTTATTTCAATGTAACAACAAACAAAATATGATTCACATGAGAATAAGCATAAAGATACGTAGTATATACATACAACAAAAAAGGTGCAAAGTAGTAGAACAAGCACAATAAATACACAGACAATAAATGAAATACTCAACACTAGAATATGAAATAAGAGTACATGTATGCACCTCTGTAACTCCTTGTCTACATTCGTGCCAAAGAGTCCATCGTCCTCTACAACCATTTTGTTTGTTTAAATGTAGCAATGCAGGAAAAATACAATGGACACAAAGGAAGTTAGTATGCAGGAAGACATGTAATGAAGCTAAGTTATTATATAAGAAGGTACGCAATATCTACATACAATAAACTAGGTGAACACATATACAAACAATAATGAAATACAAAACAACAGAATATGAAATAACAATACAAGCATGTAACTTTGTATCTCCTCTTCCACCACTGCAATCAAGACTCCATCGTTTTCTCCAGCTATTCCGTTTGTTTGAATGTGGGAACACACAAAATACAATGAACATGAATGGAATATGGTATGCATTGGAGAACAAGTAATATGTACATACAGTAAATGAGAATCAATGAATAGAATAAAAGATAGGAAGAAACATGAACCTTTACTTTTCTCCATCTATGGTTGTAAATATATAAATTTTTTCCCTGCCCAAAATATATTACAAGCCACAAAATATTAAGAAATTGCATGGCCATAGCTAAACAATTTTGGTTTTCCGTGGCAAAGTATCCAGATATGCTTCCAGACATGGAAATATAATTTTACAGTATCTTTGGTGTACATATCATATCTCTAGTACAAGACGAATTGTATCGTGGTCACACTAGTTTGTGTAGAGGATAAAGAACATGTATTGTGATATGGGCACATTCCACCATATATGGTTTATAAGTGCAGCTTGCACATGTTTTATTTTAACAAGAAAACAATGGATATTGCAATTTCACATGTAGTTGTCCAATTATTTCTTATGCCACTATTTTCTATCATGTCAACACTGAGGTATCAACAAAATTTTACAGCAGAACAGATCTCGACTTCGCTAGACATGACAAATAACACAATCGCAGGTCTACTTGCGGGTGCGGGGTCTGAACACCGTAAAGAGCCCAAATAATAATAATAATAATAAGCTCCAATTGTTGGCGCAGGACCCCAACCCTGCAAAGCCGAAGTAAACAAAAGAAAATAGCAAGCACCAAACCATCGAGAAAGAACAAATAGGCCCAACTGCAGCCCCAGGGCCCCAAACTCGTAAAATTGAGCCAAACAACAACAACCGACAACTGATGAATCAATGGATTAGCGAACAAGCAACAACCACCGAATCAGTAAACAACATATGTATCTCCAACAATTACCAAACTGCAGCTGAAGCATAGAAGGAACCGGAAACATATGACGAACATGTCAATAGAAATAAGCAAACATTCTTGCTTGCAAACTTCAAACACTGAACAACAAAGAAGGAATAGAAAATGAAATTATGGCATGGAAACTTACTCTGAAAGATGAAAGGTAGAAGCGCAAATCGAAATGTGAACCAAACAACAACAAGCAGCAATCGACGAACCAACAAAGAAGAAGCACCCATCGAACTAGTAAACAATGTATGTAGCTTCAACAATGACGAAATTGCATTCCAAGCCTAGAAGAAGTATGAAACATACAATGCCTATTCAACTGGCAGTGGACAACAATATTGTCCAAATTCACTGCAACATTGTATGGAAAATTTCGAGGAAAAATGTACTCCGAGAAGCCTATTTAGATAAACATTTAAGGTTGCCAGGTTGTTTAAGGGCCTAGGAGTATGCAAACATTTAAGTTGTCAGGCATGTTTGAGGACCTCGCGCCATGTAAACATTTAAGCTGTTAGGCCTATTCAAGCACCTCAAAAAAAGTGTCAATGATATAAACCTTCGGTATGCAAACATTTCAATACAAATACAAATGAGTAATAATAATAGCACAAATAAAACAAATAAATAATGTTTTTAGTTCTGTAGTTCGAACAATAGAAATTATGCAAAAATTTGTAGTCAAACAAAAAACTAATATAAAGTCAACAAATTATGGATCACTATAAACTTTGGATATCTAAACATTTCAATATGAATAATACAAATAAAAAAAAGTACCGTACATGATAAAACTTTGGATATGGAAACATATAATTCATTGGGAATAGCGAAGCTGGCAATAAGACCTCAAATCTATTATCCAATCAGATCATGACATATATGGGTTTTTTTATTATATAAAAAATAATGCTTTTAGTTATGTAGGTCGAACATTAGAAAGTATGCAAACATTTGTAGTCAAACGACAAACTAATATAAAGTCAACAAATTATCGATCGCTATAGTCCCTCTACACCTTTGACAAGGACTAATAAGAGTAGAGTTAGTACAATTTATTTGATTAAATCAACATGAATCATTATGATCTTTTATAATGATTAATAGATGACACACATAGTGAAGTGAAAATGAAATAAGAGTAGATTTATTACAAATTGTTTGATTAAATGAACATGAGTCATTATGATCTTTTATAATGATTAATGAATGATACACAAAAATAATTGTTATGATTAGTAGATTACTTCGATGCCTTTATAAGTATCGAAGTTAATGGAATGTAATTCAAGTGATCATTGAGAAAAAAATATTATTTTATTTACTTAAATTAAATTTAAATCTAAGAATTCCTAAAATATTTTTTTAGTAAATCAATTATTAATTAATTATATAAGATTTATTCATGAATTATTATTAAATATCAATAAATATTTTGAAATTGATAAAATAAATGTAATAATTATAATTTAAATAAAAACATTTAACATAAAATTAAAATATATTAAAAATATAAAGAAAAATAATTTATTTAATTTTCAAAGTTATATGATAATTGATTTTCCAAACCCTCTTTGTAATAAATTGTATTCATATATGATAATTGATTTAAATGTAATAATTATAATTTAAATAAAATATTTAACACAAAATTAAAATTTATTAAAAATATAAAGAAAATTAATTTACTTAATTTTCAAAATTATATGATAATTGATTTGTCTTCGAAACCCACCCTCTTTGTAATAAATTGTGTTTATATATGATATATTATAATTGATTTAAATGGACATATGTTTAGTTTTTTTCAAGCTACTAAAAACAATTTTTTAAAAATAAATTCAAATTATTTATTTTTAAAAGTAATATTATATAAAAAAATTTAAAATATTCTTATGCATGATCAATACACATTTCTCATGACATATAAGTCAATTCCTAAAATTGACTTGTAAAAAAATACCACCAATAATTTTTAAAACTATTTATTTATTTTATTAAAATCACAACATTTTATATTTAAGTTTTTTGAAATCATATTTTTTTTTTTTATATTTACACATTTTATCATTATAAAAGGTTCAAAATAAAATTCCTTTTAAACCATTAAAGTTGGTCTCTACTTTTAATATTATAATATTTTTAATAATATCTCAATTAAAATCTCAATTTATTTATCAAATCTAAATCATGACCATCTTAATTAATGTACTTATTAATATTCATTTTAATTAATGTACTTATGTAATGTTCTCATTGACATCTTTTTTTTTTTAATTCCAATTTATTTATAAAATTTGAATCACGACCATCTTAATTAATGTACTTATTAATGTTGTCATTGACATCTTTTATTGTATTTTAGAAAAACGATTCTTACATACAAACATAATTTAATTCTTATATATAAACATAATTTTAAACATTAAAACGTTCAAAATAAAATTCCTTTTAAACCCTTCAAGTTGGTCTCTACTTTCAATGTTATAATGTTTTTAATAATGCCTCAATTAAAATCCCAATTTATTTATCAAATTTGGATATGACCATCTTAATTAAAATCTAATTAATGTTCTCATTGACATTTATTTTTATTGCACCTTAGAAAAAGATTAATTCTTACATCCAAACATAATTTTAAAGATTAAAAAGTTATAGAAGCTATTAACATATGAAGATTATAATAGCTATAAGGTTTATTTTTATAAGGAATATAAATGTTATGTTATTTATTTTTATAAGGAACATAAATGATATGTTATTTATGAAGAAGAGCATATTATATAAATTTGTTATTATTATAATGAGTAGCACTATTATATTAGCATAAATATATATATATATATATATATATATAGTTTATTAATGTGATCAAATTTGTTGGCATCGGGATTAACTTGTGGCTTGAGAAACCATGATTCAGGGGCATCTAAGCCATCAAAATCACTCGGGGATCACACCCGGTCTGAGCCACACCAACCCTTAACATGGTTGGATTTTTTGTCCCTGCAGGTTTCGAACCGGTGACTTTTCAACACGGAGTGGCTTAACAACACACTCCATCACCGACTGTCCTACACCTCGGGGACTATTAGCATAAATATATTAATACATTATTTGTATATTAATTAAATTAAGAATATTTTTTAAAATATTTACTAATGTATTTGATATTCTTTACTAATTTACTTCATATATATTTAAGGCTGGCAGGAGTGGGAGGGGTTATTTATGGTTTTGAATGAAATCAAGAATCCGACTATGTCTAGGGGCTTGGAATTGCCTCAAACAATCAAGCAGAGGCATATGCATTATTGAAAGGAATCTGCATCACCAAAAGTTTGGGAATACAAGACCTGGTGGTTTCAGGAGACTTAAGGATCATCATAAAATCTTTATCCCTTCAGGAATCTCCATAAAACTTCAACAACTTAGTGTCGATTCTTTCTAGAGTCATAATGCTTTCAAAGAAGCTGCACATTATCTCTTATTATCACATTTTGAGAGAAAATCAATGAGGGGTTGGTATGTTGGTCGATGATGCTATCAATCTCCGTCAAGGAACACTTAGACAAAATGGGGTTTTTAGTAATTCAATCATACCTTAAACCAAAACCCCATCTCGTCATGGTCATGTCAATCATAGGTTTTGAGGCCAGTATTAATGCCTGACAAGTGATAATCATGTGGATCGTAAACTCAAGGAACAAACCCATACTCTGCCTCCTTATTTCGTCTTGGGACCGGTTTCAATTTATTTACCTTTCCATTTTCTCTCTTTGACGTGGTGGGATTAAGAAAGGCTTTGCTCAGAACAATATATACATTTCCCGTTGAATGGTTGCACAATGTTTATGGAACACAGTTGCAAGGGTATGTTATTATTCCTTTTGGCACTTATTTTCATGGAAAAATAGAGAAGTCGTCCTCTCACAACGACTTTCAAGAATTTATGTTTGGTTTTGGTTAGCAAGGAGGTTTTTCCTTAGACATGTTGGGTTATCTTTCTCTATTTTAGACTCTATCTCTCTTTTTCCCTTTGGCCATTTTCATTTCGCATGGGAGGCCTAGTGGCGGTTCTATTTCATTTTCTTGGAGTGGTTATTAACTTGGTACTTTTGGGTGGGTTTTTATTGATGATGATGATGATGATTAACGTCCACTAAGACCAAATTGGTCAATCGAACCTTAAGAGGGTAAGTGATTACTTGTGATTCTTTAGAATTTTGTTTCGGTGCTCGAAAATCATTAAGAGAAACTTTCCAAGATCACCATACTTTTGTTGAGTTAAGATGTTAGGAAGGTTGGTAGTGTGATAAATATTTTGAAAATGAGATCTAATATGGGTGTAGGCTGGACAATATAAGAGAAAGTACTTTTCATCATCAACCTTCTTAGTGTCACAAAGGTGACACACTTTTCATCCCATGGCGTTTTAGGAATTGACCAACGCCCAGTTTCACTATGGAGCTCGTGAGAATTTGTTCTTATCTTAGTAATGCTTATTTTTGTCTTTACACTCAGCAAAATAGATAGATAATTTGGATATTCTAGATTAGGGTTGATTACATCTTTATAATACCTTAATTTTCTTTTTTCCTCTAACTCTTTATCACACCACATTTTCTCTTTAAATTTTGATTTGACATTTTTTTTAATAGTATATTTTTTCTACAAAATGGTTTCTTCCATGATTCCCCAATAGTTAAGCCAAGACTAGGCGTCTTTATGTTATCCTCGCTTGAGTCGATGGTCGTTATGACTTGATTTTGAAGAAATTTTAGGTAGCCTCTTGCCTTCCATGTTGTTTAACTTTGTCTTACACATTAGGTATCTAGTCATAGCCATGCTCTCAATGGGAGAGAGGCTTGTTTCTAAGAGGAGGATGGGATAGGGCGTATTTCCTTTAATTTTGATATTATAGGTTATAAAATTCTTTTGTATGTGATCTATCTTTATCTAGGATTCACGAGAGATACTACAACCCCAGACTTCACATCCATAAAGAATAACAAGTGTAACAAGAGTCTCAAAGAGGAGTTTCTTCTTATCCCAAATCCAAAGATTAGTTGATTTACAATTGTTTTCAAGCCCATATTAAGCTTTCCAGCCCCCAATAATCCTTTTATCAATGCTCTAATTCCAATTGAGCTTGTGGTGAATATCAATTCCAAGATATTTTTATGAAGTCACTTCCTCCAAGTTGTTGTTGTCATATACAAAGGTATCATAAGGGATCTTATTGGATTTAATAATCATGACCTTAGTCTTATCAGTATTAACAGTCATACCCATATTGGAGAAAAAATCCTTGAGGATTCTTAGTTGGTTTTCAAGATCATGGGGACTCCTTTCCATAAGAACGATATCATCAACATAAAGAAGAAGATTGATGACTATATGAGTGAGAGTAGAGCCGACACAACCTACTTTTTCCAAGCATTCTTCTAACTTGTCAATGTATCTACCAAAAAGGGTAGGGGACAAGGGGATATCTTTACTTTGTTACTTCCACGAGATCTTCACTCAATGAACCTATGAAAAAACACCTGCATTCATGGGATATTAAAAAATACCCCTAATTTCATTAGATATTGATAAATACTTCCTCAAATCCTTTTGTTGAACCCCCCTCCCAATACATATTTCCAATTGAAAAACCCTATTTTTATTATATACCCTCTTTTATACCCCCCAAAATACTTATAAACCCCTTGATACCTCACATACCCCCCCAATACCTACAATATATTGACCTTTTTTTTTCACAATTTAAACCTCCCCTTTATGAGTGAACATGATAAGATAATGGACAACAAGGTGAGGTCCCCGTGATTACTTTGCACCGGAACTGTGGTGAAGTATTGGTTTTTCACCTTGATATCCATTTGTTACTTCAAGAGGGTCTCCTACATTTCTCTAGTTCTCATAACTCTCTCTATTTCTTTCTCAAGACTGTGGAATATTTTGGTTTTTGGACTGTTATGGGTCCTCAAGGTTTCATGGAAGTTCGTACAATTTAGAGGTGACACAAAGAGGCTTTGTACAACAATGATTTATCTACAAGATCCCTCATTTCCATCATTAATAATATGGAGGGGAAATCATGAGCAATGCGATAAGATTATGAGCATTCTAAAAACATATGGAGGAAAAATCTCTAAAATAGAAATTGATTGTTATACGCTAGAGTGATCCATCCAATATGATAGTGACACATGTACCTCTGACAATGCATCTACATGATCGTCCATAGGCTAGACAGAAGCTAAACACAAGTGAAAGGAAACTGAGCAATATACTAAAGAGTCAAATAATTTGGAGCAACGTTCTACTCCCCCAGAAACAAATCGACATCAATAATTGTGTTTAATGTTTTGCAAATCCATCGACATATTGAATTTTTTCTATTGGAAATATACCTGTAATGTTAGAAATGCAATAGCCAATGTAAAATTGGGAAGGAAATACTTAGAATATAGGAAAGGTTCTTTGATGTCACTGACATAATTTTTTGAAACAACATGCAAGTTTCCTTTGTAACATTTTTTCCATTTTGGCCACTTTAATACATATTCACCAGTCCCAATTAAAATAATAATAATAATAATAATAAATTTACTTCAGATATATTTATAGGTATAAGTCCAGTTTGATTTTTTTTACTTACTTTTAACATTTTTTACATGTGGGTGTAGAGAGGAAACTATCAACATTGACATAGAATCCACCAACCCCTAAATTTTATCGGTTAGAAAACTATCCACCCATCATTTTGTCCTTGTAGGAGTACTTATGAACAAATGATTATACATAAGGGTGGGCACAATAAGTTCCTTCCTTATTAGGTACCTATTTGTTTTAGGAATATGTGCACTTCATGAATGTGCACACATTCTTGTTTAAATAGCTTCATCCTTCAATGAAGCTCCGAGTAGGCTATTGCCGTGTGGAAAGTAAATATCCACATCATTTTAAATTAAAAATAGCACGCATATGTTTGAAATGCATGCACATTTTTTAAGCGTGCACATGCTAAAAACATAGACGTGTTAAAAATGCAAGCACATCCTTTTGTGTAAAAAAATATTAAAAAAAACATGACCACATTTGTTTCATTCTTCCCCAACCCATGGAAATTTGGACTCTTATTCTTCTTGCCAAAATGAGTGCACTTTTTCCAACTAGACCCGATCTCGATGAGGAAAAGTAGGAGGGACATTGACATCATTGGCACTTAACATTTTGTAGAGTGAATCTCTCATTTCCAGGTAAATTTCATTTGAAATGTCATTTTTATATATGTTAAGTTATGGAAATTTATATAAATTTCAAAAGTATTTTGTTATTGTTTAATTATATTTGTTATTCCACCACTATGGAGAAAAAACCTTATCCAAACCCAACCTCTAAGTCCCCACAAAACCTATACATAGAAATTAATTAGTGTTTAAGTGAGCTTAGAAACTTAATTGGTAAGCTTAGGAACACTAGAGAGCCATCTTGTATTTCATCGACCACTTCACTTGAAAACATTATTGCATCCATTGGTCATGCTCATGCCCAATTATCTGATATATCTGAATATAGGGCTAGGATGAGAGAGTAGTACTTAATTGGCATTAGTAAGGAAGATTCCAAAATATTGCATTCAACCAAAGATATGATTATTTAATCGTTCATTGACCCTAGAACCAACCAATTGCCTGATCCAAGAAAGAGGCATCTTTGCATGGAATGGTGTGCATTCCAACCATGGAAAGACAATTGGATGGATAGGTGGTTTATGGTATTTGATAAACCTACCTACAATAACAGAGAGGTTCCTTTGTATTTTCTTTGAAAGTATGGGTTGAGTTCATTATTGATCTCAATGTCAATTATTTTGACATTGGTGAATGCTATAATATATTTTGCCACTCCATATGCATAGATGCACTCATTGTCCTTGATCCCAAATCCACTTGCATTTGTAGACCAAAATTTCTCTTGAAACTCTTTAAAAACACCTTTTGGCAATCCATATGCTACTCTTGATTTGATAAACAAGAGTAATCAACTCTATATATGATTGTTTCCCTTCAACAACTTGCATATGCCTCCATAATGCACTAAAAAAATATAAATGTATGTAAATGTGTGTTTTTGCTCAGAGTTTACGGGTTTCCCAGGTTGTTAACCTCCTATTCCCCATACATAACTACTCCAACCAACTTTTCTTGGTACAAATAGATCCATTGGGTGGAGGAGGATGAGTGCACCCTTCTTCTAGCAATTGTTTTGCTTAAGTCTACCAATAATCAGTCCCATGTTTTTAAGATCATCCCATGTTCTTGGAAACCATTTTTCCTAGCAGCCTTTCCCTCATTATCTCATTGAAATAAATAACCCCTTTGTATTTCTATCACTCACTTGGAGTAAGGAGTACAGAGGTTAAGTTATCAACTTCATTGGCCTAGAAGGAGGAATCTAAAGGATGGTTCCAGATGGTGCCATAGCAAGGATCGAGTGACTTTGTTCCTTCTAATTTGTTGTTCATTTAATATATGAGAATTGTCTCCTTTATTTCCCCAATAATTTGTAATCATTGTGCTTTCATTATGATTATGTGCATGTCTTGGTAGGAAGCTAACTTGTTGATCCTAGTTAGTTTAGGTAGTTAAAATTCAATTATTATAACTACTTTATTTGCATATTCGTTCTTCTTTTTTTGTAAATCAACAAAGGGTATACTAGGATGAGAGATAGGAGTGAGGATCTTCAAGTAGAATCTTCTCTGAAATCAGGTTCCCAGGTAAGTGGTTTCTAACCGCTGGTAGTTATTAAGTTGTACATTTTAACTACTTTTTGGTTTGAGTTAGCTCTCTGGATTGTCCCATTCTGTTGTGACCTTAACCCTAGTCATGGTGGTGAAAATATCATAACAGAATTGGAAACTCCACCAGGGATTGGATAATTGAGTCTTTCTCCTTATGGTTGTTTAATTTCTTGTAAGCATTGTTATTCTTCTTTTGCTTATGTGTTAGTTTTCATATTTCTTTTCAGACATGTGGCATTGAGTTTTGGGTCCTAATTCAATATTTTTCCAATTCTTTTTGGTAAATCTGAGTTGCATACCATAGATAATTTTAGAGGCTAAATTTCACCAATGGGCTAATTTTCCATGGTTTTCCCAAAAAAAGATTCGCCAATTTTCATTTTTTCTAAAAACAATTAGACCAAATTCCATAGAATACAATTATTTTACCATAAAAATCGTCAAAATTTTATAGAAACTATATAAAATCCTTACAAATTTGAATGCTTTTACAAAACTATCACCAAACATTTTACATTTTGCATATTAAGGAATAGTACAATTAGCCCATGTTTCTACATTTTAATATAAATTTTCATCCTCAAAATTATCCTTGTTGCATACACACCTTTCCCCATCTAAACATGTGTATATACACTAGTTTATGTGGAGATAGTCATGCACATACAAACTTTTTTGAGGCAATAGTCGCATATGATTTATAGGAAGTGGTTTTCTTCTATCTTCTAGCATCTACTAGCCTTGATTTTGCTTCTTGTGTTTCTTTTTTATTCTCTCTGTTGTTTGAAGGTTGTTTTTTGGCTTATGAAGTCAGTTGAAGTCTTTTTTGGTCTTCATAACTAAAGAAAACAAAATATTTTCTGCTTTTTAAGAATCTTTAGTTTCTTTTTGAATTGCATCAGTGAAAGAAGAGTCTTGTCCTTAGTTTACTCTATTTCTTGATTGTTGTTGCAGTCATATCTGAAACTTGAGTCCTTTATAGAAATTCATTACTTTTCATTCTTGCATTCTTGTTTTTCAAGCACAAAAAGAAAAAAAAATCCTTGTTTTAATATCTTTTTGTTTGATTTATTGCTTTACTAGCAAGAAACAAAAGAAAGGCTAGTTGATTGCTGATACATATCTTTCTTTTTAGTTTGTTCTAGTGCATTCTTGGTTTAAAGTAGTGAGTCTTTTGAAAAGAAAATCATAGTTTTGTTGTCATATTTGAAAAAGGAAAAGATTGCATTTAAAATTTAGTAGTTTGCATTAGTTATTCATGTTTATACTTTTACATTGAAGAATAAGATGCATTTGATGAAATAAAAATGTTCTGATAAGTTGATTTATGGAAAATTCCTTAAAACGCCATTGGTTTCACTATCACTTCCTAAGTAAATAAAAACCACTAAAATAAATGTTAATTTAAAATCTACTAGTCTTTTTTTTCTTTTAAGAAACACCAACTAGTATAGGTGTAAGGCCTTGGGATAGGTTGGAGAGTTAAATCTACAAGGCCACTCAAATCAACATAGAAAATTTGATTAGTGAGTACATGTTATCGTAAATGTTTCGTTTCTTTAGTAGCAAGAAACAAAGGAAACCCTTGTTTCTTCATTTTGATCGTCGTTGGTTGGGACTGCACATATGGGAAGGGTAGATAAGCCCGAAGCTACCAAAAGTACCCACACCTAGGGGGACAATGGTACTCAAGAAACCTCTCTATACACAACAATCCAATGAAGTTTATACAAGTAAGAGAGGGGATATCTCTTTCACTTATCCTCATGTGACCTAGAGCTTGACTCCTGTGTTAGAGGAGCTTCCCCAATAACACCTATGTGATTAGGTTATCATAATTGTTTCTCACTCCTTTATTGATTGGTATCAAGACTTAATCAACCTGTATCAGTCTCTGAAAATTCCTTTTCATTGCTTCAGACCCAAAACCTAATACACTTGGGATAGGCTTTAGAAAAATAGTTTGTGTGTGTTGTTTTCTCTCAATACTTTTTAGTGGTGTGATCTATTTTTCTAGTTGGCCTTAGGTGGTCTCTTTACCTCTACTTTTGAATCGTTGATTCAAAGTGGTTGACCAACCGCTTCAACGATCAAGAAAGACCCATGGTATTTTTCCTGAAAGGGTGGATCTTCCTCTTGAAAGGTGTTGGCTAGATGAGACTAGTTTATTAGGGCCAATAGAGACAGATTTTGTAGACGTGAACCATATTACAAGAGGATTTTCTAGTGTAGAAGATCTCTAGGATGAGGTATTTGTAATACATTTTAACCCTCCCCTCACTGGACTTGATAGTCCTATCCTCATGCAAATTTCCACTTCAAATAGTTCAGATCACATTGCCAACCCCTCTCTTTTGTGGTCAAATATGGACAACACTTCTAATATTTTAGGGTTTGGGGACATCCATACCCCCTCATTGAATTTCAATAGAGGAGGAGTTTATCCTCCTCTACCAAGTACCTAAGAAACTATCACCACCCATGCCACAATGGTGCCATTAGCTAGAGGCTCGATTCCTTCTCAAACTGGGCCCATCTAAGGCACAAGTTCTACATTATCCACATCATATGGTTCATGTTATTTTTCATTTGGGATGTCAACTATAGGCATGCCACATGTTCCTTCTAGTTCTACCCCAGTCTTGTTGAACCCCAGTTTCACTATTGAGAATTCGTCAACCCCCTTGTAGGGTTTTCTATGGGGAAAAGGGAATATCCCTCCACCAAACCCCTCCTTAAGAAGTGGATCTTTTCCATCTTCAGGAGCATTCACAAGGACCAATCCTTTTTTCAGGATTACATAAATCGATGGGTGGACCTTTTCAGTATTCCAACATTCCCATAGGCTCTAACCCTTTCTCATTGTTTGGAAATCAAAGTAGTATATCTTTCCCTTCTTCCATAATTTCAACAGGGAGCAATACCTTCCAAAGTTCTTGGAACCCTATGCAAGGAAATTTTTCTTCGTTGGGGATGTCAGTAGGGGGTAACCCTTTCCAGCAATTTGGAAATCCATTGGATGGAGGTTTTCCTCCTTATGACCAGGGAGCTCAAAGTTACAATCAATACCCAAACCAACCTACTAACACTACTTGACAACTTGGTGCTAGAAACATTCCAAGATATTCTTTTTCAAGTACCAAAAAACCTAGAGGTTACAACCCTAGAAGTTGGAACTCTATGCTAGAACCACAACTTCCATTTATGGCAACTTTAAACTTACCATATCTTTCTAAACTCACTAATTATATGATGCATCACAACCCGAATTGGCATCCGGTCCCCACCAAGCTCCCATCAAACATTCCAAATTTTGAAGGGAAGGTTAGTGAGTATATGGGAGATCATGTGATGATGTTCCACTTATGGTTCTCATCCAACTCATTGATGGACAACTCCGTCAGATTGAGACATTTTCAATGAAACCTCACTGGGGTGGATGAAAAATGGTATATTGAGATTAAAGTAGCATCATTTGGAAACTTTCAAGACTTAGCTGCAATTTTCTTGAACCATTTCCAACTTTCTGTCTGGTATGGTGTTGAGATTGAACTCTTGTCTACTTTTAGGCAAGAGAATGCTACCCATATCTCCTACTACATCCAAGAGTGGTGAAGAAGGAAGTGAACGATCAAAGCTTAGGTACCTCCTTAGTTTATTTTAGAATGGTTTATATATATATAAAGACGTATATCTTTCAATAGTGATGATTGCAGAAGAAGACATTTTTAGAGCCCAACAATTATATCTAATTTATTCTTAGTCTATTGTTTTATATGAAATATTTCCAAATGCACTAAGACCTAGTACCGATCCTCTGAAACCAAATCCTAGAACCCATGTCGATTACATTGTTGGTTCCATCGATAACGTCATTGCAAGTCTAGTTGCAAACCAGATGAAGTAGATGCATATTCATCCACCAAAAAATGGTCAATATTATGTTTCAACCTCTCCCCCTCTCCATTATTTCTATCTACATTTTATGCAATCAGTAAATCGAAAGGTAACTAGAAATCCAAAGGAAAGAAGAAAAATAAGGGTAATAAGAAGGGAGGTGGGGGTAATAATAATGTGAATGGGACCAATAATAATGTTCGTAGGGAATAAAGGAGAACAATAAAGTCAAGTTTCCTTGCAAGTTATGTAAGAAATACCATTTAACTCATTAATGCCCCAAAATTGAATAGGCTCAATGTTTGTTGGTGCAACAACAACCTACTTTGTTAAGTAATCCTTTCCTTCAAGGTCAACATATGGCTGAGGGAAATTCAAGTTATATCATATTTACGCAAGGGGGAAACTAGGGGGCACCCTTACATGATAATACTTTGTTTAATGTATACATGTGTGGATTTGAGATACACCTTTCGACCAGAGCTTGTATTTACGAGAACACTGAGTCAACTTCTAAGGAAAAGGAATCCCCCAAACCGAAAAATCCTCTACATATAGAGAAACTTGAGGGAGAAGCAACGCCACACATACCCAAGGGTGTGTTCAAGCGATCCTCACACAACCCAAATGCTCGGGCTACCCAAAATTCCTCAATCGTAGAAGACTTGGCCTAAGCACCATGTACTATGTTGGCCTTAGAAGTACTTCAAAATTTCCCAGCACAACTGGGTGAATTTATTTTAGCTATTGGGGCTATTGATTCCTCTAGTTCTTAGGTGATAATGTTTGATACTTATAATGTGAAGCCGTGACTTCCTTACCATGTTGGTTTTTAGATACAAGTAGTGTATAGCACGAAAACCATCTTTAGAATGGTCATGGATGAGGGTGCTTCGACATGTGTCATGGAACTGTCATGTTGGTGGGACATTGACTCCCTTGAGCTTTCCTCATCTCCCTCCTTGTTAACTACATTTGGCATATGTTTGTTTAGGCCTCACAGGATCATGCCCTCCTTTCCTGTCTAGTTAGGGAGAAAAATTATTTCCATTGAAGTTGAAGCAGTCGATGCTTTGCTCAATTACAACCTTTTGTTGGAACATAGCTAGACATATTCTATGACAATTGTACTTTCATTGGTTTTCTAAGTTCTTTGTTTTCCCCATAAAGGGAATATTGTGACTATTGGCCAGCTATCATACTCTTGTACTGACCTAGCTACGTCAGTGGGTTCTACTATCCCATTAATTGGTAACTCCCAGAAGGCCACTGAGAATGTAGGTGTTGGACTATATCCATTCTTGATGGAGACTTTTAATTTTGCAGCACTTGTTTCTTACATCAACTCCACTTTCACTTACTCTAGTGAGCCAATTTCTTCAACTTCTTCGACCCAAGTTTGTTATTTACAAACAAAATACTTTGAGGATCCATGGATTTTACCCTCACCTTCTGCTTCAGTGGAAGGAATTGAGCATGCATGGATGGTTATTCCTTTGTCTACTATAGAAATTGCTTATCAATCTATCCAAAGTGTCACTAAATACACCGATCCAATTCCTCCTTGGATTACAAAATTTGAAGAAATGTTTACATCTCGAAGGATTTGATGTCTCTCAAATCATGGTAGAGACGAAGTTAAGATGGATCTACACTAGTTCT